>JPKZ01000987.1:176109-208658 GCA_000803305.1 Toxocara canis
GTGTGTGTGGTGTGTGTGTGGTGTGTGTATGGTGTGTGTGTGGTGTGGATGTGTGGTGTGTGTGGTGTGTGGTGTGTGTGGTTTGTGTGGTGTGTTTGGTGTGTGTGCGGCGGTGTGCGTGGTGTGTGTGGTGTGTGTGGTGTGTGTGGTGTGTGTGGCGTTTGTGGTGTGTGTGATGTGTGTGTTGCGTGTGGCGTGTGTGATGTGTGTGGTGTGTGTGGTGTGTGTGGTATGTGGTGTGTGTGGTGTGTGTGGTGTGTGGGGTGTGTGGTGTGTGGTGTGTGTGGTGTGTGTTATGTGTGTGTGTGGTGTTTGGTGTGTGTGGTGTGTGGTGTGTGTGTGTGTGGTGTGTGTGTGTGTGAGGGAGGGGGAGGGGGCGAGGGGGGTTGCACTCAGAAATTGCTCACGAATTTGCATAGTTTAAACACAGAAATCATTTTTTATCGAGCTTAAGAGATGTTCGCTACCGAGATATTTGCATCACAAAGTTTTGCGTTAACTGATTATTAATAACCGGCATAGCACCATTTTTTTCGGCACCATTTTCATTTTCTGAAGATTGCCCTATCCAGTATAGAATCGCTTGTGCACGTTGTTATTGCCGGAACGAAACATTGGCGTGCGTTCGCATTCAAAGTATTGCCTCTTATGAGGAGTGCAAAAAGTGTGTGGGCCAACAAAAAGGTTTGCCTCAGTTTGCACAATTTGCAATCAAATTGCTACTTTTACTATCGCGTTTAGCATTTTCGCGCATCTGCGATTTTCAAATGCAAATAATGATGACACAACGGATTTACAAACGCCAAAAATTTGATTTTAAGAAATAAAAATTTCCTTCTGCAACTCACTGCGATTCGCACAAAACATCGATTGTGTATGCCTACCCCAGCAGAAAAATCTAACCTTACCCAAGTCGTATTTAAGCTATATCCCTTGTAAATGGTCGAATTCGTGCAGCCGAAAATATCACGTCCGAACTTGTCAAGCAGTGTTTTCGTTGGGTAGAGCAGACTTGTGCAAAGTAATAGGTGGTTAGAATTCGAAGAATGGTCGAATGTGATGGTGCAGCATTTCCAAACTGAGGACTCATTTAAGGAGAACACTGAATTCAAACGAAGCAGAGGCATGTGCAAACGGCCGTCTTTAAACGGAGGGATAAGTTTGAGCAGGAGACTATAATAAGACGATGAGCCTAAATACGAGACTCTGTGATAACTTAATTGTTTTTTTTTCTTCATATTCGATTTTTCCCTTTTATTGCAATCGGATGCAATTCGTTTTGGGTGTGTTCCATACGTGCGTCACGTGGGCAATATGTTTAGCATTAAATTGTGGCATCTTTGCTGTTTTGTACAACGCACGTGATAATCTAATTTTGTGCGTTTCTGTTTAGCTGATTTAGGTTTTGTTGCCTGATTCAGCTTCCTCTAACAAACTTCTGACGTACCTCAACTTTTCGCTATTCTTCTACAGCTTTTTCAGAACGTTGTAGAAAGACCACATTTCGAATAGTTTTCGCCAGAATACCTCGAAGTTTTACCATTAGTAGTCAGTCATAAGAATGAAAAAGACCCTATTATTTATCGCGGAGTACGGAACTGAGCCTATTGTTGAGGCCTATTATTCTTAATTTGGAGGTTCACCGGTATTTCACCATAGCGCCTAAACACACGTTGCTTTCCTCTACGATTAGATGTAGCAGAAAGAAAGGTTATACCGAGTGAAAATAAAATTTAGAATTTATAGATTAATAAATAGATTTTTGAATTAATAAAGATAGAATTGATTTAAAAAATGGAAAAAAACAAAAATAGAATAAAACAGAAATAGAATTTCTTGAGAGAACGGTTGAACTCAAAATATTCAGCCTGAATAGTACCCCAGAAAGTGGGCCAAAATAGGTGCGTAATTGGTAGTGCCATCACCATACTTGATTAATTAATCCTCGAATGGTGTGTTTTAAGGTATTAGAATTACTTTGTTCAGTTCATTATAAATGACAACTCGTATGTAATTTTAGTACGTTTTATTGTAAACGAAAGAAGAAGTGAAGGTCACAAACTAATATCGTATTACACGCATCGATGAGCAATTGTGATCTAGTCAAGAAATGGTTGGCTTAAGACGAAACTGAAATGCGCTCATTTCTGCCTTCACTTCCATCCGAATGACACATGCTGGGCACGATTTTTTTTTTCGATATTTGGACGTTTGTTGTTGTGTTATTTGAGGGATGCGACCATCCGCTTAAAACAAATATTGCTTGAGTGCATTCAGACCAACCAGATCAAATAAAAAATTTGCCAATTTTTTTTCATAGACGCTTTTTCAGTTATTTTTTGTATTTACTTTTTAAACTATCCAAAAATGCTGAAATGATTTTATTTTTACATTTGGCTGATTAATAATTTCATTCATCTAAGGCATGTATTATGCATTTGTATGGACTTTACTGAATATATAGTTTAGATCTTTATACTTTTGTTGGCATCGTGGTCTAACACCAGTTGAGTTTGTATGGGCATGTGTGTGTACGGTTTTGCCTGCCAATCTATAACTGTTTTAAGAGGTCTTTCCAGAAAACCTAGAGAAACGAAACTTAACACCAATAATCTTTGGATGATTTGCGCTTCTGCGGCACATCCATTAAACCAATAATTTTCATTAACTGCTCCCAGATGATTAAGATCCAAATCTCCATTCATGCATATCATCCAACCCTTCCTGTCCATCTACCCGGGGGGGGGAGGGAAGGCAGGGGAATAGATCCGTTATTCGATGCGAAACTGCGCGTAGCAGATGATCCTGACGATTAAAATACCCACCAAATTTCGTAATCCTACAAAGAGCAGTTGCTGAGTTGTTATTATCGAACAGACAGACTGAGGGACGTGCAAATGCACAGACACGACGTCGCAGTAATACGCTTTGCATACTCAAATTCCTTAAAGCGCATGAAAGTGAACCTTTGCGTCTCACGAGACGCTCGAAACAGCTCATCTGTTACTTTGTACATACCAATTCGAACGTTCTTAAATGGCATGTGTAAATCAGCAGTAGTTCCTCTTATTCATTAGTTGCTATTTTAAGCTAAACATTTAGCCTTGAATTTGTATTAGCCTTGAGTTCCTTATGACTCATCTAAGAGAAAGGATCCGTTTTTAAATGTTTTATCAAGCACTTGACGGTGATCGGTGAACTCCTCTGGACCGACTGAGATTTACCGAGTTGTTATTTTGATCGTGTAAGGGATTGCTTAAGTAGTAAAATGGTGTGAGCATAGTGCTATTTTGAATTAAATCTTATGCACATTGTCGAATTGAAATGACTAAGGGATTCGAGCAGAACAGCGAATAAATGTGAGGTACATAACTGCTGTGCGAATAGCAAGATGTTGAAGACATTCAAATTAAGATAATTTTTATACGAAGCGCAATAAACATAAAGAGAAACCTTTGCTTTCCGAATCCTTTATCCGCTTAAATTTTATGGCATACTCGATTCCCATAAATGTCACCTGAGGTCATCGACTTGAGGAGCAAATGGGTGCGCGTTTTATTAACGAAATTTTCTTCCGATCATAAAGCAGTGTTTTGTTTGATGATATTTCGACAGTATCGCCGATTATGTTTCGATAATTGATAATGCAAAAGTGCATATCGCGTCAGCTTCTCTGATGCGCTTCTGCAATGATTTCTGTTCGAATTGACACTGCGCGAGAAGCAATGATACTAATTTTTCATATTACCGTTTCCAAAAGAGCAGTTAGTGACTAATTTTTCGCAACAAGTGTTCAGTATATCACCGTATGAAACGAACATAACTCCTCATGCGCTAACAATTCATTCACGCTTTCTCCGATTCTAGAAGTGACGACAAACAATAATAGAAGACCCATAGCAAGAGAGGAGGGGGGAGGGGGGGGGAGGGTGGGGGATGCAGGGGGTTGGTGAGAAAGGAGGGCAGCATAATTATTAAATGATTGATGGATACATTAAATTATCTGATTCAAATGTTGAAAGAATGAAGCATGATTTTATGGAATGTTGCACGCATTGGTTATTAACCAAAACTGTTCAATGCTTAGACGTTTCTAGAATGCACATTACAATAAAGTATATAGTAATAAGCACTCCATAATTAAATAATCCTTAATTGAGTGATACATCAAACAACAAAATACAATCCATAAATATATAAGATGTAGATACGTAATACAGATGACAATAAAGTACAACTCATATGAATACAAGTAAAGTATAACTGCGTAATACATAATAACTAAATATTTGATAAGACTTTTTTGAATATATGCTAAAGTAGATAAAATATTGGCATATACATACATAATGTTCACTACATTGTATCAAAAATCATTTTAAACTTTTCTTAAACCAACTCTTGTCGTTCATTATGTCCCTGTATAGGTTGTTTCATGGTGCAGTAAGGTTTCTTCTACTCCTACTCATCGATCAGCCGAAACACCGTTATGCTTTAGTGCTTTTGAATGATATTGCAAAGGCATGTGATCGTTGAAGGTCTCTTTCTTGGTTTGTCTTGAATGGAACGTAAAAACGAAATTTTTAATGAGTTATTCGCAACACTTCCGATTCTTTCGTTTACGTTTTGTTCGAAGCAGCAAACTTTCCCAACATAAATGAACGTTGGTTTCTGTTTTGATTGATCATGCGATTCACGGAACCTTCTAAAAGTGAATGTTGAGCTGCTCATTGAGAATACGTCGGATTCGTAAATACGTGTTCAATTTAATTTTTGCATTTAAATCAGGGCTATCATCGTTGTGTTAAATAGTACTTTATAGGTACGCAATATACCACCATCTTCAAGTGAAAAACACATCTTCACTAAACGGAGCGTCAAATTAGAACAACCTTCAAAGTTTTATCTGTTGCACTCTTCACTTTATCATCATGCTGTTTATCAGCCAAAAGTACTTTGTTTTGTAAAAAAGGTCTTTTTTCGATAAACGTACAAATGTCACAGTTCGCTAATTTGTATTGACGGCATTTGCTTTGGTCGTACCATTTTAACAGAGTGTAACAGTAAAATTTGTTCACAAAATTTATTCACATTATTCGGTTTTGTCAGCAAAAAAAAAAAATTCTGACTTTCTCGATGGTGTTTGCGGATGACGCTCGAAAGGGAACGAGAATGGCCAAATGAAGTTGTTTTCGTGGCACAATTTTCGATTAAAGAGATTACTACAAGAGTGACAACGATATCTGAATTCTAAAAATAACGAAGTTTCGTTAACAACTGTCAGATTCGTTATTCCCGAGCGGCATAATGCGCACAATTCGCTTTCGTTGCCAAAATTCGTCTAAAATTAAAAACTAAAAAAATTTTATTCATTTCGAAAAATCCGTTTTTCATTGTTTTTTATCCGCTCATTTTTTTGCTTAATGTCACTTTGACTTTTTTTTGCTTGACTGATTAAGTTGTACTCTTCTAACATTTATGCTGTGATGATTAGATGTGGATACTCACTTCGCGCCAAGTTAGCAACTTATGCTTACTTCTTTTTATAAGCGCCGTGATCACATTAGCAGCAAGGGGGGCTAAGAAGTGAGAATTTTTCATATTGGAAACATTTTTTTTCAAGAGTAGTTTTCAAAAGATTGCTAACGAAGAATCGAAACTAAAGTTTCACACAGAAACGCATGAATGAAATTTTGGTTTTCAGATTCCGAATCAGATGTTGACCTTCTGGTTCCGGTAAAAAGTCTCCTCAATGAGCGAGCCGAGGTCTACAAAACGAAAGGTCTCGACGGATTTCCGGCAGTTGGGATAAAGGTTAGGCTGATTGAATCGTTATTGCAGTATCACTCTTATATCGGCTGATCTCAAGTGCAATGTTCACTTGGATGCGTGATCGATGCAACATAGGACATGAGATTGTATACAGCATCCAAGTTCATTTAATAAACAGCATTTAGGTCGGGAATATTTTTTCCTCATAACAGCGCTACATTGACTCACATAATATACCAGATTGTTTTGATGAAAGCCCTCGGGGGCAAAAAATTTTGAGTGGAAGAGGACAGCGGAGAGAAGGAGAGAGGAGGAGAGGACCTGTATTTTTCAGTATGTGTCCAGGAAGGAGGACTGTTTTTGCATATGTTTAGATGGGGCCGTTTATTCAGCATTAGTCCTCTCACTGGAAGGTGAGAGGATTAATGATGAATAAACGGCCCCTTCCATCCTCTCAGTCCCCCACCCGCTCCTCATCTCAAAAAAAATTTTTTTTCTATGTTCGCAATTCTCCATACCCTTTCCATTTGAAATGCTAAGATCGTTTATCAATATGGAATCAGAAAGCATTGCGAACGATGTTTTTGAAAACAAAACACTTCATAACCTTTTACCACCCTGAAGAATCCGCAGCTTTATGCGCTATGAGCATTCTGACGTTGATTTGCCTTGATTTTATAAAGCTGTTTTCTCTGAAATGCAATTTCCAAATGTGCGCTAAGCGAAGGGGAGGAACGAGAGGGGTACACTTCTTACTCGACAAGGGAGGGATGAGAGCAGATCTTAACATATTACACCTTTTCCTTGCTTTTTCAATCGGTCTAGTTGCATTTTACGCCAGTTGGATTACGTTTTCCGTCGATCAACATTGCAGAAGAAAAGGATCCCCAGTAGAAGATTTGCGTGACCGATGGGATGAATTGCAAAGAATTCTTTATACTTTTTTACCTTCTTTCAAAATCTGCCGATTATGAGTAGAATTGCGAAAGCGCATATCGAATCACTTCTCTTACAGCCTATCGGCCGTGTTTATTTTCTATGCATACCTCTTGGCTCTGTTTTGAGAAATATAATCAATGTGAAAATGGCATGCAGGATCCCTTACAGATAAGCACCTTACATATGTGCAATACGTCTCTTCATGTAGATGAATATCTCGATTTTATCCCATTTTACAGTGCAGATATATAAGATGACGCATCTGCATTGACTCGTAAGAAAGCCTAAGAAATTATGTTGCTTGCTTGAGATAAGGTCAAATAGTGGCGTACGAGTGAGCAGCGTATGTTCCTACAGATTGCGGTGATGTACAGGTGAAAGACTGAGATTCCAGCAGGTGACAGTTTGTTAAAGAGCAATACTGTCTCACGTAGGGCCAATGGCCTGCTCTCTTGACAGTTTATGCCGCGCTTCTATGACATATGCCTTATATTTTCAATTTGCATTGACGCAATGGGGGTAGCGAACAGAAACGTGACTGAGTCATGGATGAACTTTGATGGAAGGACAGCATAGAATGCTGCAGGAAAACTTGGAAAATTTTACAAGTGAAGGTGGAATTTCATGGGTAATTTATTAGCATTCATTTGAGGAATTGTCAGCCGTCTGCATATTTTGCTGATAGACAAAAAGTCTAGAGATTTGTAGCACCAGACCTTACATCTACCTGTAACATCGTTCGGTACATCGGTCGATCAAATACATCCCTGCGACTAGTTCTTGCGTTTCAGCGTGGAATCGAAATAGTGGTGCCATATCGGCAATATCTTCCACGAAAGTTCTTCCGTAATTTTGCCTTTACGGCAGTAGTTCGACCTGCCGATCGGCAAGGTGGTTATCTGTTCGCAGTTGTGAATCCATTGGATACGGTTGTTGATCTCGGTGTTCTCTTAGAATCAGCTGGTTAGTCGATTTACGATGCAGTTGTGGTATTTATATGTGACAGTCGTGAATGGCGTTTCTGAATGTTCAGACTATTGTTTAACTTACTCCTGTCAGGAATTGTTATCCAGGGACAGCATATGTTCCCGAGTGCAAGCAGAAAATGAGCATACATAAGCCCGCAGTCATATGCGATGGTACTTGGTAACTGCAATCACTCGCATCCACGACTTCAAATCCATTACTGTGGGTCAGTGTCATAAATTGCTGATACTAAGGCCTGCTCAATTGAGGAATAAGCAACTCGCATAAAATATTGATACCTCAAACAAATCCTCTCTTCCGTTCTGAGAAGAACGCGAAGGAATCATTTGCAATTTTCCGAATTTTTGAGAGTAACGCACATCTGGCAGGATGACAAGCATATGAATGAACTAAAAATTTGGAAAATTTCCAGGAAAAATTAGGTTAAAAGGTGAAAATTTCCATGTCAGTTAGAACTCATTCAGTGCCCAGCTCTCCCCATCTCAAAAAACAGATCTTTTTTGGGGGTGATTATTTTCATGGCGTAAGACTCTTGTTGCCATGTTGGACAATAAACCGTAGTCTATGAAATGTTGGGCCATAAACAGTGTTGCGCAAAATTTAGTCCAAATGTGTTGACTTGCAGAAGGTTTGGAAGTGAGGAAGGATGAGAATCGAGAGGGAGGTAGGTCCCACTTGTGATTGCGTCCTGTTCGGGATTGAATTCTGATTGGTATTTCAGATTTTTTGAAAAAATGGAAATTTTTTTCTGTGATTTCTGGGAAAAGAAAGAGAATTTCAGAAAGTCGTAAAGGAAAATTTTCGCTAATTTCAGGAGGGAGTCAAACAAATATAACATTGTTGTATACCGATTCGAACAAAGAAGCAGAGTCAAGGGCGCTTGCATCGTTTCTTGTCCCCGAATTCACTGATCAATGGGGCAAGTTTGCGTTGGAAGTTCACGACGACAACGTTGTTCTCTACTTCAGGTGTACACGTTTTGCTACTCGACAGGTTTGTTTCATGCTTTCTTTTAATATCTGTAGTCACTTATACTCATGGCTGTTATTTCCGTTTTGCTCTTCATCCTTTTTAACATTTGAGTTTTTATCGCCAAAGCATCTCATAACAAAAGATATTGCAAAAGTGGAAAGGAAATTTCCATTTTTTTAAAAAAAATTGTACGTCTTTTTTGATGCTGATGTTGTGTGCTTCTATCAACATTTAGTGTGAAATAGAGCGAAAAATTGAGGCAATTGAACAAGAAATCTTCCTGAAAGATGAGAAAGAAACGACACCTGTTTTCAAGACGTTTAACCCACTAAAATTTTTTAAAAAAGATTGACGACTTTTCTGAAGAGATGTCTTTAATCGAGAAACCGTATCCCTGATAGAGACTATCATTGGCTTTTTGCCAGCATCCGGTATCGAAAGAAATCAATATCTGGGAAAAAAATGGTCGAAGGGCTGAAAATTCGCGCAATATATCAACCGGATAACTTCGATGAGATCAATACGGCGGCTTAAGCTGATGGCAGAAGCCCTTTCGAAGATTTATGAGAATTTGCTCGACGAGAATTGATGAGTCGTGTATTTAAAAAAGACCTCCCATCCATCGAATCTGCCGCTTAATTTTGTTTGTTTAACAACCTAATCGAGCTAGAGAAAGGCATCTTTCTAGTGAAGTGAACTTGAAAGATTTTTAAAAAATTTTCCCACATAACGAAAAGATCTCATAAAATTCAAACTTATTGGTATGATATTCAAATCATTGAAAAGGTGATGAGTTTAGTTGAAATTTCGGTGAATGTTATGTGTTTGGAACCGTATACAAAGATACAAAGGCATCTATGATTTCACCGATTTCCATCATCGATGCAGCTGACAACGATGATTAGAACTGAGGGCCATTACCTCTTCCCTTTCATGATTGTTGTGACCAATTTTGACCGCCTAGTGGTCAACCTACTGACAATCCTATTTGAAACCGTATAAACGAATTAATATTCACTGTTCCATTGCAATCGAATGCGATGTTTTTGTTTTATGGATTTCTGATTAAACTGCTTCACTTTCTCCTCAAGGGCATGTAAAAGAATTCGGGAGTCAGTTCTTGTTGTTTCATTATATGAGGAAAGTGTTGATTTTTGTATTGGGCGTTTATTCTTAGGGTTCACTTAGATGTTGGTACTTTCTTTACAAAAACTTATAAATGCATCATGATCATTTGAGTATTTCAGTCAAAAGTAGTAATCAATTTCAGGTGAAAAGGAAGCCAGCTCAATTGATTATGGATGATGCTCACAAGTTATATATTGCGAGCGCTGGACCGATCCTGAAAGGAGGATTTGAGGTTATTTTATTAAATTTATCTTTGCACATTGTATAAATACATCAACATTTTGTTTGTGATCTTTTCGAGTGAAGCTTTATCATCAAAAACAATTGTCTTCGATTCTTCTCGAATCGTTAAAGCAATTTTTGAAATTTTTCAGTTTTCAAAACGGTATTATTGTAAAATTAGCACGATAGTTTACATGTGCTTGACGATTACTTTCGAAATATTCACAAATGTATGCGAGACGGTCGAAGAGCAGTTGGTATAGCGTTTGTGAGAGCGTATTTAATCCCAAGTGAATGGTTGCTCGCATGGCGAATAGCGAAGATATTTGCCACGAAGAAACTCTCGTGAGATTTGTGGGCCATTCGGAAATGGTTCAGCAAATGTTGTCGACGATACAACGCGATATGCACTCAAAAAATTGGAAGACTAATGGGCGAACTTTGATTGCAATGGATGTAAGGTTAATGATGGATTTGCTGGCGGCTTGAACGTTTCGGGATGCGCTGAACTCTTCTTCTTCTTCTTTAGCAGGTAGTCATCGTTCGCAACCCTTATCGCATTCGAGTGGATGGATTACGATATAACTTTTTGATGTCAGTTAATGGACAGCAAACTGTATTTTATGCGTACAAGCGATCAGCTAATGGAGGACACATACAAAAAAGATGGAATTAAAGACAGAAGACTACGATGAAAATTGAAGTGAATATGTCAAAGATTGGCGACAATACAAGATGATAACACCGTATGATTTCATAAGAAGAAAGTCACTCATTTTACGAGCGAAAACGATGCGATCGATTCGAAAAAACTGAATAGCGGACTGCAATTTATGCATGGAGCTATACAGATATCATCATTTGGCTATTCATTATGATGAACGATTTTAAACGTTTTCTCGACAATAGGGGCTGGCTAACTACTATCAACTAAAATAGGAAGGTGTGATGTTTGTAGATGTCATGGTTGGCTATTTTTCGTTTGAAAAAAAATGGCTTTAAATTTTCGAATAAACCACACTGAGGATCGTTGCAAAACAAACAAAAAGAATCGAGGCACAGTGACTGATAAATGAGTTGAGAGACTCTTTTTTTGTCTTCGTTCATCGAAGAGGACGTTAGGCCTATTTGTCAAAGTTCCGCTCTTCTCTATAAGGCTCTTTCTTCATATTTCTTTTTTTTTTTTGTTTCATTTATAGTTTTTTTTCCTCTACAGCCATCTTTCATTCTTCAGTGTATGGTGCGCAAATGCGATAGAACAAATAGTAATGTTGATGGTAAAACAAAAGTGAACGTATCCGAAGCTGTAGTCTGATTTATCGGATTAGCGTTTCGAAATGTTGCTGTTTGATCATCGAAACTCTATAGAGCACAGCATATCACTCGGAGTTGAGCTCCAACTGTGCGCTTATCTCTTGAATAATAAAATCAATGTGTTTAACTTCCTTTCAAGAACCCATAGATCATGAGCTTCTATTCAAAGGGAAATTTTATTCCCATATAAACGAGCTGACAAATTCGCGCTTGTAATCGATGAATCATTGTAACGAAGACAATGCGAAAGAATGAAGAGAAATTAGCGATCTTTCTATTCCAGAATATTTCTACCTGTTTCTATAATTATACTCTCTTTCATCTCTCTACAGAACATATTTACGAAGCATCCATATCTTTATGTCTCTAAAGAAACGGAAAGCAATTCGACAGACGATAGTATAAATTGAGAAATGAGAAGTTCGCGTTCTTGCTGAGGTCACTTTCAGAATTCGATCAACAGCTGTTAAGTGTAATAGTTTTCATTTGTTCACCCAATTTTGTCACTCAACCATGTCTAGTGATCAAAGTTTGTTAAAACTTTTCTTTCAATTATTTTAACAAACTTTGATGCCAAACTAAATTCGAAACTGTTGCTTTTTTTTGACGACCATCTGATGCTGTGTAAAGTTATTTTTTGTTAAAACAATTGTTGTCTTTTAAAAAAAAAGACATGCGGCGCCTGCTATCGCTGAGAGCGGCATAGTAATGTTGGTAAAAAGGTGTTAGAGAAGGATGGCGTCATAGTTTAACTGACGTTCTATTCGGTAAGATAAAGCAGAAGTGTAATGAAGCTTTGATTGAAATTTGCGTCACTTTTTCAATCATTGAGTTCGAATTGATTGTCTATAGGATTTCCGGGTGTTTAGCTAGATACTATAGTAATGGGAGAAGGGGGAGGGAAGAGGGGGGGGGGGGGAAGTGTCCAAATTTTGCATTTGCGGAGCATGTTATGGTGACGTTTTGTCTGTGCGTATGTATATGTGAGTAAGTGGTTATGCTTGTCTGTCTGCCATGTAGTTTCACACTAGAAGTTGGAGAATCTGGAGCCACGAAATCTAATGTTGCATCCATGCCCCAGTCTGGCCTTCCAGTCCAATTTCAAGTCGACTGAACAGCATCATGGACATCTGAATGTGCTGAAGAAATCCGTTGGCATTTTGCAATCGATCAAAGTGCAGAAGAATGATTCTTAAGAGAGGCCTGGTCAAAAAGAATATGAGATCTCACCATTCGCAAACAGTTCATGGAACTGGCCAATCTGATGAACGAGTCGTCAGAATTCAGAAATATTTCTCGAGATTGAGGTTTTACAGGGACGCATGACATCGTAAATACCATATCGGTTTCTTTGTTGAGCTAATGCTTCTATAGGCAGTTGAGTTTATGAAAACTGTGAGCTATCAAATCGGACCATCATTGTTTCAAGATGAACGATGTGGATGGAGGCATCTGATGAGCTACAAGTCTATGCAGCAACAAACAAGAGTATATTTGATCTATGTGCTCATTCAAAGTAAGTAATTGACGAAAGAAAAGATAAGAGTTGTCTCTTCGATAACGCACTTATTATCTCTTAGCTAACGTTCGAATACGTCGCTTTGACATATGTGCACACACTTCATCGATGAAGGCGTTCTGTAGTAGACGCCTCATTTTTTTTTTTTAAATTTTTCGGTCGAATTCAATAGGAAGATAGTAAGTAATCGACAAAAGAAAAGATAAGAGTTGTCTCTTTCGTTTCTTTGTTAAACAAGTAGTTTTTCTGTGGTGTTAAATTTCACTATTATACGACTTTTCATAGGTTTCGATCGCTTTGTCAAGAATGTCTTTTAAAAAGTCTATTAATATTGTTGTTAAAGTTTAATTTTAAAAAGTCTAATTATTTGTACGTTTTTTTTTCTTTGAATTGACGTTAATAGCGAAAAGAATTATGCAAAACAGTTATACTGCAATCAAAAACACATTCTCGGGCAACATTTAGAATAGAGTTGAGCAAATCATAACCATTACTGCCAAAGAGAACGACCGTGATTGTATTCATTTTCGCCTAGAAATTGCACGCTCAAGTGGCCAAAGGGTTGAGTATCATTTCAGGTCGTATTTTTCAAAAGCTGGGTTCGCATGCGCTATCAAAAGTTCATTTCGCTCCAGCGGTTTGCGCGTTACCCTAAAAATGACCCTCCCACCTATCCTTCGATCCTCAGGCAAAAGTTAGTGTTCTTACGCCTATATGACAAGCGCTGAGTCGGAAGGGATTGTGCAGTCCGTCCATTTCAACAAACCGACCGCACACGAGAGGACTAAATATCTCGGCGAACTTCTGCGTTTCGAGCATACAATGGCTGACGATGATGCCATTTCATAAGGAGAGCACCCCAATAGAGTCTGTGTCGGAAGGGTCAAAATCGTTGCCCATTTAAACGACAGAGTCAGGAGGCACTTATGTGAAGCAAAATATCTTAAGGCAATGCAACTGTCAGTTAAGGAAAGCGGCGAACTGGTCGAATCACTTAGTTATTTAAAACAAAATTACATGTCATTTTTTGTGCTCCTTTTTCGCTTTTTCCTCATCAGATTCTTGCCATCTTCGTGAACTTGATTCTTTTTCTTCGCAAAACTAAATTTGAAAGCTGCACTTGAAGGATCCTGTAGAATTTGCATAATTCGAATCCACACCATCATATTCCTCGTCATCAGTGTGCGTCCTTCGCAATTCAGATGATAAGTTTTGATCTCTCACTATGTGCTTTATGCAAGAGAGATATCTGCGTTGGTTGCACGAGATTTCTTGGTAACAGCGCGTTAATCAGCTCACCACCTTTTTTTTGACTGTCTGTTGGATTGTGCAGTCCGTCCATTTCAACAAACCGACCGCACACGAGAGGACTAAATATCTCGGCGAACTTCTGCGTTTCGAGCATACAATGGCTGACGATGATGCCATTTCATAAGGAGAGCACCCCAATAGAGTCTGTGTCGGAAGGGTCAAAATCGTTGCCCATTTAAACGACAGAGTCAGGAGGCACTTATGTGAAGCAAAATATCTTAAGGCAATGCAACTGTCAGTTAAGGAAAGCGGCGAACTGGTCGAATCACTTAGTTATTTAAAACAAAATTACATGTCATTTTTTGTGCTCCTTTTTCGCTTTTTCCTCATCAGATTCTTGCCATCTTCGTGAACTTGATTCTTTTTCTTCGCAAAACTAAATTTGAAAGCTGCACTTGAAGGATCCTGTAGAATTTGCATAATTCGAATCCACACCATCATATTCCTCGTCATCAGTGTGCGTCCTTCGCAATTCAGATGATAAGTTTTGATCTCTCACTATGTGCTTTATGCAAGAGAGATATCTGCGTTGGTTGCACGAGATTTCTTGGTAACAGCGCGTTAATCAGCTCACCACCTTTTTTTTGACTGTCTGTTGTCCGCTCTTGTCTCACGTGTGTATAAAAGTTTGTGGGATCCGAGTTGTCGATATTGACTGTGATCCATTGTTTGGTTACACCGTATTCTGTTGGTCTTTTTTCTGAATCTGAGCATATCGACAACTCGGATCCCACAAACTTTATATATATATAATATATATATATTTTATATATATATATATATGTATAAACGACTTTAGTCGATCAAAACAATCCGAAATTGCAAGGCAAATTTCGAGGATTCCCCGTGCAGTGCCCATTCAGTGCACATGTGTACATAATCTAACCATAGTGGGCCCCTTATGGGCAATTTCGGTTCGTTTTATTCAAACTGGGTTAGTTAGAGACAACTAAATATGCTAGAAAGATACATTTTGCGTCACGTATTGCGTCAATTCAGATTGAAAACCACTAAGCAGAACGAATATGGAAAACCGATTTCCAATTGGGTATTCGTATTTATGTTAGATTGAATAAGAACTCGAGTGGTTTACTTTTTCTTATCACTCTCTGAAGGCCGAATTTTAAGATTGGTATCTAGTGGTCGTATACTAGCGCAAATTTCCACTTGCTCAATAATTCCGTGAAATGCTGCTCTGCGCTGACAATGATTGGTCGTAGACTAAAATTTCATTTGTCATGATCCTTTAAAGTGCCAGTCTAAAGCGAATAATATAAAACTTTATTTAAACCAAAAATTTGCTTTCTTTTCTTTTTCGCTTACCTCAGCATTTCTCATAATTCATAGAAGAATGTTTCGTAATCTTTATTAAAAAAAATGAGTAAAAAATTACGAAATGAATGCGCGAAGGTTGCTATTGTTATGAACGGCTCATGAATCGAAACCTTAAATTTTTTCGCCATTGCAAAACATCCTTTGTTGATTGTAGTTCACGGATGCTCATCATTTTTTCTCTATGAATTTACACCTTTTTTTTCCAAAATGTGGCTGAAGTCGTGGATTAAAAAAAACGACATGAGCGGCATATCTACGAAACTATTGCGTTCGTTGTTCGAAAAAAAACCTCATTCAGCTGTTTCGCACAACGGAAAAAAAACTGCCAATTTACTTTAGCGGGCAGGAAAAGAACCTTTGTAAAAAAAAGCTGACGATGTTTTACGATGCCTTGCAAATAAAGGAAAAAAAAAGTTACACTTGTCTTCTTATTGTGTATCGTTGTTGGCATTGTTTCCTATACTGAAATGTGTTGTTCACGTTGCTTTATTTATCTCAATCGTATAGCTGAACGTCTTTCTCTTTTCCATTAAGATGTCTCGCAAATTCTTGCAGTTTATAGGGTTTTTTTTTTCGTTTATTCGTATATAAAAATGGTAGATTTCAGCTTGAGCAATTTTTAACAGCATTAAAAAATATTAGTTCTTACGAAAAATTCACTTCAGCATGAAGTGAATTTCACCAGAAAACCAAGAAACAACAAATGAAAATTTTCGTTATGATGTGACTGAAAAATGCGCTATGCGGAGACATTGTTCTGTAGAGGATCTCATCGTATCAAAAGGAATGGAAGACTTGAAGCCAAAAGCGTTTCGCTTCCCAAGAATGCGGCTTTTATTGAGGATGAGGCTTGCAAAATTTGTTTTTCCAAAGGCAACTTATTCAGTTTATGTTCCGTGAACAACAGTAGTATGCAGTTCTGGGCAAAAACACAACTTTTTCAAGAAAAAATTATCCAGTCTGACTGCGACTAGGGAAAAATTTTGACGCTTTCAAAAAATTGACAAAAGCCTTACTAATAAGAAAGAGAAATACCATAGGGAATAGAAAAACGCTTAAGTTTTTTGCATTTTCTTCTTGACAACACTCGAACTGGCGACCGAAAGCATCAAAAAATCCCTCCCTAGCCAGGCTCAGTGAGCGGTGTTTCAACCCTAGCATCCAGCACTGTCTTCTCTCGTTTCCGTCAATTTGGTACCACAGTAGGAATACAACTTTAATGTTCTAAAAATATTCCCGAGCACTTCAATGAAAAGAGTCTCTCTCTACTAAGGGCGGCATTAATAAATGCAGGTAGTTTGAAACTAGGGATCTTTCTGGGAGGAAGAAGGCAGTGGGTACTGTTGATTCTTTTGGAGAGGAGAAGTTACTGGTAGAAGTTAAACGGTATATTGTCCCTCTCGGTATTATAGTTTTTCCTATTTTTTTCAGTTTTTTATTGTTGTTTAATTATGTCTGAAGGAACTAATGATGACAGTATATTCTTGTTAACAAGCAAAGACGCATTTTCAGATAACCATTTGTTGTGTGTTCGATTCCCGTTTAGAACACATCAGATGAGCAGATCAGATTGAGTGATTATTTTGAACTATTCTCTGCTGGATCAATCTCGCTAGGACGACGTGCATATGCTTTCCTTGCTATTGACTGGTGTAGGTGGAAGGGAACATAGGTACTAAAATTTATTTCTGATTCTCAATAAAAGTTGTAGAATAAAATGCGTAAAATTTTATAAGTAAAGAAAAATGCGTAAAATTCTACGGTTTATGTCGCAGACTTTCATCACCCAAAAAAAAAATCAAAATCAAAAACGGAGATGAAGATTCCTTTCATCACCGTTAGGAATCTTTGATTTTATTCGAAACACCACTTAATTCAACGTAATTGTAGTCACTCTAACTGTTGTCAACGTTTCCTAACAAGTTTCTGAGCCATGCCAACAAACATTTTGTGCAATTATGCGGCTAAGAACAAGCGACAACCCCGGACAATGCGATCCTATACTTTTTGTGCGTCAGCGTTCTTCGTGTAGTACATCTTGTTTGCTCGTATTGTATTACCTGAGCATATGAAGTGCTCTGTAAGCACACATTTACAAATGTATCAGCGATAGAGTAGTTTTTAGCAACGGCATTTGCATTCAATGCAATCGGCGACCTTTCAAAATCCAGCAATGAATTCCAGTTCTTTCTGCAGCGATCAAATCGGAAGTGGAAAGTTGAATAACATTACTAGTTTCGCACAAAGTGTTGCACATCAAGGATTACTGCAACCGAGTATCTGTACTTTGTACAGATTGTCTAGATTACGAATGCTCCATTGTACTCGCGAATAATGTTTAGATCGAAAAAGCTGTATGTACATTTAGGCGTGGAATAGGTGCTAGTCAACGCGACACATTGTCTGGGTGGGAGCTGATGGGTGGAGGACAGAATAAAAAAGGGAAAATGAATAGTGAACGCTTCCGTATGCTCTTTATCGCTAATCATGAACGCCTTTACAAATAATTATCTTCGACTGTTTCGCTCGTTGCAATGTGAGTCCACTTTCGCCAGTTTTTGTTTCGCTTCTCACACGTACGCAATTCTTTTGTGGTTCTTTCGTTTTGTTTTTTTTTGAAGCTCAATGCTTGCATCATTTTGCCACACTTCGCGTTTTGTTTTGTTTTTTTTTGCATACCGAAATTGCTCAGTAGACACCGTAAAGATAACATTTGCGTGGTCTGTACGCCAAACATTCAACATTTGTAAGTCGTCTGCAATCAGTTCATTTTTTCATAATTTATAAGGCAGTGAGTAAAAGTCATTCAATAATTTCCGTCGGTTCATCCGTATATCGGAACGGTTTAGTAGTACTCTTTTGGGAAGTTGTACCGAAAAAGTCAGTTGCATCTTTTTGCTGTTCTTCCTGCTCGGCGTTTCGAATACGCATCCGCATATTTGCAAGTTGCAAAAACAGGTTATGTCGATGTCGTGTCTGTTCGTATTTAATCGTTTGTATGTGTGTATCTGCCTGCCTACCTGTCTGTCTGTCTGCCTGTCTACCTGCTAGTTTCACTTAAGGAGCCAACGAATTTTGATATTAATGATCTACACACGACTTTGTTCTTCCACTGTTCTTCCACTGAAGGTGTCTGTACTCCTTAAGGAGTGCAGAAAATTAGCACGCATTTTCAGTTGATCGCATCAAAAATGAGGTATAATATTTTGCGCGCATTTTCATCTGTCGAATTGCGTATTTGACTAGTTGAATCGGAGCTAAACTAATCCTTGCGACTGACTTGGGAAGAGTTTCCATTATTTGGTAATGGTTGATGAAAGTGGTCGGTCTGATAGGTGAGTCACCCAAACGCTTATCCTGCTAGCCCCCTGGAGTGCATTTCCGCCTGACTGTAGAATATGTAAATGCGCCATCAATTTACGCCTTTCTTTGTCAGTGAAAACCTTCAATTCATTTTTGTCTTTCTTTCTGCAAACTTTATTGATCATTTTTGAAGTACTTTGAACTCATTTAGCTAATCATTATTTTGAGCTGTGATTTCATTGTTTCGTTTCTAGCCCTAGCCTTCTGCTAGTTAAGCTTATATGTCACTGTGATCGTGTCCTATTTGCTGATGCTCCTCTGCCATTATACCATTCCTTACTGGAGATATCAATGGTGATGTTCAGATCGATCAGCTGAAACAACTGCTCTCATCCGGAAAAACTGCCAAACTCAGCCTACTCGCCGGGAGCGCACATTAGACGTCTGTACCCCAGTTTCTCTTACCAACATCACCAGTGGCACTTTGCATGCCTTACGCTTTAGTGACCACCTCGCTACATGTTGTGAACTCGGATGCTTTACTAATTTGAAGGGGACAATGGAGAGGCGTTCCTATCTTGAGACTACTTTAACTTCATTTTCGAAATTTTCAGCCGAGAACTCAAACGTATCGACTGCAAAGATTTTAACACAAAAATCCCAAATGATGATTAGCGAATGGAAGTTTCACCATAGAACTGCTGTTAGCGTATAACTTGGTCACTGCTATTGTGGTGAAGAAAAAGGGGCAATATAAAAAAGAACGTCACGACAAATAGTGGCATGGATCAGAGAACGAAATAAGATATTAAATTAATCTATCGCTTCCCATAGAGCGAACAGATCCGAAACGACTCTCATAGCACTCGTAATTTTGTCAGTAGTTGAGTATATTAAGACAGTACCTGACTCAAAAATATAAGGATATCGTTTCGGCGATTAAGAAAGAAACAAAAGAAACTAAATGGAAATGGTTAAATAGACTGCTTGCTTGGTGGCAAAGGGAAAAGAACAGATGTGGTTTTCCCTCTTAAATCTTGAACAAGTAATTCATCGTTCCCAAACGCTGATACGTCATTGATCGATCAGCATGCTCTGGTTGCGATAAGAATATCGAAATACTTAAGTTAAAGCTGCTGAGACTCGATCATGTATATAAATGTTTGTCCCGTATTAACTCAAACGAAGAGCTTGCACCTAAGTCGATCACCAATCGACAATTAAAGCTGGGGGAACTTACTTTTATCCTGGAACTCTGCATTCTATTCAACCGAATTATTGCCATAGTATTTATCTCGCCCAACTAAAAAGAAATGAAAAAACCATAACAGTTTACAAAGACGCAAGAGACAAAACCGATCCACCGAATTACCGACCGGTAATGCTTTTGTCTTATTTGTAAAAGTTCTTCGAGTTAAGCGTTTGTGACCAGCGATATACTGCTCTCAATGACAACCTACCTGATTTCCAAAATGGGTTTTTTTCGTTGCCATTCAGTGATCACAGCTCACTTCGAGATCAGCGATTTCATTTACAGTTCTTTAGACAACCAAAGAATTGCTTGCCAAATACAATTAGGTATCGCTAAAGCCTGCAATAGCGTTAACCTTTAGCTAGTCTTACAGAAGCTTATCAACGAACTCCATCCCAACAAAATTCGCCGATGGTGTCATTTCTAATTTTGGTGTTGTTGAAATTGGTATCTCTCGAAGTGGGATCCTCCCGCCTTCACTTCTGTTTGATGTTTTCTTGTCTGATCTCAATTCACTAAAAATGATGGTAAAATAGTAGTGTATGAGGAGGATACCCACTTTTGTAGTCATGCCAGTCGTGGTGGAGAAGCAATGAAAAACGACCCAATGATGGTCAAGGAGTTTTGGCTTCCATACAGCTGAAACTCAACCAAACCAAAGAAACTGTAACCAAATTTGGCGCCAAGCAACAACTGGCTAGACTTCTCTGAGAACGACTCAGGATGTTCGGGAATCTACAAGTCAACACTTTTAACAGCGTTAGAAGTTTAGGGCTAACCTACGACAAAATATGTCTTACCGAGATCATTTCGAAAAACTGGCTAGAAGTTGTTCCGTTCTACATTACATCCTTCCAGTCTAACGATCATAATTACAGCTTATTACTGCCGTTCTCTTAGTTGAATGATTTATAGTGTCGAAATCCAAACTTTTCTTTTCTGAGGCAACATAGGTCACTGCTAATAAAGGGTTGAACATCATGCAAAAGGTAATCAACAGTGTTATTTAGGTAATTTACAACGTACGCAGTTTCGATCATGTTAAGTCGTGCTGCAAACGGTTTAAATACGACGATATAGAAAAATTGTCCAATATTGTTTACCAAGTAGCGTCTCTGCAACTATGTCGAGAAACTAATTTTAAAGAAGTACTTCATGATGGAACTAGAAAACGATATTATTTAACTGAAAAATCGGAATACTAAAGTATGGGATAGAAGGAATTTAGCCACAGCTCAACAACCTTCTTAAATCGTTTTTTTTTTACGAGTCGTTTTTTCATTTAGCTTCGAGCTTACCTCATCACTATTACGTCTGATCTTGCATTGTATCACTTTTGCTTCCTATACGATATTTATTGTTCGAGACGATTCACTCGCACTATCCTCAATGAATTTAATAAGCACCTTAAGATATGCCATGCATATCGTGAAAAAAAAATATACAACTCATTCCAGTTCAATAGTGGTTATCTTCATAGCGATTTATGTGGCAGCAAGTTAAAACTATTCACCACCTTGCTAGACTTGTGCGCACATTTTTTTTTTCTTTCGGCACCGCACAGAGTAGTTCGGAGTGATACTGTGATCACTGTGATCGAAAAAAAATCTCTTAGTCATGCAAAATGTTCTTCCCCAACCCCCCCCCCCCCCCCACCTCATCGACAGCTCTTGTGTTGATGGCCAAAGTTCATGGTTGTTTTGCATTGACGGTGATGCTGCGCATCTGGCTGGAATTTTCTGGCAAAAAGGCAAGTAGTAACAGGGAGTGCAAGCTTTTGCACGACAAACAAGTGTAAAGTAAACGTCCAGGACATTGTCAAAGTTCAAATTTTTTCAAACTTTCTACTCAACTCAAACGTTCTGGCTTTGATATTAAAAAATGTCTCATAGTGTTCTCCGCTCAAGCGGAACTAATTTTGCAGTAAAATGATTAATGTTTTTCGTGTTTTTTCATATCATTTTTTTCTTATGAAGTATTCGGCAACAATAGTGAAAAATGGTTGATATTATCACCTTATGCTTGGTTCCCATTTTTAAATTTCTCGTAATTATTAATTGTTGTCCTTTACTTTCTAGTTCTCACAGATGCACTTAGTTGTAATAGGATGGCCATTGGTTTGCGAGAAAAAAAAACTTGATGGAACTAGTTTATAAGTTTCACGAAAATAGCTAAAAAATGTTATAGTATATGCACTGAAATTTCCATCTCATTTTTCTTGCCACTGCTTTTCCAGCTTAGATATTCACCGATGTTTTCAATTGTTCTTGCTTAAGGTTAAGCTCATTTTGAGATGTGTTTATTGAGGTCAATTTGCGCTCACTGTTGTATATTCGATCGCTTTCGTATCATTTTGATCCGCTTATCGACCTCTTCATTTCATGCTTTATGCAAACAGTTCTCATCTTTCTGCTCGCATTACTTCTACGAACTACACTTTCTATTACCAATTTTAGATGGACTTCAATAGATGCGCATAGTTTGAGATGTTTGCTATCTATGGTCATCACAACTTTAGCAGTAAGCATTTTATCATGTTGAGAACTGTGTTTAATCTGGAACAACTCATAAACAACGTTTATAATAGAGCCGTTTCAGTTTAACTCAAAACTTTAGTAACGATGATTCATATTGCCATGAATGAACGGTAATGGAAATGGCTGATGCGAAAAAAAAAACGTTTTTATGGGCCTGGTCACATGCATGCATAGAAGCTTAGACTGTTTCATAGGTGAAGAGTAGAAAAGGTCGAATGCGTCCTTAATTAGCATAAAACTTTGGACAAATCTAAAACATGTCGTAATTTGTGCGTTCGTGAATATTTCCATTTTAGAAGTTTGGCATGAATGCTTATTGCTAAGATTTGGTAATTTTAAATATTCAAAAATTTGACCATTCGGTTACTAATTCAAAGTCTGATTATTTTAATTGTAAAAATGTTACTGTTAAACCTTGTTACTGGAGATTCTTGGCTTTCGTCATAATCCATTCACTACCTCATGGATTTGAATCGATAACTTGTAGCGATCTGCTTAAACCCTTTAGCCGACTTATGAAGTCAACAGCATACTATTATGCATTTTACTCATCTCTTTACCAGTGGTACTTCATGTGCAATTATGTATTTTTAACCAGCCTCCGGTTTTTGCTCTATGGCATCGCTACTGATCATATGGTATGCTTTCCGTATTTATAAGCATGCTGAAAAAAAATCAGCTAGAAAAAAAATGGAAAATCGCATTGAAAAATCGAAATTATTTTTTCTTTATTTAAATGAAAATATATTCCATGTATTAAAAAATTGTTAACGATTCATTCAGCCTCTGAATTACTTAGGCCTTTAATCATCAGTAACTTTCGGACGATAAGAAAAATTCGGCTGTTCAGCGTTTGGTAACCGCATACATTTTTGCGATACCATTTTTAGTCCGAATCAAAATATAACAACAGATAGTGTGACACGGAGAGAAGTTATGATAAGACGTGCGCTTGTCAACGAGATGTTCGCATGTTATGAGCACAGTTCGCGGTAATTACTTGCAGTTGGCACATCTTTGATATACGTTCATTCATAAACCCATTCATTGCGTAGATATTCTGTCATATTTGTCGCTGTAGAATTCGGATTATTTTCCCAAAAATGCCCTCAGGCTTTTAGTATTGTCGTTTAGGTGATCTAGGCCGAACCTGTATTATCAGATGATCATATCATAGCGTGAAAGTGTAAGCACTCTTGTTAGAAAGTTTGACATTTTAAAAAGCGAAGCTGTTAGTCTCAATTGTCTTTGCTGGTTTGAAAAGTTTCGTTTATTTTTGTTTCTTTTTTTACTGCCAATTTCATTATATCAAACCGTTGTTTTTATTGTCATGCTGCCGTTCTTAGTTATTCATTGTTAGCAGCAAAAACTCAAGTAAATTTGTGGATTCTCAACAAAAAAGTTCGTTAGATAGTTGCTACACGAAAACGCTCGGTAAAGGTGTACAATGCAATACACTTAATCATAATGAGATACAATATGGCAAACATGTAAAGAATATTAAGGTTTTCGAGTGAATTTTCGAAATGCTGCGCATATGTTGATGCAAATTTGGATTTACGAAAATTACGGAAATGAACCATTTGTTTGGAATTTTGTAGGGATTTTTTCAAATTGATGAAAAAAGTTTTTTCTGTTAAGTGAAAAGATTTTCCAGTCGCCTGTCGAATGCATTTTTTTTCTATTTTTTTTTGGTCATAAAGAGCGAAATAAACAGAACGGTTCTTTCTAAAGCAATTGTTTATCGCCTTGGAATATATGCTATTTTTTTTTAAATTCTAGAATCTTCTTTCACAGATGCTAAGTCTTCTTTTTTTCCGCTTCGGGTCGTCTCCGTTTTATTCATTCTACTGCTTAAGTTGACGCCAAATTCTAAAGGGCTTGAAATTTCAGTTAAATTTTGCTCATGTGATGAGAAGTTCGAACAGAAAACAATTACATCATCACAGATGAACATTTTGCGAGATATTGAAATGATTAACGTTATGCGGCATTAACTCGTTGTCATTTTCGTTTTCACAAAAAACTACATATGAACCATTGGTGATTGTTGAGAATCTTTTGGAGTGGTAAAGAGTTAAATTTGAATTTTTTTTTGCAAAATTAACGACTTTCATTGCTTTATTTTCAGCTTATTTAAAATGATGCTTCGAGTTCGTTTGATCGAACTTTTATTCATTTGAAGCAACAAACGAGATACACTTAGCGTCAATTTATCGCGAAGATTTATTGTAGAAAGCTTTCTCTTATGAGTGTTACGGAAATTTCATTTTCTCAAAACGCATTAGCGTATTATATTTGATTGGATCGCTTGTATGTGTTTGTCGGCTGCGTACTTTGAACCTGGACACTACAAAATAAGACGAACTAAGGTGCTATGAAATTTGAGACGCGCAATGTACGCCGTCGATGACCCCCCTAATACCTTCAAAGCCGCATAAAGAATTCGAGCTATGAGAGGGTAGAAGTATTACAGACGATGCTTGACGATGCTTATGGGTGCCAAAATACTGAATGTATTTTGCATTCGGTCCAGTCGCAAAGCAGTTTCGTGAAAAAAAAAAACAACCAATTTCATTGAGACGATTTGCATGATCGATCAACTAGGTGACAATAATATTCCAATATCAAACATACTTCATTATTTGTTGACAAGTTAGTGAACCGGCTGGTCTTATGGACGGCATTGCTGAAGCGCATATCGTACCAGCTCCCAACCATATATTTCTGAGTGCTGTTAAACGGAGTCCTTGGACTGCAGCCGAAACAGATAGGCAACAAAAAAAATGCCTATGCAAATTACGTGCTTTGCTCGGGCATACGTTAACCTCATCCACATCGGAATACTCATTTGCATTACGCTTTGGAAGATGGGTACTATACGATCATGAGTCATGCATGTATGAGGAAGCGGTGTGCTGACTATCGGAAACGAAAAGCACTTTTTTTCGGTTTGCTAGTGAAAAGAAAGTACACCGTATTTGCTCTTTATTACCTCAAGACGCTCTAAATTTATATATAATCCAGGCAAGAGCGAGAATATATGAAATCTTTGCATTAAGTGGAGTAAATAAGAAAAAGAAAGTTAATAAATGAGTTAATTAAAATTATCGAACGGAAGGATTTTTTAAAATACAAAATTGAATGTTCGAAAATAAATAAATAGATAAAATTAATAAAATTGATAAATTTTTTTAAAAAAACCACTGAATTTCTCGTCCTTGGAACCTGTTTATCTCAAAGATGACCTCGTAAGCGTTCGACAATTCCGAGTTTCGTCTTGAAAATTATCATGGTTGTTTGAAAGTGGAATCACAGCACAATTTTCCATTCCTTTCATGATAGGTACATATATAATCTTTCGGGTATAAGCAAAAAGTAGGAAAATTTCATGCTCGATCTTCTCGGTATAGAAGGAACGTACGCGTAAAGAATTGAAGCTAAAGTGTGTTTTGTGTTTTAGAAGCGCTCTAGTGGAATTTTGCGTCTTCAATAAGGGTGGTATTGCGCAAGAACGCGCAAAGCCATTAAAGCGAGCATAAATTGTTTCCATTATACACTTCGTTATGTTTATTTCTTAGCGCTTCCATTCACACTCGATAGCTGTGCTCCTCAACTGCCGATAAATTAAAGAACTGCTGATGCACGTTCATAGTGAATGGATTTGCCGAATAGCTTAAGGCATTCGAGAACAAATTATATTATTTAATTGTTTAAAAACAAATTTAATCTTTAATAAAAGTTTAATAATCGAATAAGGATAAAACACCAAAAAAAAAGTCGTAAATAAATGAAACTTTCGAATAACGAAGCAATGGGCAACCAGAACTTCTATCCGAATGTGAACAACAGTGATGCTTAGAGTAACGATAACATATATTTATGCGCGAAGCATAACTGTAAGCTTAACTCGCACGTATCTCAGGTTTACTTATGCTATTGAGCTGTATGTTATTCACTTTAGATTTTTACAATTCGTTATTAAAATAGCATACTTACAGACAGATAGGGAGGATAAGCATTGTGGTATCGTTCACTGATACGGGAAAAAGAAGTATATTTTGTTCGAAATAACTAAACACTATCGTTCCCTAAATTATTGTGCCTATTTAAGCAACAATGTATGAGGCTAATCTCATGACGGTTATATTCTGAAAAGTTGTTAGATATGAGAGCAAAGCAAGCATAAGTTTTAGCAAAACAGCAGTAAAATAGATATTGTCTGCAAAAGAGTCTTCGAAGAGAAGAAACACACATTCATCGTCAACTTTTTTAGACGAGAAAAATATATCGGAAATTGTTTGCTAAATTCTGCCACATTTAGCTTCATCTTTCAAAGACGAGAAAGAAGCGCGAGTTTCGTTTGGCTTAAATTGCTTCGTTTTTCATAGACGGTTCACAGCATTACGCCAATGCACAAACTAAGAAACATTTTTTCACATAAACGTACTTTGTTTATACCTCGCCATATAAACATCTCAACGTGAAAAAAAAACTCGCAGATTTTCGCTTAAGAAAAATTTGTCAGTTTTGTTTCTAATTGTAAAAAAAAATTCTCCGTTTTCTTCTTTACCAAATTCATGCTTGTAGACTTCGAAAGATTTAGTATGTTTACCGCACCTTAAGATTCATGAAACATTTGTGGTAGTTAGTGAAAGGGATAGCGGGTGAGGAGAGGGGGAGGGGGGGTAGGGAGGGGAGGAAGGGCAGGAAGAGGGGATAGAGATCCATGTAACTTCTTCCTTCCTTCAGAACACAGAATTGGACCTGATTATAATGCGTCACGCAGATTGACATGCGCAGACAATTTGCCCCAAATAACTTCATTATGTGGATTGAAGTGATATTGTCCGCATAATAGAGTTTTTAAAAAAAAAATAGTTGTCGAACAAATTGTTATGCAAAATAATTGCATACATAACATAAGAGTACATGTTATGTATGCAATTATTTTGCATAATAATTGCATTATGTACGCATTACACTCATGTTATGTATGCAATTATTTTGCATAATAATTGCATACATAACATATACTCTTATGTTATTTATGCAATTATTTTATAGGTGATGGGATGGCTATCTGTCGAACAAATTGTTATGCAAAATAATTGCATACATAACATAAGAGTACATGTTATGTATGCAATTATTTTGCATAATAATTGCATTATGTACGCATTACACTCATGTTATGTATGCAATTATTTTGCATAATAATTGCATACATAACATATACTCTTATGTTATTTATGCAATTATTTTATAGGTGATGGGATGGCTATCAAGATTTACCACTAGTCGTTACATAAAGTACTTTTTATAGTCTTTGTTTTGGCACTTTTGCAAGCGTTAATGCATTCAAAAAATATGAACTATGAATGATCGGATTTGCATTGTGCCAGTTTTGGAAAATTCCTTCAATAGTTCTTTCCACCCAATAAAATTTTACACTTTTATTTCCGCGCCACTCATCTCAGCGAATTCCATATATGCACTGAGAGAAACTTTATCAAGAATTTATCAATTGATCTCAAAAAAAAAAATTCACCATTCTCTTTTTTTTTCTCGATAATTGTTCCCATTTTTCGTTAAAATGAATCATTTTTAAAGGAATGATTCAAAAAAAAATCTTCTAATATAATGAGCATCTTAAAGAAGCCATGAAATAGTGGTGCACATTAAAATAGCTTTTTATTCACAATTGAATGACCTAATATCTATTATGGAATTTATTGCGTAGTGAATGAAAATGACAAATTGTGCACAATATTGTCTGACTTCAATGCTCGCCGTAAGAACGATAATAAATCCAGGAATAGATTCCTGAAAAAAAAAAGATTGAATGGGCAAAAGAATATTGAAATCACTCTTCATAATTGACTAGGCGTGATATTGTTGATCAACTATGTAACCAGAAGTGGATGATTCCTCTCATAGATTGATCCTTAAAATAATTTCCTCTTTGAGACTTGATATTTGGGTGTTTTTATAAGAAAATTTTTTAGGTCATTCTATATTTGAATGAGACGAGGAACACATGCTCAGTTTTTAAACAATAATCTGCACCTCCGAAACCTTTGGCTTTTCTTTTTCAAAAATGAGCTCGAGTTTCAGTAAGTCAAGCTAATTTGTCGATTGTCATTAAAAAATATCCTACAAGCTGTATACTTCTCCTTAGGCGTTCATATAATGCGAGAAGCTGGTAATACTGTTCCAGTCACAGTACCCATAGCACATTACATATTTGCCTCGAACATAGCCTACTATACTCTGTTCTCGGTTTTGACAGGAAGGCTGTACTGGAGAGAATTGGTCTATTGAGGTAAAAAGGACTTTATTTGCTGTTACTGCTAAGGAAAGCTATGCCATAACAGCTGCTCTATTCAGAAAACGGACTCTATATAACGGTCTGCATTTGTTATTGAATGTTGAAGAGTCGTTCAATTTGACAAGGTTCTCAGTTTTTCGGGAGATATCCAGAAGAACACTCTCTTGAAGGCGATACTCTTTTACATGTGATCCCATAGAATCTGGCCAAAGGCGCTTGATCTACATAGATTGGTAATCGAATGAGGGAATAAGAGGTGTGCAGTTGTCAGTTGCCTCGTTGTCGTTTTCAAAAAAATATAGTAAAAAATGCTTTTGAACTAATCAATAGTTGTTTCGAGCGCTAAATTACTTGCAACATGTTCAAGTCAGCGCTCTCTTCAACTCAGTAATTGCTGCACCCTCGGAACCATTGAGAAGAATCAAATCACAAACAATACAAACTCCAATCTGATTCAAAGTTCTGGACAACACAAAAAAGCAAAAACAGTAGTAGCGTGATCAAAAACCGAAACGATTCGTTTCACATTTTGCATACGGTCAAACAGCACTACTGTATATTCGACGAACTATGGCGAATCGAATTATATAAGAAGTATCTTTAAGAAAAAAAACGGCACTAAAAGCAGTAATTAGCAGTAATGCGCTATGCAGAAGTTAAACGGAAACGATCAACGGGAAGCGCTGCCTAATTGTAAATGAATAGGCACTCAAGTGAAGCATTGGCTCCACATGGTTCTCGATATTAGTTTGCAATATACCGTAGAGGATGTTCGTATAAAGATTTGGAAATTATTTTCATAGAAATGTAGACCATTTATTGATTCTATTGGTAACCTATAACAAGGGCGGTACCTTCGGCAGTTTTAATGATTCTCGCCGTTATAGCAATGGTTTTTAATGAATTTCTGCAATAGAATGGAACCATTTTAACACATAAATAAACTAAAGCGACCGGATTGCATTTGAAAGTGAGCAAAATTGGGCCGAACGGCTTTACTATGTATATGATGTTGATGTCATTCATCTGAAACACATAGTTGAAGTAATTTTTAGTAAGGAAAAACTCTTATCATTTTATCGCGACGAATGAAGCGACGAAAAGCTAAGCGAATTAAGCGTTCGATTGTGGCCAGTAGTTCGACTCTTGATTTCCGCCTACGTGAGTATAAAGGGCATGCCTGATGTCATTTTTTGTACATCATCTGTAAGATGAACGAAATGCAAGAGCTGTTCGGTTCTTGCTATCATATCTTTTTAAAGAAAGCCTCTTCTTATCAGCTCGAATATGTTCTATTCATTTTACTCTTTTTAAGAGCTTTAAATAAATATGTGCTTAAAACGTTCGTACCCAAAATCCTTAGCCATTTGAAAATCCAACTTTTAACCATTCGTATTAGACGATCGGCTTAATGGCAAATTTTTATCGTCAAAACAAAATATTCGACCAATAAACGATTGTTAATTCAATTGATTTTGAATGAGAGTGTCGGCATAAGCCGTTTGTAAAAGTGAGTATGAGATTTTGGTGATCGTACGCGTAGTGTATTTCGTTGATTTTTTGGATGTTTCGAATCATTGTGAATGCTACAGCTGCGTAAAACTAATAAACATTTATAGGCATTAGTTTTAGTTGAAATAGCACAAGTCACGAAAACAGCTGCATCTGATAGCCTCTACCATTAGTCGGTTTCTGCTTTTCGCTATACGAATTTCGAATCGAAACTGTAATTGTTTTCTTCATTAGTTCGTAGCCTAGGAATTGTAGTTCAAAATATGCTTTAATTATCTAGAAGGATAATCAATAAGTTCGTAGACGCCTTGTTACTTCCATAAACCTTAATTCAATGTTTGATGAGATTCTCTCCATTCCTCTTCTCATCCCCCCAACTCCTTACCCTACGTCAGTTTTTCTTCTGTATATAGGAGTAGAAGCATCGGACTAGCCGATTTCATAAACTGTTCGCAAATAACAAAATTTCAAATTTTTTTTACCACGTAAAAATTTATTTAAGAATTTTTCTATGTCTCGATCGACCGCTCTAGTGCACATTACGGCTGCTGAAATTGCGTGGACGTATTAACCTCTTTCTGTGGATCGATCAGTTGAAAATTCTTGCATTTTTTTAAATATCTTTGAGAAGCTAGAGATGACTGAACGATCAATGAATAGCTTTGAAACCAGCGCTTTGAGATAACTCCAACCTCGTTGATTCCCGAATTGAAACTACTAGTGGAATGGATGGCAAATTTGTGAAAGCACGGAAATGTTTTATATCCTACCAGCATTTGATTTTGCTATTGAGATATCCAAAAAGGTAAATGTTGAATATTTACTTTCTACACGTTTTAGCCTAGTGGCTTTTTTATAAACTTAAGATGCTATGGTATTCACTAATTCTCTTGATAAAGCACAGCAGTTTGATTTTATTTTTCCGCTAGTTAGTGTGGTCATCGATCGCGCAACACTACGATGTTGTGACTCATAAGGTTACTTTTTCGGAATGATTTGTGTGTCCATTATAACTTCAGTTTTTAAGTGGCTAAAATATATGCGCCAATACACATCCGCTTTGTGGCACACATTTGTGGTGGTTGACGGCTGGTGCCCCAAAATGAAGGCGTGGCCAAGTGGCTCGTCTCACATAAACGCTCAACATATTAAGGAACAGTTTCAGTCGAGTGTGTGCTCACCGATCGGGCCTGATTGATTTTGTGGCTCAAGAATTTCCACTCCTTTGCTAATGAACCGCAGGTCGTCGGCATCTTAGTTCGGCAAGAAATCAGTTAACTGACAGATTGATTAGTTTTAATGCGGTTGCCTTGCGTCCTTCTTTAATAGATTTCAAGCAGTGTTCATTTTTTCCTCATAATTTTAGTGTTATTTTATTTTGTATCGTTCATTTCCACTATATACACTTCATCGCTTTTTTAAGGGATAATCGAAATGATTTGATGTGATTGAGACCGATTCGGCATTGAAATGAAACGTGTCTTAATTTTGGAGTCTCGAAATTTGAAAACAAAAATCAACTTTAGCAAATTCTTTTGAGCTTTCGAATATTTTTATGATAATCAAATTTTTCAAAAAACTTTCAAATCCAGAGAAAAAAGTAAGTATTTCTGAACTTTGAAATTTATTTTACTACGTCTGACTGTGTGAGCTAATTAACTCACTCGCACTTTTCAAGTTCACAAACTGTATTTTGAGTTTCACATTTTCTTGAACTGCATAATTTTTAATGTCAAGTTAGGTGTAGTCAGCTCGAATCGGTTCAGAATGACCGCGCTAAATCAATAACGCAGAGTTCTGTAATATCTGCGAATTGGTTTGGTTTTTTCGCCTTTAGCGTTAACCCCTTTTGTAGCATTACGATTATTTTGGTTTCCCTAAGTGTCGTTGATTATGAATACTCAATTTTTAGCACATTTTACTCTTTTATTCATCGGCCGTATAACTCAGTTGTGTAAGAAATTTGCAACCTTTTCAAAAATGAATGCAGCAATAGTAACATGCTTATGATATTTCTTCCGGAACAAATGAATATAAATACATATATATATATATATATATATATATATGTATATATATATATACATATATATATGTATTTATATGCATATGTAT
>JPKZ01000987.1:208678-226509 GCA_000803305.1 Toxocara canis
TATGTGAACGTTGATTTGCGAATGTTTTGCTGGGTGATTTTTCCAGAAAATAATTTTTTTCTTTAATTGGTAGCTAATTGCATTTCCTCTGATCGATTTGCTTCGACCCAGCTCACATTTTTTTTGCTTCTGTTGAATTCCTTCTCTCCGTTCATACGACTACGCAATGTTTTTACCAAAACGCGTTTCAGTGTAGCCGCACTAACAGCTGATTGTTGAAGTTGTGATAAATACAGAAAGGTAGTTCGGACAGAGAATGAGCACAAAGTTTTTGACGCAAAATGACAAGCTCAGCCATTTGGATTGATTTATATCATTAGTATGACTGAAGGTGGAGAGGGGAGGGGGGGGGGGATAGGGGAAGGATGGGAGAAAGGGATAGGCATAGAGCAAGTATTCCGGAAAATTTAAACGACGGTGATGCCATCCTCGCTGAAATACGGTTTTTCTTCGTTTTCTTTTCGTAGTTCTTCATCGTCCATCCAGAATTCTTTGCATGCATCAGAAACCTTAGTGATGTATTTCAGGAAAAAAGCGATTTGCTTGCCTCACTATTCTGAATTGCCTAATACTGGATCGTTTGAACTGTTCCGGAAAATTTTCGGAAAATTTAAATGACAAAAATTCGAACGACGAAAAAATTTAAAAAACAAAAAAAATCTAATATGAAAAATAAATTTAAACGATCTTAAAAGTGGCTATAGTCGATCGTTCATGTGAGCTACTATAAGCGAATCGAAGCCTACAACGCACCAATTTAGATTAACGAAAGAAACAAGTAAACTTCTTGCCCCGCTATGCTTCTCATCGTTTTCGCTTTTCTTTCGTCACTGCGTTAAACCATCTCTGTTGAAGGTTAATCGAATGTGTTTAGATTAACGAAAGAAACAAGTAAACTTCTTGCCCCGCTATGCTTCTCATCGTTTTCGCTTTTCTTTCGTCACTGCGTTAAACCATCTCTGTTGAAGGTTAATCGAATGTGTAAGAAAGCATTTCAGTTCAGCAGATGTTTGTTTGCATCGTTATTACAGAAGTTAAACGGAAACGCGCTGATGCTCTCATGCGTCCACAGATCTCATAAGCGCTTGACCATTCATCCCAAGTACCGATTGTCCTCAACTGTTTCGACGGATGGCATCTGATTCATAATTAAAATCCCATGTTGTTCCTTTGTTTAAAAGCTTGAATATGCTAGTAAGATGCCAATATTGGCTTAAATTATGGTCGTTGGCTGAACGAACACCTACCTACGCTAATGTTTCCTTCGGCTGCATTCCAGTTTAATGAAATCATCTCATATAGTAGTTAAGATTACCTCAAAAAAGTAGATGTTTTGCCGTATATTGTAATATAAGGTTCCGCTCGCAGTTTGCTAACAAACGAGCGGACAAGCGTCTGAGAAAGACGTTCTCAAATCCTCATTTACTAAACGGCTCTGAGTTTTAAAGTAGAGTACTTCAACGGAGTAGCTAAAGTTGAGCAAGCTCATTTCTGGGATTGTTTTATTGAAACATGCTAGTCGTTTAAGGTTTTGAATTTTTCGCATGAGAATCCCTTGTATTAATAGTGCTTTATTTCAACCCATTTAAGCCATCATCAAACATGCATTAAAATTGTTACGCTAGGAGACGATACATGTTAGCTAGAGTCGTTATTTTAGCTTTTTGATGATGGCGGCCGCCTATTGCAAAGCTAAAACGTGCATTGATGAATAAGAAGTGTTGCTGTAAATGGTGAACGATAGCCATTAGGAGAGCTTCTGTTTGTTTGCTAGCCGCCAAACGTTCCTAATTATTTGAATGCATTCCTAAGTGCACCATTATCTTCATGTGTTCGCAACTTTTATAAAACTTAAAAGCATGACCTAAAAGAACATTTTGATCATTCATCTGGCTTTTCTTATATGTAAAATGCTTCATCGCATTGATGGTGCTAATTTTTTTGTGTGTATCATGAGGTGATTAATAAGAACCTTTCTTGTTAGAAATAACGTTAAACAGTCTCAATGAAGTTTCCTTCATTCGTGCTTGCTTGATTTTCGTCTTGTAGAGATCTTGGTTTTATTCATTGATTACTCGATAGAGTATTGGTGCAAACAAACAAAAAAAAGAAAACTACAAAATAGGAAAAATGTTCAAGCATTAGCTGAAATTGTAGTAGGATTTCAGACATAGAACAGAGAGGAACCATGAGGCTTGATCATTATTTTGGCTAGCAAAATTTAGCTTTCCGTTTACGAATTTTTGCTATATGCTAATTAAACAAGCTAAGTGAACCGCGTAGTCATCGTAGTTGTCGCCTATTATTCAGCAACGTATCCAATTTCTCAGTTGCATGTCGCGATGACGAAATCGGATAGGGTATTCCTTCCCCGTCGGTGTACTACATCCCCATTTCTTCGTCTTAGTTCCTGGTCGCTGGTCTAAAAACTCTTGGCTGAAGCTGAGTTCTCTAATGTACAGTTCACTTTGCGCACCTATAAGTTCTGAATGCTTAAGCGATCATATCTGCAATAAGTAAAGCATTCCAGCATGTTCAGAAGTTATGCGGTTTTTGAAACCCTTTTAAAATCCTTAAATCACACTTAAATGCTCGAAAACTAAATGCAAAACACTCCATAAACACTTTTGCACAACCGACGATCAAACAGTTGGTCTTGAAGCAGAGTATTCCCGAAATCAAAAAAAAATGTTCTCATTTGTTTTCCTGAAATTTTCCGTTTCCTACACAAACACTATCATGATGTACACGATTTTCTGCGCCGTAGGCTCGCTCATGCGATCAAAGTTTGGATTGCGTTCTCTGGAAATGAACTAGAGAGTAATTAAATGGACAAGAACTAGAGAGTAATTAAATGGACAAGAACTAGAGAGTAATTAAATGGACAACTGTTGCAATCGTTTCACCGTATATCTTATCCAGAACTTTTGGTGGTATACCGAAATTTTCTGATAATCTGAAAAAGACTGTCAACTAAAAAATTCGATTGCAAAATTTCATGATGTTATCGTCTCTCGTTTGCGAGTCAAAATTGTTGCATAGATAAATATGTAAAGCATGCACATAAACATTATATTTCTATGCACTGCTTCCACGTCAATTAAAACAGCCCGCTTAAAATCCGAATAGAATCCGCGGTATACTAATGAAATTAATTACGTGCTGTTTTTAATACATCCTCAAAATCGTTGACCCAACCTTTGTGCACGTTATCCGTGAACAGTTTCAACAGCGCGTTCATGGGTTGCTCGAACCCTATAATTTAAAAGCGTTCTGCTTTCATTTGAAGTTTTAATTCGGCCGTTTTTCTTTTCACCACACTCAAGCAAATTATGAAGAAAATGTGGGCAGTTTCTTATATATTTTTTATAAATGGAAGAAAATACCCTCTCCATTTTAACAGTCGAATTAAACTGAATCGAACTACTTTCTTTACGAATTGAATTGAATTTACGAATTGAATTGAATTTACGAATTAAATTGAATTTACGAATTAAACGAATTGAAACGATCGAAATGAAACTTTTTTAGTGGATCGCCTCATGACTCATATGCGAATGGGGTAGTTGCGTTTTATTTTGACCAATGAATTGCTATCGTTGTATCGTTAGTAGGCGACGAATCTTACGACTTCATTTTATCATTAATCAGTTTGATAAACTGTGTCTCATTAAGTCGACAGTGTCACATTTTTAGGCACTAATATCGGTTCATAGATAAGTGAAGTGCAAAATTAAGCCGAAGAAGTGGTAGTATGGTTTAGCCGGAAGTCGTGAAGCGTAAAACAAACAAACAAAAGTGTTTCGTACGGAAAACGTGATGCACATCTGTTGCCTCTTATCGTCCGTCCATAGATGGCTCATCGTCATCGCCTACGTTTTGCCGAGCACTTTCGTATCGCCTTTTGTTGACTACCACTTTCAAATTCTCTTTGAATTGTAACAAATAAATTTATTCCCTAAACCAAATCGTTGTTCTTTTTCTTAGTTCTCTATCGTTTTTGCGAGGCATCATTTTCGACCCAAAGTTTTCGCACAACACAATGTCTTCGACAAAATTTCATGGGCATATCAGAGCGCCGAAAGCGATTTTTGGATGTTTTCTTCGAATGACTGAAAGTTGCGAATATGCTGATAGCGTCCAAGGTGTTGAGATTTTCGGACTTTTGTCAGTTTTTATTTTTTTTCCAGTGATTCTTCGCAAAATTTTCGGCTCTTTTCAACACTTTTTCACCCTCACTTCGCTCGTAACCCCACCAATAATTCTAAGATTTACACTTTGCATCCTCCACTCACTCTCTTCTCTCCCTCACACCTTTCCCCCTTCCACATCCCTATCAAGTGGGAAGGAGCCGGAGGTGATGCTCATTTGCAATTCTCATTCTGCCAGCACGGAAACTTCTGCAAAGGTATAGTAACAAAAAAGCGACGGTGCATTTCGCAAGACGAAAACGATATAGCCGAGTTTTGGGATCGAAGTGCGCAAAGTGCAAACGATAGTGTTACAATAACCGGTAAAATCGGATGCTTATCATTGGTCTTCAGAAGGTTCCGTTCAAATTTATATCCTTCTTTCTTCTGCCACTCATACCTCTGAATTTTCAAAGTGTTATTTACATCGTATTTTTCTTATTTGCCATGAAGTAAAGTCAGGAGAATTTTACTATGGAGAAATAAGTTTATTCGCTGGTTAAAAGAAACATTGTAGCAAATATATTACACTATACTTGCTCTTCTTGCTCTTGCTCTACTTTGCCATGTTTTTCCGCCTTCTTTTTCAAGAAGAGCAAGATCAAGAGCAAAATGGGAACGCATTGTGACCGGCAATGCCGCGAACGTTCAATAGCCCGGCCAATCCAGTGATCCAGTGATATTACACTATACATCTGAAGTCGTTTAAATACGACGCATCATATTCATAGTTGTATGCAGTAATAGTTCGCTTGGTTTGCCTTCGGCTTTTCTGGCATTCGTGCATTGTTATGCCTTGCACTCTTGGAAGCCGAGTACTGCAAAACAATAGCAGTGGTTAAAGAAATTCAGCATTAGATGGAAAATCATGTACTAGCTACTATGGCCATATTGGTGCGCTGAACATTGACATTTCGAGGCATTCATCACAACCAGACGGTTTTTACGTTTCTCTTTGACGTGAAGCCACACCTCATCGCACACTAATCTTATTCCTCTCAAAAGGATATATATTCTTGGTTGTAGAAATAAAGAAGACAGTGTCCTCCTTTGAACAATTAAGTGTACTTACTCATTTGACCTCAGCATATTGTTATCTTAATAAACGACACATACTTTTTCACATAGATTTTTGTTCTCCATCTAAAGAGACGAAATCTTATGTTGTTCATTGGATACGCTTAACAAACTAGAGAGCATAAAATAAACTTTTTTAACAATATGAAACTTTATCAAGGAAAAGCACATGGAAGCAGTTATGTTAGTTATATATTTAGCACTAAACTTTGAAAAACACTAATAAAGTAATTCGTCAATTTACTATATATTCTTATATTCTTAAGAAATTCTTAAGATATTCTTAAGAAATTCCAGATATTCTTAAGAAATTCGTCAACAATAGATATTCTTGCTACTAATTACCACTGCGTAGTTAAGGCAACAAAATCTTTAACAGAAAATCACATTTATAATACGTTTTAAATAGAACGATTTAAAATGTTCCATGATTTATTTAATTTTCTTCAAGACAATTGGATCGTAAATATCCCCAAAGATGTACGATCTCTCAATTTTTCTCATACTTATGCAACTGGAAAAATCACAGAAAAAAAAGAAATCTGACTGTCCAAATAAACAGTAAAAATGATAGTAGCAAGAATATCTATTGTTCTATATTTACGAAAGAAACAAGTGAAGCTTTTCGTGAGAACAATGAAGCTAATCAAAATGTTTTTGTTTGAAATTTTTGCATAATTCTCATTTTCGTAGAGAAATTTCAGTTGAATTTTTTGAACAAGTATTGAAATTTAATCTATAGAAAATACTGATTGTAAAAAGATTCTCCCAAATAATTTTTATTATTTACTTCAAGTTCATCTGATACACTTTACAAATACGATAAGAAGTAAGTAATAAAGTTTGTAACACTTTAAAAATTTTGAAAAAATCAATGATTTGCATATGCTATTTCTTAAGATGGTTATTCATTTGTTCGTATCTCATAGTCTTCCCTTCTCACCTACAACATCTTTGCCAAATGGTGTGAACTCTTACACCATTCGAAAGCTACGGAGGCACTTTTTTCGTTATTGGGGAAGGTCGGACGATCCATTTCGTATAAACTGATTGAACGTTCCGTTTACTAGCAAATCTGAACTATTAGATTTGTTTTGGAACGGTTTGATTGAGTTTCATCGTTGCGAATGTGCGATAATAGATTTTTTTTAAAAATTAAAAAATTTAGAAAAGTATGAAAAAAATTTTTCTTAAGGTAAGAAAAGCGCAATTCTCAGTATCGGCAGCTACGAACTGAAATTTCAAAAAAAAATGCGGGGAATTTTTTTAAAGCAGGAAAAATAGCGCAATTTTTACTATTAGCGAAATTCTCAAAGTCGCTTATGTAGACCGGTTTGGCCAAATGAGTTTGGTTATTTGCTCATTTTCATTGTGCTATGTTATATACTGTGCTACCGTTAAAGTACGCTAAATTGCTTTAAGAAAAACATCATCGTTAGCAGACAACGTTTCTATCATTTCTTTCGATCATTTTTTTTTCTCACTGAAAATCGATTATAGCTCTCATACATAACGTTAGTAGTATTGTAGAGTTGGGTTGAAAAAATTAACAAATGCTAGTCGCAGTAAGAATGCAGCAACTGAGGATTGTCGAGCTGGCAATTGCTAATTTTTTCTTGAAATCAAGTCATTAACGAGCTAAGAATATGTGCTTTTCACGTTAATCTTTTGTAGTTATAAGGAGAGCATCAAAGCGCACCTCATTTTTTTCGGCCGAATATTTATGAATTTTTGCTACTTTTTTTCAGCTAATTGTTTGAACGATTAAATGCAAGAAAATATGCTCAGTGAAGCGCGTCGTGTAAATTATTTTTTTTCGAGCATTCGAGACTTTGGGTTACGGTAAGAGCGATTATGAGAACGATTATGAAAACTGTTGAAAGTAGGATATGGGTAGATGTCATGGAGTAGTGAGCTTGTTTTGCGGCATTCTTCCGCTCATTTTTTTTAACAAGTTGCATATCATTTCATTTCTGACTTTGTTGGTGTGTTACAAATGGGGCAAGCGTATCTGCAATCTGAGTTAATTTAAGATTGAATACACAAAATTGAATCTTCTGACCTACACGAAATTTATTCTTCGTTTTGGCCTGGTGATATTTTTTGGGGAAGCAGAGTTAGAAGTACATAAAGCAAGCTAAGAATAGATATGGTGCAAGATGTCTTTCTTCATTGCAGCATGTGCATTAATATGTGTAAATCTTCGTGATTCGAAGATGTTTTTTCCCCTTTCAGCCGACAGATGGTACGATGAATTTCACGCACAAATGTGCAAATGTGTGCCAATCTTGCTTTAGTCTGAAAATGTACTTCCGTTTTCACTCATCAAAAATCTTCCTCCTTTCAGGTTCAGCTTTTTTTTTCTTGGAGAAATCCACCGAAAATTTTGAATATTTTTTTTAAAAAAAGGTTTGATACACTCAGTAGAGCTGTTCAAGCATTTGCGTTTTTTATATATAATTACAGTGGAACGACCAATAGAGCACTTTATTTCAGTGTACAAAACATATAAACTATTTGAGACCTTCTAACGGCAGCATGCTTTCATGCTTCATGCAACAAGAGAGAGCATTCCCAAAGAATACGATCAGTTTTGCAAACGTTGTCCTGTGTTCCAAACTTGCAAACATTTACCCATCAGTCCTGCAAAAAAAATTTGCCCTTCGTGGACTCACTGGATTTTAGTTGTTGTTTTGCTTTCAAAACCCTATTTTAAAAAAGCGAACGGAAACACCAAAAGTTTTGCCCAGTAGGCAAAATTTGCCAGAAATCGTACTGCTTAACTGCTCTGAAGATATTTAAAAAAAGATCCGACATTAGGAGAATTCAGTTTATCCATTCTCATTCATTCATTACAAAGCGATCCATAAAAGCTTTTTTTCAGTCGTTTCAAAAAATCGCTTTCATACCTTACCAAATTTTTCAAACTAACCATTCATCGAAAAAAGCGAAATGCTTCGTAATTGTTATTTTACAGCTGCAACAGCGCTCATCTTGAACTTCCATCTGTTCGTCGGATTTTCACAGGTGTAAACTGAAAGTTTCACTGACATTTCGTCTTCTTTTGTGTGGCAATATTTTTGGAATTCCCTCCGCTCGGAGTTTTCACTGTTTCTCGCATTCAACAGTTCATTTTATCACTATCGATACGCATCTTTCAACTCATGATTAGCATTCAAATTGCTCCACATTTGTAATTTTCCCGTTTTTGTTCCCCTTTAACTCGTAGATATTTTTCCTATACAATTCATCTATGCCATAGATTGTTTAAACGTTATGAAGCTAATGTCGATTAAGCAGCCGTTTCTAATTACGAATCAGGATGTTGCTGTAACTGATTCAGGCAACAGCCGTTTCGAATGTACCAAATTAATGCGGCGATGTTCACCGTTCGGAAATTCACCATTCATTAACTTCTTGTTATTTTTGAGAAGAAATAAGCTTTATAAGCATTACGCCTAAACCGAACAGCATAAAACGGTGCAATACGCCCGAACTTATCTCATTTGCGAGTCAGATTATTCTTGGTGAGCGCTTTGAATTGACCTGCTGCGATCACTTCTGATCATAGTTCTCTACTAAGTTAAATCTATATTGTCGCGCAAGCCCTTTGGAAACCCCTGCTTCTAACTTACAGAAAGATAGCAAAGTTTAAAGAGAAACTATTGAGGGACGGATCGATAGGCAAGGGAACTGGAATTGTGGAAATCGATTAACGAAAATATCGAGTTTATGGGATTTCCAAAAAATGAATTCAATTTTCTATCAAGTGTTATGCATCAAGCGATTCCAGGATTTAATACTGTTAATCTTCTTTTATTGTTTTCATATATATAAATAGACTTATGAGAATATAATGGAAATTGGAACGCGTTATTTGCGACATCAAATTACTAATTCATCTGATGAGATGCGGCAAAAACGAATCTGTCGAATAATTAGAAATCTAAGCGGAAACTGAAAAGCTAATGATTTTTCTCGTTTTTGTTTCTAAATAATTCTCAAATTATCACTGTTACCGTTTAGGTTAACAACCGATTTTTTTCTGTTCTCCAATTGCGATAAATAATTTTCCATAAATTTTTATAAGCTGTGAAATAAATGACTTTAGATTTTTATGACTACAAATGATTTCTTAGTGATAATTATAGCCATTATTCACTTTGACTTACGTAATCAACAACGTAGTTTTATTACGTGGGCCACGGACAATTTAAGTCGTTTTAAGAATGCATGATCGTTCTTCTAGGTCAAAGCGATCAGTGGCCGTTGTTGTTATTTTCATTTGTTATTGTGTAATAGTATCACGATTGCACGTAGTCGCAGTCGGCAAAGACGTTTACAGCGCTTTGCTTCACTCGTATACGACGTCCATCCGATAGTGCAAATTGAACAACGTCACTAGTCTATATGGTTTTCTACTAGGCTAGTTATGGGTTACGTTCCCACAACTTGAGCTCAATACTTTATAGCAAGCACCAGTTTACTTAACTGTTATTAATAATAAAAATCCTTAAATTTAAATACACTATGAACACATTCGGCAAAGTTATTACAAGGTTATTACAAGAGGTAGGCGCGAGAATTTTTGTAGGGGGTGATGAAAAGGAGAACTGATAATTTTCACATTTTTTGACGAAATTCAATTTTCTGAAATTTATGCCTTTAGATGCCGACAAAGGTAGAGACAATAGAAGCGTACACTTTTAAAATTTGAATAAGCTAATCTTAGATGGGCATGCGTATTCCTACCCCTCGCCCCCCTTTACCCTCGCCTTTAACAATCATTTCTTTCCCTCCTATCACCTCCGCTCCCTTCCGGTTTTCGCAATTTGACCATATTTGAGTATGCACTCACTCTTTGCCTTGTAATAAGGTTCTTTTAGCTTCCCCTATTCTGCTTTTCAACACTCATCATATAGTTGTAGTTACAAAGAAACGAATTTTTCAGCTTTAGAGCTAATAAGCTAGCGATGCGCCTAGCGAAAGAACAATGGAAGCAAGAAGACGCAGAAAAAAAAAACACCATGATGTATGGTGATGTTGAGACAAGAACGTTTCGGCATCCATCTTAGTATGAGGTCGGCGAAACGTACAAAATCAATAGCAGCCTAAACTATAGCGATCCGAAATCTAAGAAGTATCGAAGAAGACTGAAACATTGGGAGCAAGCTGAACGGCTGGGATGTATTCAAGAGCTATCTCTTCTTAGCGTGCCCCCCACACAAATTCACTTTGCTCTTCAACCACTTCATAGATATGATCTTCTTTGTATTTCATGCCATCAAATCTGTAGCATCATGTGGCGCATCACGCAAAATATTCTTCTTTGTTCGTTTTGTTTTTTTTTTTGAAAAACGCTGCAAGAAATATGGTGAAATTTTTTGTTTTCATTTTTTTTTTTGAAAAACTCTCCTTGATTTAGCCTCTCTTTCATCTCTCTGCATAATTTGTAGCCATTTCCATTACAACACAGGCATAACCAGCATTCAATAACCGTAGTGCAGCCGTTCATTGTTTGTTGTATTTCCGGCGAATGCATCTGTTAAGCTATTTCATTCGTTTGAACATCTTACTTCTTATTGAAGGTTTGTTTGTAATTACTGTTCATTGTTATCTCATAAGCATCAATCATAATCAACGATGGCAGCTTATCATAAGCTTTATCATATCCTCGCCGAAATTTGGAACGGAATTCGCATTGCGTTGAGAGGAGCTTATAGTGCTGATTGTAGTTCATTTGTGAACGTTGAATGCTATTAAAATTTTAGTTGCTTTTTGTCTGCAAACAATTTTCATGCACATCATCTCAAATCGGCGACCATTTATTCTGCTTAACTGTTCGAAAAATTTCAAACTTCAAACCGCTTCGCATGCAAATATTTCATTTGCATAGGAATGAGACCTCTTGTTCTGCTTCGAAAATGCAAAAAAAAAAAAAAAAAACTAAGAAAAGGAGCCTTCAAGTGACTTAGAGAAACAAAATTTGTGAGGTATTAACTTTAAGTTTCAATAGTCATTGTGCAAATCGGTTTTCATTGAACTCATGATATTCATCACTCATCAGTAAATCGCATCTTAGCTTAGTTAAAAGATTCCACCCGACGTCTATATCGATTGCGCATAAATTTGTTCGACTTCAATCTCTTTACTGATCCCACAGGAATTACGACTATTGTTGTCTTTGGAAATGATTCTATTGCAACCCACAATGTCCTAAGCGTTCATTTCTCTTCTTGCAGCCCTCACTTTTTGTCGTCTCAAATTTTTTTTTTGCGCCCCATATAAAAGAGCTACCAATAGGATTTTCTAGTAATCGTTTTCCGATCTGGGCTTCGTGGCTCCAGGTAAAAGCACCTGTCGATGTTGTATGTCATTTAAGAAATTGTTTGCATATTTTTGACCCTAATTTTGCCCATAATTTACATCAATTTTTTAGGCCGTAAGATAGATATCAGCATAACTTGCAATTCATTTTTTTGCAAGCAGCATAACTTGCAAACGCCATGCGATTATATTTCTTGATGCTCAATTCGACTTTTAGCACTAACTTGACATTCCTCTAGTAATGTCCTAACCATGCTTTCTTTAGTTCACCAAGTCATCGTGAGTTTAGAAGTGCTTATGTCCGATAGCTGAGTTCTCCATTTGCGTTAAGGTACGCTTGTGAAAAAAACATAGTGGACGTAACAATTCACATGCTTGTTTCAGTAACGAAAAATAACTGTATGACTTCATCGACTTTTCGTTGTTTCACTTGGCGGCTGATCGAGATTCGTGGCTCGATCTATGCGTTGCAAAACTTTCAGGCGGCATCGTTGGGATTGGTGTCGCTGTTGGTGAAAGATAACGAGAGAAGGGGTAATGCCGCCTCAGAGGGCATTGCTTCTCGCATTTGTCGCCCTTGCATTCGTGCTAGTTCGCAATGCTTCGGCTGCAGTTGCAAATCCCTCATCGAAGCAAAACGATAAGAGTAATGCCCAAGTGCAAAGAGACGTCGAGGATTTGATCGTTAATGAGGGTTTCTTATTGACTACTGTCAAGCAACCACAAAATCAACCCAAAAACGTGCCAACTGTACAGCCAAAAAGGCCACCATTTCATGGCCCAGTGGCGTTTAAGCCGCACATCGCATCACTAAATAGGACACGGCTTTCGTTGCGGCGACCAAAAAGGACCCATCGGCCAAAAGTGCACAAGACAGTTCGGCCACATGCGACTACGCCTATAAGGAATCTCTCGCGACCTTCGGTTTTGAAATCAATAAAACCTTTGGTTAAAGTCGCACCTCCTGTGCGAGTCCCCACACGTCTCGAACAACGCTTGCGTCGAAAGGCAAACAATGAGGAAGAGGGTTCGGATAGCCGCGAACCTGTGCCCCTAGATCCGATATTCGTCGAACAAAATGGTGGTAATGCACAAATCACCGTTGTTGCACCAGGAGGTGAAGGCCCTACGATAGCTTCCTCTGAGAATCAACCAACACGTGACGCACCCTTTCAGCCCCATATTGTCGAAGAAGAGGAGAATGTCTTTCCGATCGCTTTTGAAGAGGTTCAAGTGGTAGAACCGGAAGGAGGTGATTTTAGTGCTGAATACGATCAAGAAGGAGAATTGGATGATGGCGTCGCAACTCAAACTTTTCTTCCAGAAGATCATTTGGTCAGTAGTTTTCTTTTTTTCATATCCAATAAAATCATTTATAGGGTGCTTTTCAAGAGATGCGAATATCGGATGATCCAAATGATGCCGCTGTATCATGCGACGATGAAAACGTAAGCATTGCTTTTTTTATTTTTTTCAGAGAACAATAATCTTGTAGCATTTAGAATTATATGTGAACATTTTCATAATCTTATAGCACTCGAGTGATCGGTAGTATCATAGCCATTATTATTGTGCTACTAAATCTCACGAAACAGGTATCATTAAATATTTTATTTCAGCATCGTTAGATATTTTCATTTCAAAGTTATGTAAAAGGGATGTTCCAAAAAAAACTGCTTCTTTTCTTAAATGGTAATCTATAAACAATCATTGAGGAGCCTACAAATTGGAACTGTTATCTTGAAAAAGAATCGAATCGAATCGAATCGAATCGAATCGAATCTTTTATTTAGTATATTCGATAGTATATTCGAAACCTATACCTTGGCAAAATCACGGTTTATGTTAATGTTGTCAACACAAGCTAGAGAATCCATGAAAAAGTAGAATATGTCGATATATGTGATCGCATCCTAATGCGCTTACTTATAAGAGTAGCTAATTTTTGAGCAACAAGGCCAGCATAGTTCTTCATCGAAATTTCAGAGAATTATGCAGAAATCAAAATTCTTGCAAAAACTTAATATTCCAGCTTTAGATGCACTTAAACCAGCATCGTGATGAGGACAGTCGCATTTTTGTGCTTCCTGCCAAAACTTTTAAGAAAAAAAAAAGCATGATATGCAACGGAAGGCATAACTCAGGTAGATCTGGCTCACTTTTTCAAGTGATCGACTGCGGCGTTCGATGAGATAATTATGGTTAGTGGGGAAGTGGAAGACAAATTATTTTCGCCTCATATGTGACCGCCGTATCCATGCCACAAAAAAAAAAGACGAAGCGGTTTTTGCTGGCGTTTTCGGTTAGGCACAATATACTTGATGTGAGATTCCGACTGGTTTCTTTCAACGATACGATCCATTTTTATCTCGTTGTGCTCATTCATTAATTGATGTGCATGGTATTGCTTAACTCGTAACAATAGTTCGTTTTTGCTTTCCATTTTACTTACAAGAAAAAAAAAGCAAATGCGAGCATAAAAAAAGTTCAGATACATTTTCACATCTAACACAAAAATGCTTTATTAAGACCTCTTCGAGTGCTAAAAAGTGCTCACCAATACTTTTTTTTTCCCGATGGCAATCCATAGTGTTTAGCACAACAATCTGTTATGGGCTCTCAGGCAACAAAAACAAAAAATCATTCTTCATAAAGATGTGCGCGTTGCATTTGTGATGTTTGGAGGAATCACTAAATGTCGAAAAAAAAAAACCATTGCCAAGTGCGTGCATTGTGATTTTAACAGCTGTGAGAAGTGTCGCTCGAAAAAAAAACTGAGGTTTTTGTGGTTGGTTTTTTTTGTGGCTATCTGCATCTGTTTATGTTTTCTTTTCCACACATCAAACATTTACTATAGTTTCGAAAATAAAATAGCAGCATGTAAATGCCCATCACAAGTATAGTAGTCATAAATGAAAAATGCGTTAGACTAAATTTTAAAAAAAAAATCGAACAATTTTTTCAGTCATATTTGGCTTTGTTAAGTAATTTCGATACATCGCTGTTTTTGGTCTCTTGATTTCAGCGATGTAAAAAAGTATTAGAATCTTTTCAAATCATTTCTGATGATTCCTTTTCTGCTATCATCTGTGTGCGGCAATCATATTAGTTCGTCCATAAATTCTGTTGTTATTTATTCCCTTCTCATTAATTTTGGTTAGTGCATATGAGAGAGAGAGAGAGAGAGGAAAAATAATGAATGGGAAGCAAAAGAGTTGATTAGCTGCTTTAAAATATTTTGTTTCCACTGATGAATGCCAGGATAGGCATGTAAGCATAGGCACAAGTTATAACGTTTTGCCGAGACAAATATTTCATGGCTATTCTACAAGCAACGACAGCTTGAAAATCGCTTCTAGTTTTATGTTCGACCCATTTTTATGCTTAATTAGCTCATAATTTTTCCTTTAAATTTTGACGTACGAAGGTGATGTATTTTGAGGGATTATAATTCAAACCAGTATGTCCAACAACAACGGAATTTTTTACCGCTTGAGTGAGGGGCTTTATTTTTTGGGGGTACAAAATGTAGAAAATTTAAAGTTCCTATTGCGTTATCAATAACTTCTAAATCACTGCTTCGATATTGTTCTCGAAGTGTGCGCTCTTACCAAACGGATCGTTACTCCTGTTTTTCGGTAATCGTGATTGTACTCTCAGCAGTCACAATGTGCGGCTAAGTATAAGTTACCTCGCAGTTGTTTTATTTAACGAGAAACCTCATCAGATGACGTATTTCAAAATTCTAGAAATGCCTATCAAAACTAAACCCGCATATTTTACTATCCGTTTCTTCAATAGCCGCGATGATGAATGAACACTGGACCGATCTTTTTTTTTTTTAAAAAAGCGATGAGAACCTGAAAAAGGTAAAATGGGTCGATGTAATTTGGGCCGTTATTCGAAGTTTTCTTCGATACATCATATAAATGTGAAACATTTGCCTCAAGGAACTGTGCAATACATGAACTCCCAATTTCATGATCTCTTTAATGCATGATCTTCTCGTTCAGCTGAAAATCAACGGAGGAATGAATGAGAGACAAAAAATGCGATATTTTTTAAAACGTCATATTGTAGAGTGATTCTATCAGTGTTTTAACTAATTGTTGAAAATCATAGTGGAGACGACGAAGAGGAAAAGGACGAAAGGTTTGATGAAATATATTATCATCAGAAGCAGTTTGTTTTATGCATGCTGGTGGTTGTGTTTTGTGACAAGCGGATTACAATAGTATATTTGACGTCCACGTATAATCCGGTCGACACATAAGCTTAAAAGATTAAATTTTTTTAAATCATTTTATTGCCTTGGAAAAATAAAAGGAGCGTTCAAACATTGGTCGTTTATAAATCTTTAAAAAAAATGACCATCTCTGAAAGGTAGCATTTTCGATTTCTCGTCAACACCTCTTGTTGAGCGCAAAAAAAACTTGCGAAACATATTTAACATTATTTATATTCGTTGCATAATAATTAAGTCTTTCTCAATACGTAAAGTGCATGTGTTGTTTGTAAATATTTGTCGGAGTATACGTGAATGCAAATCGTTGTGTTTTTCTATACATTGGTTGAATTTTGACCTATCATATATCCAAGAGAACCTTTCATATATCGAAGCGCATAGCTTGATAGATCTCACATTCAACCTGATTTTCAGGAAGGTAGCGGAATGGAGGAAGAAGCGGAAGCTATAAGTAAGTATCGTTTAAAATTCTTATGTTAGGATCATGTATAATAATCCGCATTAAGATCTTTGCCCATACGTGGCAGTTGCGCCATCAGAAAGTGTAACTCAGCGGCTTTAAAGCAAGAATTTTTTCGATAAGCTTTGGATATTTCCAAATGCCTCAAATACGATGAAATTCTTAGCAGCGCCCAAACCACATTAGCTTTTCGAATACAGCCGTCTTCGGAGGTCATGCGAGATTATCTATGCGGTTGATGTGCCCTCTGTGTTGCGGCTGTCATCGCATATAATAGTGGAGTCATGTTCATAAACTGAAGCGTATGGGCTGTTGAATATTTATATTTGGGATGGCTTCTGAAGTTCACCTATGGTTCATTTTTCGATTGCGGATATTTGTAATACAATCACCGAGTTAAGTTTATTTCAGGCAAAGTAGTGGAGCCCGAGCCTGCAACTCCTTCTGGCGAACGACCGTCGTATCCGCAAGGTATATTTTCGTATTTGAGCTGTTGAACCTAATAGCAAATCTCGACGCTGCAACTCTTTGCTAACATGAGCGATAGTCATTAGGGGTTAGCTGGTAGTAAGAAATTATGATACGCAATATGAAAGTTTAGTAAATCGCCTTTACTTGCTAATCAGTGGGTTAAGGTTTAGCATGCTGACAAGAAAGATGAAATGATAAGTACGTGCGTAATTGAAAAACTGTGCGATCGCTTTGTTGTTGACCAAACTTTTGCTATTAATGTCAATCATTGCAACCAAAAAAAAAAACTATTATCGTTTTTTTGGTTTTAGAGGCACGACAGTCCTTTCTGCGTCCAACTCTAATTTTCGAATAATTTATGCAAAAATGCGTAAATGAACGCTTAATTATAATCTCTCATTCAAAATAAACAATACAACAATGCTCAAAGTTGCTTACGCAAAACAACACAAAAGCAAGACCTACGAAACTAAAAACTGAATATAGAATGCCGTTAAAGAAATGGCTAACGATATGAGTAAATAGTAGTTCGGTATCGAGATCTAAATCTTGGTTACATTGCGCAAAAAAAAAAACGTAATTTAGAAGGATTCTTAGTACTGCAGTAAGTTGTACGTAAACAGTATGCAGATGGATAGTTCATACTGTACTGGATACTTATATGGATAATTATATACTTTATATTGTATTGGATACTTATATGGATACTTTATATACTTTATATAGCCATAAACGGTCTAAAAGCACGGACCTATGACGCGCATAAATTGATAGCATTTTGTGTTAAATGGTTTCAGATGGTCGTAAGCTCCAATTGATAGTGAGCGATCACAGTGATAGCCTAATACTACCGTTTTACCATCTGGATACGAAAGCTTACAAGCAGCACGCAACATCTGTGTCCACCAATCACTTACCCGAATACAATGAGCCGGATGGTTCGACTTTTGTAGGGTTGATGCGACCAGAATGCCATTGTTTAGAGAGCAAGAATGTCTGCAACTTGTGCACTTTTGCATCCTATGTATATCGTTACTCTAACAATACCTTCCCCCCCCCC
>JPKZ01000987.1:226550-275065 GCA_000803305.1 Toxocara canis
TACCTCTCACCTTCGAGATCGATGCCCCTCGAAGAGAATCATTGCACGCATTGCCTTTTCGTTGGGATTTTGAGGCAAGAGAAAAATGCAGAGAGAAATCCTCTATGGATAAAGGTGGTCCAAAAAATAAATAAATAAAAGATTTAATTAGAATGTAATAATGCACAAACTGCAAAGTTGATGCTGTGGGAACGAACTGCAGCTGTGTTCATCATAAAATACTGTTGACATTCAACTAACGATCGTCAAACAGAATCGCTATTCGCATCGCTAGTCCGATCAACGTTCGCTCTCAACGTAAAAGCCGAGAATGTGACATTGCCCTGGGCGAAGCTTTTGCACTAAAACATAACAGCCTTATATTTTTATTTCATCATTTAAAGCAGCGTAATTGCATATGCATTTGTGCAGAAAAGTAGTGGTTGTGTTATTCTTTTTCGTTTGCTGCATTTTTCCTTTCTTAGCTCTTTTCTCAATAGACATTTTCTTAAGTTCGTCGGACACTTTTTAATTTGTCGTTGAATGCAAATTGTGTTCAAGGTTCGACTTTGGCGGCAAATGTGTCACAGGCAGTAGAGCATGGCCAACAAAATGCTCAGAGTGCATGCTCCGTCGCAGTTGCAACCAATATAAACTTTTTTCTAGAACATTTAATATTTTTTTCCGATTATTATCGAATTTGTTACTTGTTTTGAATTGAATTACTGGATTTATTGAATTGAATTTCTTTTATCGAGTTCTTATTTTCCGGTATGTTTTCTTCTGTGAGAAAAAATTTCGAAAAATTTTACTCAGTTTATTATCTCGATTCATTCTTGGTCTAAGATGAAAGTTTATAGAATGGTCACTGCTAGGAAGAGTGTTTCGGAATTGTTCGAACTGTTCTTTTGGAGCATTTTATGGATTGTAAAAAGAGATCCGTAAAAAGAAATCTTAGATGCCAATGCATTTCCTTTCAAAAATTTCCGTTCATTTTATAAATTTGTCATGAAGCAAATTCAAACAGAAAAGCGCATCACTTTCGGTCATGTATTGTCTTAAAGGGCCATATATTCATTTGGTAAGGAACAGAACTATTCAGCACAACTAAAGCTATCTAAAGCTACTTATGCAGTAAGTAAAGTTTTGCTTTTTAGCGGACGCATTCTTTTGATAGAAATTTAATTGTATCGAATTTATTTCACTGCATGGTGTAGATTGAATTTTTGCTTCATTTTTCTCCCTTGCAATGAAAGAAATTTATGGATTACTGAGATTAGTGACCGAGATGACAGAGGCTGGTGGACCTCAGCAAGACTGGATTCCACTCGCCTAGATTCATGTATACTACCAAAGAGGCTAAGTGATTACGATCTTCAGTCTACCGTAACTGCTCAAAAATTTTTGATATTTAAATTTTTCTCATAAAAATCGTCCAGATTAGAACGAATGAAAATCTTAGGAATCTACTTTTGCGTTACTCGTCCGTCATTTTGAAGGACTTTTTACCATTTATTAGCAATCTTCTTCCAATCAACGATTTGTATCAAATATGGCGTCATATTTACTTCAAACATTAATAGAGTACTTCATGAAAGATTATTGCCTTGAGATGAAACGATACACATTTAACTGCTCGGGTTCGTCGTTTCAAAACTTTGCTAGCTGCTTACGCTGGAACTGAACTATGACTCGAGAAAGCTAGAATACAGTAAATTACTTCTTTCCTTCATTTAGCCTAGGCATTTCCGCTCTAATTTATTGTGTTTATTCGAATGCAGTTAGTTAAGAAAGTCTCATCTGTACTGCCGTTAGCCGTACTTGCTTTTAGTGTTTTACCGAACACAGGATGAGGAAAGGCCACTGATTTAGATAGTCAAGCAAAGTATGTTCTACGTGTATGCAATTCTTTAAGAAAAGTAGTGATATCTAGCTGAAAACATATCCTTTTCCGATAGCTTTCTGTGTGTTCATTTTTGTAAAGCTCTGCATTTCTGGACGGAATATGGGTTTTTTTCCACCATCCACTAATTCCAATACTTCGGGATCTAACCATTTTCTTCAGAGTGGAAACAAAACTAATGCTGAGGCGTTTTAAAACAAAATCATTGAGGTGGATGTTGAATTTTGAGTTCATCAATGATTGCGACATTCAACGCTGAAGCATGTTAGAAATGGCAAGTTCGCTTCGATGAAATGCACGGTGCGCGACCACAATTCAGCATTAGCTTTTGAGATATTATAGCAAAACTTTCAAATAAAATCGCTCAAATTTCAGCGAAACCAGGAAGAGGCGAAAAAGGTGAAAAAGGTGAGAAAGGTGACAAAGGCGATAAAGGTGATCAAGGCGAACCCGGACCACCAGGACCTGTTGGACCACCAGGAGTGGTCAGTCGTTTTACATTTTTACAGCGCTTCTTACCATTTTGGGAAGCAATTGAAACGTTGAAGTAGCTTCAAGCTTGTCTCGCCTATAAGAGACCGTCACTATCTCCTCTAAAGCACCGAGGGGACCTCACGTGACATGGTAGAAACCATTAAAGCTTAAGTCAAAAAACAGGATAGCAAATTCTGCGTAGAGATATGAGTGGAAGAGGTGCGATTTCACCGTTGCGCATTTTTCAGAGGAATTTATTGCCTGTAATGTCGAAGAAATGATCTCATATTCAGCTTGGCATTCGCACTGCTTTCGCTTATCTTTATAAGGAAAGCAATGGTCCATTATGATGGATCAGTTGTGAATTTGGCCCTCACTGACGGTTTTGCAGTGTATGGCTGAATGTCGAGACGGTCGTGATGGAATGCCCGGTCCACGTGGCGAGCAAGGGCCTATGGGTCCTCCCGGACCGCCTGGACCACCTGGTCCACCCGGGCAGGTTATTCAACAGGGTATGGAAGATTCTGGATATCCGATACAGGCTATCGCGGGTCCACCAGGACCACAAGGACCGCCAGGACCACAAGGTTTGCCCAAGATGTAATTGCAAAGCGACGTGCTTAGAAACGCCACTTTTTTAAAGATTTCATACAGTTTTTTAAATTACTTAGACAATTCTACTGTTTTGTCAAGGTTTGACAAGTTCTCTTATGAAATACGTGAAACGAAACAAATCTTATGGTATACCTGACATTGACATAATTCAATAAATATGACGGTTGGTCCAGGATTTTAATCTTCGATTAATGTTCGAATTTTGCTTCCCTTTTATCGCTCCCTCTTCCAGCAATTTGACTTCTGTCATCACTTTAATTAAGACGACGTTTATGAACATTCCTTTTTAAGATCATTTCACTTTGTGTGCCAATAGCTCAAAATTGTAGCAGTGAGCTGCTTGTCGATTTTCGAACGGTTCATAATACGAGGTTAAATTGCTTTCAAATCGCATGTGCGTTAGTAAACACAGAGCAAAGTTAACAGGAGAAGGATATAGATAGACGCAGGGACGTAAATGAGTCGTTATCCGATTTGTTACCTCATTCGGCAATTCTCAGCTTCATAATATTGCCATTATACGGCTGTAGTCTCGTTTAAAAATGAATTTGATGATTATCCACCAACTGCGCCATCTTAATGCGCTCCGGAAACTTTAAATCCATAAAAAAGTTGAGCTCCGGAACTCGTTTTCGAATCTTCTGCGCATTTTGCATTTCTAGGTCCAATGGGACCACGTGGTGATCCCGGAGTTGGAATACCTGGCCCGCCAGGACCTCCTGGTCGCTATATGGGACTCACACAGGAAGACATCGACAGAATAGTTTCGGATCCACGCCTGAGAGTATGTTTTGCAGAAAATTCCACATGTTTCACCGTTTCTCGAAAAGAGCGCTTCTTTCTCCACAACTCTTTAAATCATATGAAACGAGTTTTGTCCGATTCTAATCTTATTTCTAAAGTTGAAGTATTATTTCTTTTCAAAGTAAATTAATTTATTATATTTTTTTCTTCTGAGCATAAATTGCGTATTTCTGCCTCACAAAAAAAAAATCCCTTCTGCTTTCGTGTGAACTCTTTTCTTACATCGAAAATGCTTTTTTTTATCGGACACCTGAAGTGAGTCCTTTGAGAATTTCATTTCAGATCCAGTCAAATTCGAGTTTTTTCGAGTTTAATTTTCGCACATAGTGTCCAACACTTCAAATTTTGCATTTAGGAAGTTGCCGACATGGTTGAAAAAGAGGCGATAGCCCTTAAAAAAACTCGGTCATAACCGACAATTATGGCCTGAGACTTGGCTTTTTGCATCCGTTCAGCAAAAAAGGACTGCTGGGAATGTTGCTGCGAACAAGAAGCAGCTGCTACTTACATCAGTGGCTTTAGTATCCTTCGCATTCTGTGGGAACCTTTTTTCAGCCGTAAAAATGAACGAAAGAGCGGGGAGGGGGAGAACCAAAAAGTCGAAGATATCGGCTATTCACTAATTCAACATCTGCCAACGCTCGCAAATGATAAACACCTCTATTTCTTGCTGTTCATCTATGATGCCTATGTGCAGGGAATTACCGAACTGAAGCCATTTTAGGCCCAGCAGAGCGAGTGCTGCACTCCAGCAAGACAGTTCCCTGGCACTGAGACAGGAACTGACGAGCTTCCGGCTTACAATCCGGCTGTACATCGATTTACGATGAAAGGAGAAAAAGGTGAATTGAACTAGAACTCAATTTTTCTAATATACTAAGAGCACGAATGAACTCTTTCGGAAATTTGTTTTGAAAAGTAACTGCCACAATTTGGATCTTAGATATATTTGAATTTTCTCATCTCTTGCTATTAGGTTCGAATTTATCCGATGAACTCGAAGGCACAGAAGTTCCCAAGAAGACCCATATGGTTTGTCCAGTTTGAAGAAAAAACGGTTCTTTTGAAGTCTATGAGATTTTTTCACTGCAAATGACGGTGCCACATTACTCGCTTCCTTAATCGGCAAATTATGGTTCTGTGTAACCAATTGTCACATTGTATTATTGGCACGTGTTCGAGAGCTTTTGTGCATGACCGGTACATGCGAATGATTGGAATTAATGTGAACTCGTTGAATTGCAAGTGACAACTTCACTCGTAAAGCTTATGCAAGTCTGTGCCATTCGTCATAATTCTTTTGGAAAATGATGATAAAGGAGATGGCCAATCAACTGTGGTGATTGATCGATTTTACGAAATGATGGGTTTTATAAAAATTATGATCAGCATTGTTCGATCAGTGAGACAAAAATTCAGATTAGCTAGAGTCCATTCGATCGGGTTGTCAGTCTTTCTACTATCAGAGCGTTTTCCTAGGAGAGCGAGGCGAACACGGTCCGATGGGCGCTCCGGGTCCAATGGGGCCTCAGGGACCGATGGGACCGATGGGCCCAATGGGTATACAAGGACCAGTAGGTCCAGTTGGACCAGCAGGTCCACCTGGCCCACCCGGACCTCCAGGCCCTGCTGGATCAGCTCAGCCCGGATCTCCATCCTGTCCTCAGACTCCACCAGGCGCCACTCCAGGATGCGTGAGTTTTTTTTGCTACCTTTGAAAAACCAAATTTAGGTGACTATTTATCCACGGCGTTGCGCAACAGACATTAGGCATCACTTCTTATGATCTAGTTTTCCAGTTCTTATGTGGCGAGCGTGGATTGTTAAACATGAGTAACAATGAAATCTAAACGATTAGAGGTGGACATTTAGCAAATACATTTGTAGTAACTGCAGGTAAGAATCAACAACGCTATCATTGTGCGGGAACTTACTGTTGGAAAAACTTTATATGAATATGTGACATCAATCACAATAAAGTTCAGTCAAATCTTTAAATTATGTGTTTTCATATCCCAGCATGATATCATCTGGTTTTGATTATACTCACATCTGTGACCATGTGGTTTTTGGCTGTTCGTTTTGTTACTTCAAAATACGGTGTATATAATGCATCGCCTCTGTGTCTACACTCCACGCTTTTTTTTCGATTCCGATTCGCCGCTATCTTTTCGCTTGTTTCGTTTTCTGCACCAGTGGAATTCACTACGTTACTACGACCAAGATATTGCTTGAATTGTGGGCTATCGATTGACTTATCTACACTGTCTTGCTAGCGGTCGTAGTTCGACTCGATATAAACTCAGTGATTATTACAAAAATTGATTAGCATTCCTTATCACCAAAACTGATTAATTGTTTGACATTGCATAATTGTTGAAGTTATATTTGAACAGAATTACGAGTTGGAATACTATTGTGCGAAAATTTGATAATATCGATTTTTTTTTCATGTGGCTCATGCGAACATTTTAACTGATAACTCGACTCAAACTTGGATTTAATATTATCGCATAAAGTAAGGACACATATGATTAGTGATACAGCAACAGTTAGCACTTCACATGTTCACCTTTCTTCCACCTTTTCCACCTTTTCCACCTTTACAGCAACAGTTAACAAAAAATTGATTTCTATCTGCCTTTTTCGGCTAAAAAAAGTGTCTACTTTCAGGTGCAAGTATTTCAAACATCGATCGAACTTTTCTCATCATCTGGTGGTATACCGTTAGGTTCATTGAGTTTCAGTATTTCCAGTCAGCAACTTTTCATACGAGTAAATGGTGGATGGAAAGAAGTCCGAGTAAGTAGTTTTGTTTATATTTCACAAATGGCAAATAGTTGTCTGACTCTATCATTCAAACCGAATTATGATGATTGTTGGTAATAGCATTTACATTTTCTTGTTCGTTCTTTTGATTATAAGATTTGCAAGACCCGTTCATCTATGTTACTCCCATGAATCAACATAATTGCTACTAGGCATGAGTTGGTTCTACGCTTAGTTCATCTTGAATCGAGATGATCTATTTCGTATAAAGTGCTAAGCGAAATATTGATCTTGCCAAATACCAATCATTCATTCATTGTTTGGTTATCAGTATTCGTATTATAAACGAATTGTATAGTTGTGATTGAATGAGCTTTTTTTGGCTTCTAAAACTGCAATCTTCTATGATATGACCAGCGCTAACAGAGTTTTATTGCAGTTAGAAGGGTTCCATCCAACTCTCGAACAACGACCATCACTGGTAAGTTGTTGCCGATGTGTGTTCATTTGTTTTGCATCCAATTGATATCTGAACTCAGTTTAATGAAGAGGAAAAAGAAAGGCTTATTGAAATATACGAGAAGCTTAAAGAGGACATGAAGATCGACTTCTTTTATCATTTCGTTGCATTCGATACAAAGTTAATGATGCTATTGCCGTAACGCTTCAATAATAAATCCTAACGTCGTAAGAACGATCTCGTTTACCGAATTGTCATCGCTTGTTTACAAATTGGGGGGTTATCGTTTTCGTGAGCATTATCAAAGAAAGTATATTGGCCCGTAAATGAAGAAATCATCTTTTGATTATGTCCCTAATTATGTCCTTATTATGTCATTATGTCCGAAACGTTCATCGATAAGCGAATGCTCAACGCTTTTTGCTTGCTGGCAGTTTCTATTGTTATTTTAACAACGTTTGAAGTGATGCTTCGCTTTATTAATCGTTATGCGCGAAAGTTGTTAAAGTTAAGCGTCACAATCGCTGAAATTTTTCTTTGGATTTTTATGGCATTTTCTGCGATAAAATATCCTCGGCGATATTTTTTCTCGAGAGGAATTTCATTCATTTTAATTATTCGAACAAATTTTCCGCTAATCATATTGTATATTTCGATTATGGAAAGTATTTTGGAAATTGTTTACTCTCGTTGGGTTTTTTTTTCTTCGCGACAGCAAGAGGAAAATCTCGTACACGTGGCGAACCATATTTCGTTTATTGCGAAATCATATTTCCGGCTTATTTTGTTCTCGCGTTCTATTGAGAAATTTCTCGTATATTTCAACCAGTGATTGGTTTGCTGTGTTGTTAAGCATTTGTTTTTTTGAATCACGTTTGGAGCACATTTGATGACCGCTAATTGACTTTTAAAGCTTTCAATTTTAATTTTAAAGTCTTCAGTTTTAATATTATTTATAATCGTGAGCACTAGCGGTGAAGTGACGGACATTCTTGAGACCGTGGATGTGGCACACGAAATGGCACATGATTGACAAAAAGACATTTTACTGTCGATATAATGATTTTGCTCAGTTGCTGAAAAATGGTGATTTCTGGCCAAGGTTGTAATCATTGTTTCGAAAATCATCTTAAAGTTTGATTGTTATTTTACTGGGGAACTGTCATTAAACTTTTAAAGCAAAGATTCAGTTGAATTATCCGAACCTATTTCGTTATTTTTGCCAGGTACCTCGAATTTTGTCTTTAGAATTTTTTTTTTAAAAAAAAACCTCTTTTTTGTGTTGAGGATAAATATTTTGGGTGTTTTCGAAAGTGAATTTCAACTCAATGCGTTGCTTTACTTTCTCACCTTAAACAATATGGTTAGCATGCGTGCATGTTTTGGGTGCGTTGATGAAGTGTCGTGTTCAGGAAATAAATCTTGACTCCCAAAACGAGAACTATATTCCATATTGGGTAAGTTCGATGTTGTGTAGTAGTTGTTGTCAGGCGTGGTGCCAACACAGTATTACATCCCTCTGCATGACAGTTTAGAAGCAGGGTGCGATATTTCTGACGGAAATAAATTTTGTATGGACATTTCACTGAGTAATAAGCTGATTTACTTTTGTTTTTGAAGTTGCATACGGGCGCAAATCACGCCAAAATCTGCAATTTTTCTCTCTGAGTTTAATTGGTAGGTGTTATTACTTCGGGCATAAACCATCTGCCCTTCGAGGCTTGTTATGGGGCGACCATTTTCGAGTAATACGGATAGTTCATATCGCTTCACCTCGAGAGTACATGATCATGGAGCATCCAATCTAGATGAGTCCCCAGTGATGCAGTTATGATCCCAATGATTATGCCAAATATTGCCAAGATCCATCAGCTCGCAAATTCATAGGTAATCGTTGGGAAAATTAACAAAAAATTTTAAGAAAATCCAGTGAATGTGACCAAGAAAATTTCACCTCTTTTGTGCGTAATATTCTGCACAATTTTCTGTTTTATGAAACTTTTTAATAAAAATTTAGTAAAAATCAGCTTAAAAATGCAGCAAGTGTGATTGAAGAATTTTTTTCCTTGAATTGCTTCGTAGCGTAGCAATAAAAAAAAAACTTCCTTTGATTTGTGAAGTGGCCGAATCATTGAGCCACCATTTGAAGGCGACGAAAATTTTGAAAAAAGAACAAAATCTAAGCGAATATCGCCGTGAAATATTTATGCTTTGATGTGTTCTTTTCGGTTTCCTGGATACGCGAGTGCTGCACACAGAGGCATGATCCAGTTGCATATCTGATTGCCATCTTATGATGATAAGTCGTCATTGAAATGCGCTTCTGTTTTTCACTGGCTGAAGTGAACATCTCTTACATATAGCGTATCTACTTTTTTGTGTAGACACAGTAAAGAATCTGTCAATGAGTAGTACTTCTGGGTTTGTCGTTTCCCAGATGAATTCGAATCAAAGTTGTGATTTTACTCTCATCATTCAAAACGAAACATTTTTTGACCGGATGGTATCTTTGGTACGGAAACGATCATAATTTTGAAAAATCCCGATCTCGAAGTCATTTCGGGTAACGGAAATCTTTTAAATTTTTTTTTCTCCAAATTTTTTTCTTCACGTTAGTTGGGATATATCAGCCGTCAGTGATATGATTTTGTGAATGCGTAGAATGAATGTTAATTTTACGCTTTCCTAACGTTGTGTTCTTAAGCTCTCAGACGAAGCGGCCGTAAGTGTGCATGCCCCGTGTGTAAGGCGGTCTGTTCCTGTGGTGAATATCCATCGCTTTTGTCTTAGTCTTTGTCTACGTAGTGATCCGTGCTGCTCAGCGTTTCCTTTTATTTTTATGTTCAGTCTGTTACTTCCCTCTTTGTGTGTATCTTTCAATCACACAGCTTTTCAAGAAATCGGTTTTATTGTCTTCTCATGTATTCATTCATATGCAACTAAAGTTTTTTTTTTAAATGAGCTTACCCACTTTCTGAAACAATTTTTTTTGAAAAGTGATATAGGGATTTTTGAAATCCATAATAAAATGGACGAAATTTACAACTGATAATCAGAATTTCTAGAAGGCTATCCGCTCACATCAACGAAAACAATTCTCCAAAAATCAATTTTCCATAAATAATTTATGTAGTTTTATTGTGGCGACTTATGTGCATTTCTGTTTACTCATCATGGCAGGTTACTTCCATGTGTCTTAAACAGTACTGTAATATTATGTCCTGTCAAAAATGTGTTTGTTTGATTCAATGTTGTCTTTTTGTATGCCTATTTCTCTGCTGAAGCTTATCAGAGCAAGATATAGAGGCTGTCTGTTTGCTGTGATGGCTGTTTACTAAAGAAGTTGTCGACGCTTCAGAAACTGCCTTGCTGATTCGTGCTGCAAGGTTTCCTTCAACTCGTATGCTCTTTAACAAAGATGTTTTGGAAAGGACTCTCGGGTGATTCGGTACAAGATCGCCGTAATTTCCGTTCCTCTGTTTCAGGAGGTTAGTATACAGCCGCACCCACCGCAACCCCAAGAGCGTCCTCAATATGTGCCTGAATCTAGACCCGAATATCGTCCCGAGCATAGACCAGAATACAGGCCTGAATATCCGCCTCATCGGAGACCTGATTATGAAGTGCTACGAAGACCGCACCCTGGGCCAGAACATCGCCCTGAGCCCAGACCTCATTACAGACCCGGGCAACGTCCAGAAATTACCATTGAGCGCCACCCCTACCATCATCATGAGAGGCCATCAGAATCACTGCCGAAACAGTTGCAACCTCATGAATGGCCTGAAGTTCTACCTGAGCACCATGAGCATAGGCCAGAACCAGAAGAAGGCCGTAGCCCGGGTTATAGGCCTGAACAATATTCGGGAGCACAGCGCCAGCCGGAACCAATCCAGCAGCAGTCCTCGCAAATTCCCATACGGCGTCCCGAAATACAACCAGAGCAACAAGTGCCGCATCCTGAGGAGCGGGCTGAACAAGTGGCCCAAGAAGAGCACCCGGAACCGCAGCTCGAACATCGTCCCGAACTTGTGTCCGAGCGGCAAAGGCAGATCGAAGGAGAGCTTAGGCCTATCGAGGTACGACTACATCAAAGGACTCAGCTGAGCTGGATGCGTTTGCCTCAACTTCCTTCTTCATGACTCGAATCCCAGCTTCTCAACTTGATTATTGCAGAAACTGTGTGGAGGCGCACTCGACCTAACCTCAGAAGCTCGAGGACCATATAAAACCACAATGATATGTGACAGAAGTACCTAAATAGGAAAAAAAAGTACCTGTTATAGTCTAATCCATCTTCCACAATCGAATAGATTACAATCTCCTAGCAAACGATGACTGTGCAGAAACGTTTGAGAAGGAAATCCTTAGGAATGATCTAGAATGTGCTTTGTATAAGTATGTACAAATTGCGCAATTGTGCTTGCATCACGAAGTCTTGGAGCGAATCTGAAGAAAATTATAGCAACTATACGAAATCCTTGCTGTTCTACCGATCAGGGGTAGTACTGGAATAAATAAGGGGACAAAAATGGCTGCAGCAGAAAGCAAAAGGGAAACTAAAGCGAAGCGAAAAAACATAGGGCTGCTTTCCGAAAATTTACTGAATTTTGTTACAGTAAAGTAATGATATTATGAAGGGATTAAGTCTCTTCGTCACTATATGCTTTCGTGCTGAGACCACAATTCAAAAACGACCTATACGGAACGTACAATATTTCGGCCCCATTTCTAGTCTCTTTTGTTTCTTTCCGATTTCTTCCTGCAGCACTCCCCTTATCTTTCCATTATGGCCGGCCTCTGTGACAGCATTAATTCATATCGCTTTGGCTGCGAGAAACTTTTGAAATTCGTTAGTTTATTGTTAGTATAAGGAGGCTTTCGTTCGCCTGATCTTTATAGGCGAGGAATTCGGGCCCAAAATCTTTCATGAAAATAAGTATTTCTAGAAAACCAAGATCGGATTTAAAACTTGGTCTGCGAAACGACACAAATTTTGCGCCTTTCAAAAAATTTCTCATGTGTTTTTCGCCACTAAAGCCATAATATTTGCTTCCTTCTTTCGTCATTTTTGAAGAAAATAGCCAAATAATCAGAGATAGCCGAAGTTTCTCAGATTTTCTTGTATATTGCTGTTTGGGGCTTTTTTTTGACTTTTGTCTGAACATTCACATGTACTTTCGCCTATGTTGACCTACCTTCTCCATGCAAAACAGCCATCTGCATTTATCCTTTGGAAGGCTGATCAACATGTTAACCGTCATTGCTTTTAATACGTTCTTAAAATTCAAGTCTATACATTTATTTGAAAGTGACGCTTCAGCCAGGGCCTATTCAAAATCTCTTTTGCTTTAATGATTCTCGTCGATGAGCATAATTCTTACCCACATTTGTCCAGTGCCTCTGTCTTGTCATGTTTTTGCTAAGTTTAAGAAAAGGGAAGGGGGAAGAGGAGGTGGAAGAAGCGATAATCGCTTCTATCGTAAGTCAGTTTTAAGCCTCTCAAGAAAAATATTTACTTATTTCATGAGAGTTACAGCGAACGATAATTGTGTTCATTTTTATTTAAAGATTGCATGTTTGGCGTTTTTTCAGTCCATTCTGCATGCAAAATTCATTTCGTATAGCATCACCATCGTGACCTATTTAATTTACTTAGAGTCAGTCACCAATATCGCATTTCATGTGCCTTACGAATGAGGCGCCTCATATGCTAAGAACAGAAAACTCAGAACATATATGAATGCCTTCAACATTTTTGTACTTTTGTTTGATGATGCCATCTGATAAGGCAATTTTTATGCACCCTAATTTATGATAATCTTTATTTTGCCAATATTCCAATAATCAACAGTGTTGCTGGTGTACCTCACTATATAGAACACATATGTAGAGTATACTGGTTGCGCTTTATTCTGTTTACCACTGCGGTATTTGCTTCAGTTCAGCTTCATTTTCACCACATGCAAGCCGCATTAATGACTTATTAAAGCATTCACTCTTTTAAGCATCCTGCACCCACAATATACCCACCATATCCGGAAAGACCTCGATATCCGGAACCGGAACGGCAACCACACTATCGTGAGAGACCTACACCTGAACCACATCGTCCACGATATCCACCAACACGGAGACCGTACACTCTGGGAGAGAAGGATCACGTCGTGAGTTGACTGCCTGAAAATTACTAGTTACTCTTTTGCAGTAATTATTTCCAAACAATAAATTTAAAAGCGCAAAAAAACTTGTGGTTTCGTGAACATTTCAAAACCCAGCTAGTTTTCATGCCCATACTTCCAATTGATCACTTCTAAATTTGTAATAATCATCTTCGATTCGCAACTGAAAAAGAGGAGATTTTCGGCTGGTGACTTTCAGATGTGTCAATTTTCGAAAACAATTTTCGACGACCGGTCTTCATGCTGAATTAGAAAATGCATCACCCATATAGAATGGGCTGAGGGGGTGAGGGGGTGGTTTATTAGTGAAATAACATTCCAACTTGATCTATTAGTTTTGTGACTTTCAGTTTAATTCAAATTTGAAGCAATTTTCTAGTTGCACTTGATTGCGCTGAATACACCGATGACGGGTAACATGCGTGGAGTACGAGGCGCTGATTTGGCTTGCTATCAGCAGGCTCGCCAGGCCGGTTTCAGAACCACCTTCAGAGCATTCCTTTCTTCGCATGTGCAGGTATGCCATTTGCATGGATTCCCTACGTTTACGGATGTTACAATTCTGTGTCGATTGTACGTCTCTACTCAAAAATTCCACATCTGTCTCAGTTAGTGCAGTTTTGTGTTTCCACAAAAAATGAAAATTGACCACGGTAAAAGAAAAAAAACCTTAGTCATTGAACTAGATCACATTAATATATGTAAAAATGGAAGATAGCTTGATGATGTCTTTAGAACTTCTCGATCAAACTGCTACAGATTCCAATAAATCAATAGATTAGCGATGAGTGCTGTTTCAAGGATCTGTTTGATCTTCGGTTTCGTTGATCTTTTTCTGATGCACTCAAACTTGTCACAGTTCTGAAATTCTAAAAGCTCATGAGATTTTCCGACGTACCAATTTCCATTTGTGCGCCACTTCTTATATAACATTCCACTTTTTCTTTTGTTTTTTTTTTTCATCCATCTTCCGGCAGCATATTTGTTGTTGTTATTTTTCATTAGCGAACGTTTCTTAAATAACATTCTTATTCATTAACGATAACTAGTCGCTTTCATTGAATAAGACACCATGTTTTTTAGATGATCTTCAGTACTGACTTACTAATATTTGTGGGGGCGGCTCATTTACTCGATGTTCATTGGCCCTGTGTAGTCTGTGCAATCTATATCCCCTCCTAAACGTTATTTTTTTAAGGATTTGAATAAAGTGGTGCACTTCGGTGATCGCGAAACGCCTGTCGTTAACTTACGTGGTGAAAGGCTTTTCAATTCATGGAGTGATATTTTCCGCGAAAGACCCATGTTCGACGCTCCTCTCTATTCGTTCAATCGACGAAACGTTTTTGATGACAATACATGGTGTGTTTACTATGAAGCAGGCTTTTTTCCCATAGGCTGGTATGGCTGTAGCGGCATTCTTCTTGAATAATTCAATAGTTCTTCTCTCTTTCTTGTTTTCCGATTCCGTTCTGGAGTTTATAGAGGTGGGTGCCTGCCGCTCAGGGATCTCAGGGATTTTTTTTTTTGCAGTTTCCGCTTTCGAAAAAACAGTAACCTTGGGCTCATTTGGTAGATAAGTTCTGTAAGTATTTTAATTGTTTGGCTAATCGAATGAGTCAGAAAGCGCTTGCTTGTACTCTCGCATCGTTCCACCTGACGTGTTTAAGCGTTCACATTTTTGATTGTTTCTGGCCTTTGAGCTTCAAAATTCTACACTTTGTTTATACTCTTCTGCGCTGAGAATGTGCATGAAGGATTTTTTATAATTGCAAGAAGCAGTTGTGATGCTTTTGATTAATTCTCAACCACAATAGCGATCATAGAGTAAAATGAGATTCATGCGACGAATAAAAACTTCTAGGATTTCGCGGCTGTCGTCGGGGTCATAGGTCAAGATTCAGCCACAGATAGGAATCTCTTCCATTATCTTCCGGCGTATGCGACCTAAAAAAATATTTTAGCTCGGAAACGGTTGCAAGTGCATTCAACGCAATTCGCCTTCTGTGACTGGCTATTCTGATTACTACGATTTATCGTTGCATTTCTTCCAAAAGTTCGAAGGGTAATAGTGAAAAAAAAAAAGAAAACGGCGGTGTATGACAGTGGTCTAGGATCGGTTGTATGGCAATTGTTTGTTAATTGATCGCCGCATTTAGCCTGCCTCTGGTATAAGCGGTTTTATCTCTTTATTTTTTTGTCATTGTCTACTTTCCATACTGAAATTTTTTGGTTTACTCTTACGCTTGCCTTTGTCGGAGAATCGTTTTATAATAGAGTAGATGCAGAGAGTCGTTTTTCATTCCAAAAGACCACAGTCGGTAATATGCTTGGACATTATCGCTTCAAATGAACCTCACAAATCGAAATTCGGTTATTGTGGATGGAAATTTGCTTTGAGGCGTGAGAAGAGGGTGTGGCATGGCTCGGACGCCAGTGGTACTCGTAGTGAATCGGGTTACTGTAACGCATGGCGCTCATCAGATCCATCACAAGTTGGAAGTTCTTCATCCATTGGTCCACGACTTCCCCTTCTAGATGGATGTCAGAACGTCGATTGTTCACACGAATTTGTCGTGCTTTGCGTTGAGGTTAGAAATGTTTAATTTTTTTTTGTATTCTGAATTTTAAATTTTGTTCGATTTTTAGAGGTTTTTTGCCCACGAGATGATCGGTTTAATTTTTTTTTCACTGCGATCGCTAAAGTTCTTACAACAAGAAAACTAAAGAATAACCTATGTATGTGAGCATGCGAAAAGAAACCCTTTCCAATAGTTTTTTTCATAGTTTTTATCCCAGTAGTGGTTTTTCCAGTTTATAACCATAAATCGTTTTTTTTGATGGCGGCATCTATGAGTTCTGAGAAATTGCTTGTTTCATCCTTTATATGTCAGTCAGCAAGCAGTTCATCGGATTGCTTTGAGCCCTAATTGTGAACTAAAAGAATAGAACTTCTTTAACAATACTAAATTTGGATTGAAGTAATTTGTTTTTCATTTTAGATGGGGAAAAAGTTTTAGCGCGTCGATTAGATTTAATGAGAAATTACGGTTCGTTTGATAACATAAAAAATTCTCTTATTGCCATCCGCATAGTTCAGCGTTACAGTTTTTGAGCTTAACCGGTTTTTTAGCTTAATAGCTAAGCTTAAAATAGCTTATAATCTATTTTCTTTTGCTTTTTCATAATTTTCGTTCAGCTTTATGAATCGAATACTTTCAGAATATGAGCAAATACAGTGTTGACAAACGTTTGGGCAAGAAGCGAATGCACTACGAGGAATGAGCGCTCGCACACACAAATGCACGGTGATAAACAAAAGAGGATACTCACTAAGCAAAGATCAAAATTATAGCAGTGGCTGAGAAAGCAAAAAAAATGATCGTAGCTATAGCTTTTTCTCAACTTTAAATACTTACTGCCTTTTCTCAATATGCATTTAAATATGCTCTCTTGTCATATGCACAAATGCGAGTCACTCCCCTAATACGTTTCGATATTTTGTCATTTTCTTCTTAACTTTTTTAAAACAGTTTCTTCATTCGCTCTTTCTATTGATAATTTCCGCTTTATCGTTTCGTTCATCGCTCCACTGCAGTTGTTTTTTATTTTATACGCGCATTGCAATCGGCTATTTTCATTCAGCTTTGAGTGGTTTCCTTTTTTTTTCTTGAGAAATTCTTAATATACTTTGGAACACAAACGGGCTTTCGGAGAATAAGTAGACAGATTACATACTTCTGTGCATTGTTCGCCAACTTGGAAATCACTTCTCTAACATTTAGAGCATCATATCTCCGCGGAATTTTATGCGAATATTATGCAAATCGTATTGTTCGATTTTTATGTGAATAGTATGGAAAAGTGAATATTTTGTCCAAGAATTAATGCGTTGGACGTTTTCTACAACGTGAAACGCGTGTATCAGCTAAGAATTTCCATCTTTATTACGCATGATATGATCAAATCATGTTATCCCAAACACATGCACCGTTATAATTTGACTATCTTTTCGGCATTTATAGTCATTCATCAATAGAGATCGAAGCCAGCAGCCTATGATCGAATGAATTTGATCATAAAACTATGAACCGAACTCAATAGGTGAAAGACGTTTTGAAACTTTTCTAGAAGCAATTTTTTGAAATCCCGTAATATAATTCAGCGTCAGCGAGAATTAATGTTTGAAAATTTAAAAAATTTATAGCTGAAAACTCCTTCATGTGAAACAATTGTTTTTGTTGATATTTTAATTGGTACCGCCGTACACCATTGCGGTAGATGGCATCAGAGAGTGTCTCCTAATTCTGTTCCAATTGTTATACGTTTTGCGCTTGCTGTATAGGCATTCCTTTTTTATAACTGCTGTTTTTTTTTGTTCTGTTTTGTTTCGCTAATGATTCTCTCGGTGCTAGTTTTGAAATCCAATGAGCTGCTCCACTTGCGCCTGTTCTGCTTTGCAAAGTTTTTTTTGTTCCGAGCATCCTTTTCTGACCGTATCATGTTGAAAAATCACTAATTTTGTTAAATGAAATTTTTCAAAAAAATTTTTCTCAGACACTTCAAACGTTATTGCTTTTTAGACTGCAATCTTAAAGTTTTCCCGTTTGAACAGTCCTGCTGATCATAAGTTGTTTACATCGATGCTTTCATAGTTTCTGAAATGCGTTATCGTTGGCTTTAATTTATCGGTTTCTGCTGTTTGTGCAAGTGACGCAACTATGCTGAGACATCCGTTTGTTTTATCGTCCCTGAATTAGTGGATTTTTAAGATCAAGATAGGGCATCATTGTGAGATGGTCATACCGTATTTGAAGGGAAACATGGCCATGCGGTGCTAAGCCTCTTTTCCAACGCAAATTTCATTTCAAAAGTTGCATCTTTCTTTGTCGCTTTTATTCAAGGTGAACAAAATCGGCAATTTTGAAAACGTCCACTCGAAAAGACTCGAAAAGTTGCTTACATCTTTTGCGCCCGTCTATTTGCCCTCATTAGCGGGCGCATGTGATTGTTCTTCTCGATATGTTTGAGAATCATTGCTGAAAATTCTAAACTCGATAAAAGATGAGTTAAGATGATTTCATTTCATCCCCTCACTCGGTAAAACTTCTCATTGATTTGATGCAAAGAAAATTGCAAAATTTAACAAGTGAAAGAGGAACGCGATTTTTTTGCAAGGTACAAATGGCTCAGCGTAGAATTGATATGTGCTTTCCGACGTTTCTATATAGATGTTGTTTCTGTGGAAGCAAACACAGAAATGGAGTCGTTTCTCCCTTTTGCATTAACGCCCCTTCGTTAGCCGCGTGATTCTGTTGTGTTGCGATAATATGTGTGAAGTGAAATGTGTCAAAAGTACGAGAACGCAATAATATTTCTCTCTCAGTAACTGCCAATAATGCTGTTTCAACAAATAATTTTTTTTCATGCTCTATATCATTGTGCGATAAACCCATTTTTTTTCTTGTTAAGACTTTCATTTTCAGCATTTAAGACAACTGATTGCGAGAAGATGCAAACGACGACAACTGAACGATAGACACTTTTTCCATTTCCGAGCCTTCACTTATTTCGCCCGATTGGCGTCTCGACGTTGAGTACTCAGAAAAGCAAGAAAACTTTGAAATTCATTTGCGCAGCAGATGAGTGAAGGGCTATATTTAGTTTAATTGAAACAATTAGGATTTTACACCTTTTATAACGAATCAAATTAATTATAGCGAATCACATTAAACTATAAAGCAGTAGGAAGAGAAACTCGGATAGAACGAAGAAAACGGCGTTTAAGAAATTACGCGTGCATCTGTGAACCCTCATTCACTGGCAAATTTTAAAATCCTCTCGAAGTTATTGGTAGCATGAAAGCGTTGTAGGGGGCTGCTGTTTTTATTATTCTGTACGCGCGTCATTTGGTTGGAGGCAGACAGCAATTATTATTCCCCCCTTTCTGCCAAATGATGTTGGTAAATCTACTTTAGTACCCAAGAAGAATGATGTTGCTTAGCAAAATTCGATTTAGCGCTTGGACGGAAGTTTGCTACATGTGCAGGAGACTTTTTTCCTTAAGACATTAGAGAATAGAAAGCATGTTTTTTGATGAGATCATGAGACAAAAAAAAACCGCGACAAAACGTACGTCATAGTGAATTTACCTTTTCCGGCAGCACTATATGCAATACCTTCGAACCGATGGAATACAGAATATAGCGCCCATAAGAACGACATTCGTTGCACAAGTGATCGTAGATTCGAATACAGATACTCGCCGAGATTAGATGGTTCGAGTTACGATATCTCGAACTTACACGATGACAATATTGATACGGCAAAATTGTAAAATTTTGTTTTTCTTCACAAAATTTAATTTTTTTTCGAGTTTCAAATATCTCGAACTTACACGATGACAATACTGATACGGCAAAATTGTAAAATTTTGTTTTTTTTTTCACAAAATTTAATTTTTTTTCGAGTTTCAAATATCTCGAACTTACAAAAATTTAAAAATTTGTAAAATTTCAAGTTTCGAGCGCAAGGCAAAACTAACACCGTAAGCGGTACGATACGTTGGGAACGATGCTGGAATGTACGCACCTCTTGCCTTGTGAGATGTCAGTATGTAGTACCACTCAATACTGCTCGAGTCTTTATAAGACTCGTTTTTAGGCTAGGCCGTTTCTCGACTTACGATATTTTCAAGTTACGATAGGGTCGTCGTAACGCAGCAAACTATCTATACATATCGCATTCGCGACAACCCTAAAGGCTCGCTGAAGAAGTTTTTGAGAAACGCTGGAAAAGGTGGTGGACGTTTTGCTGTAAAAGAAAGAATTGGCAATCATTTTGATGTGAAAAAACTGACAGTTTTCTTTTCCTAGAATCAGCGCAATATAAATTTGGTTATTGCCATCCTCAGTTACACACATTCTTTTGCATGACATTTCGGATGTTTATCTTTCTCCGCTTTGTCACTCCATAAGGCAGCATATGAACACAAGCTAAGCAAAATTCACACAAGTCTAGAAAACATTTGCACCCTAAAACATGCATAGGATGATAGAGTAGATATTGCACTGCATGGCAAAAAAGGCACTAGAAGCCGTACCATCGTACAGTTAAACCAAAAAGGGAACTGAAACGAACAGTGCTAAATTTCGCGTCACCGTCAAAAGAATGGTCTTCACTCGACTCCCACAACAATGCATTCGAGACACTGCCGAAAGATTTTCAAAGCTTGTGAACGTTTAAGTAATACATTGAGCGGTCAGCAAGAGTTCGGACATTAAGCAGAAGCATTTTTGAGATGCTGAAAGAACGAAGCTTTGGTTTAGAACTTCAATGGGAATTCACAGAAGTCGCAGGAATGCTTGCGTCAACACAGTCTTCAGTTCAGACCTTCAGTGCTTCTAAAGCCTATAGATGCATAGTCACCCACCTCCATTTCGAACCTTCATTGCGATTCTTTGTGACGACCACTGCCAAGGATTGATCGCAATCTGCTACGTCCACAGCAATGGTGGAGAAGGAACCCGCTCTAAACGCTCTGTTGTTTGTGGTTCGCAACCTAACTCAAGCCGGTGAGTTAGCAATATCGTTACGAAGCCCTAGCACCGCTCCCAAAGAATGCGTCAGGTTTCTGTTCTCAACAAACTTCAAAGTTTGGCGACGACGATTCACCGACCCAACCCATTCGTGCCCTAATAATTTTCGTTATTGCACCGCCAATCCTCAAGATATGTTGTCCAAACACTCTAGCCAACCACCCTCCGCACCACACATTTTTATGCACTGTGCCTACCGAAATCCAAACCTCTATAAGTGCGCGGTCATGCCAAGAGCCCGGATCGAACCGGCGACCTTCAGATCTTCAGTCTAGCGCTCTCCCTACTGAGCTACCATGGCGACAGTAAATGTTCGAAGAGCTTCCACATCCATATATTATACGGAAGATTGTAAGGAATTTGAGGCTTGTCATCACTCTAAATTTTGAACAATTTAATTTTTTTCAAATTTTCCTTTTCCTGCTAATCAATCTCTCAAATGGCTAGGTCAAGCTCGTTAGCCAGCCGGATCGGCTAATTACTTCCCGGTAATTTGCCCCCGGGAAGATTTTTCATACTTAAGAATCAAGCATCACAACTATTCAACTGATTCGCACTTTTCCGATTTCTTTACTGCTTTTGACAGGGTTTTGGCCTATCATGTGGCGTTTTCCGTTTTGGTCCGGAGCGATCGTCCGGAATCGGGACAGAACTCCGGGAATTCTCTTAAGCATGGAACTTCGTTTTTCCGATCACCTTTGAGCCGCAATTCATGACCCCATATATGTCGCATGCTTCACTTTGTCAGGGCCAATGAAACAGATAAGTCATGTTGAATAGGATAAGAGATTGAAAAACCAGGGAAACGCTGATAAAAGAGCACCTAAAAGCAAACGAGAACAAGTTTTGAGCGCTAACAGGGAATGCTAAATAGAGAAAATGACGAAGAAGAAAGTGCTAAACAGAAAAGGAAAATAAAAAGGTGCTTTCATGGTTTCCATGTGATTGGGCTTCGCATCTCGTGCATCGCTCGATGCAAAGCAAAAATTGCAACGAAGCACGAGGAGTGAATACCGCAATTATGTTTACTGAATACTGCAATGCAACGATTTTGAAATGCTTTCGAGTTTATCAGATTTTGAACTACTTTCGAGCATAATCCGGTTCAACGGATCAAAAAGAATTGGAGAGCGCTCTCAGAGATTGCCGAAAATTATGCTAATATGTAAACAGAATATTGTATGATCGGCTTGGTATGCTTCATTTTGAATGCTTTCATAGTACTAGGCAATTTTCTTTATTCTATAAGAATAAAATCATCTTCTAATTTTTTGTTCTGTATTCCTGCACCAGAAATGTTCTCAGAAATTTGCATATATGCTTTAAGAAAGATATTTGTGTCGTTACTGAGTACGAACAACAGTATTGTCATTTGTATTCGCTTGTGTAGCGGCAGTTCGTCTAATCGCCAATGCTAATCTACTAACGAAGTATATCTCCGTTGGGCTAATATATGCGTTCAGAGTCGAGTAGCAGTGGAGAGAGCGCGACTGAGCGGAACGCGAATGATAAAAATGTTCGAACACGTGGCACGGACGATAGTCGTACGGTTAAGGATATCAATGATAATATCGACTTGAACAAAAATGTCACCAATAAGGTAATGCTGCAAATGAATGCTTCCATTAAATCAAACTATAGCTGACTTAAACCACTCAAATTGTCGTTTTGACACTCTCTAAGACAACACTTCGAGTTAACGCTTGTAGTGATAAGTCGAAATTATTGAGATTTTAAAAAGCGAAAATTTACTTCCTGAAGAGGTCCGCATTAATGGGGTGACATTGCGTTACAACTCCTCACTTGAACTCCGAAATTAGAAAAAATTTTAACGACCACCAAAAAACGTTGCTAAACATTCGGTGAGGAATGTGTTGAACGGCGCATAGCCTCACCGTTGTAGATCACTAACCGGTTTTTTCGATGAGTCATTTCGCCCAACACTTCTAACTTCAGCTCAACATGGCGCATATGTCCAGTTTCGTTTTATTTAAGCATCCCCGAGGGGAAATTTAAATGACACTCTAACGCGGCCGCACGCGCTGAACAGGCTTATCGTGCATCCAAAACGCGAAAATTGCATATGATGCAGTGGGCAAATTTACTAGAAGAAAAAATTGTGAGTTCTCCTTATTGAGTTCAATCCAAAGTTTAAATAGAGCAACGAACACGACTGCATGGTCTAAAATTCGTAATTTGTCTGACTATGCCGACCGAACAGTGCTGACCGGAGTAATGAGCAAGCTGCTTTTCTTAAAAGTATAGGTGGAAAAGTGCGACACGCATGATCGCATATATGTCGCATACTTGAATTTGTCAGGGCCAATGAAACAGATAAGTGATGTTGAATGGAATAAGAGATTGAAAAACTAGGGAAACGCTGATAAAAGAGCACCTAAAAGCAAACGAGAACAAGTTTTGAGCGCTAACAGGGAATGCTAAATAGAGAAAATGACGAAGAAGAAAGTGCTAAACAGAAAAGGAAAATAAAAAGGTGCTTTCATGGTTTCCATGTGATTGGGCTTCGCATCTCGTCGCTTTACTCAAGAGCTAACTGACACTTCTGCAATTCCTCGTGTCACCATGCCATCACATATCCTCGGCCAGCTGCAACTCATCTCACAGATGGAGCGCATCGAAGGGTACGAGTGTGTCAGTACTTGTTTTTCGAGGAATTCGTTCTTCTTTCGCCAACTCATTCTTTCCCTCTTTGCCACCGTGTCTTTAGCACCATAAAGTTTCGTTCGTTTGTGTATTCCGAGCATCATTCTTTTCCGTTTAAAGCGATGAGTCAATTGTTGGATGACGATCACCGCGGCTCATCCTCCGCCTCTGGTGATAAGAGGCTCTGTGGACCAATCTTTCGCAGAACTTTTCTGGCGATCATAGGTATCTCTATAAGCTGGGTTTATAGGCAACAACTATTGAGCGGGATCAAAACAGACACTTAAGAAGTACAGACACACATTTTGTCATGTGCTCTATCTAAGCTGCTAAAGAGGTTTATTGTAAAGTGGCTGAGATAACAATTCGCTGACTTGAATTTTTTTTCGTATTATTGCGGCTTCCTTAGCAGGAGATCCCCTCTGCTGTTCTGGAATCGTCTAAGGCTCGGTGCCTTATATTGATAAGAGCTGCTATGCTGATTACAGTTATATCGATTTCAGGCAAGCATCTAGTTCCGTCTGAAAGCATGAGCGAATAATATGGCATTCGCATTTTTCTGCTAAACTCGCTCTGCCATTCGCTGTTTGGGCGTTTGCGTGCTGCACTTGTAGTTAATATCGCGTGAAAATTGGAATGCGTCTCTATTCATAAGTGATGTTCCTCAATGTTTCATTTGAGATCACCCTTTATTCATAGTATTCAGGAACGATCCTCAAAATTACCTCCTTTCTGATGTTAATTGTTTTTTAAGCGGATGATATCGAAGTTTGTAGTTTCGTCAACAATTCTGGTGGTATTTTTGATCGATTTGAGCTGTGATCTTGTAAATGGTTTTTTGCCTCGGCCCCCTCTAAAATAATTCTTAATTCCTTCTATGTGTAACAGTTCAAATCAGTCAATGGCTGGTAGAGACACACTGCTTGTATTCTAAATATTCTAATCACCGATTAAGAGCCTAGGTGTTGCATTAAGCAACATTCTCGGTTTTCACCAACACATCATCAACTCTTTGCAAAAGGCTTCGTTCCTTGTAGTGTTTTTTAACTCTGTGAAAATTCGCCACCAAAAATGCGCCTTTGTTTGCCAAATTGCTGTCCTCGTACTATAATTATGGTTGTCAAGTTTTGGTCGCCATATATGTCACACGGAGATAAGTATTACTTGAGCTTGACTGAATGCTTTCAAAAGTGTTCCACACACACAGTCTTGAGGAAATATAGATCACTGATTACGAGCAATTATCATGGAAGAACTCGAAATCTTTCTCGAGAAATACTGGAACTGCGTTGTTTTTTCTTTAGCAACCAAAGCTGCATAAGACAATTTTTTTTCTCGTCATATGAACATCATTTCTATCATTGCAGAAGAACGCCTATGAATCTGCTTTTGCATCTCGCGAGCTTCTAACGAGAAACTATTCTATTCTATCAATCCTTCTTTAGATCTCTCTGTACTTACAAAAAACAACTGCTGGTCTTTACATTGCTTGCATATGCGATACTTGTTGCTAATAAGTACATTGTACAGCTGGGATTTCGTACGAACGGCAATATATGCATTCGTTCCGGTTTCACGCACGTCAGTATCCATTTTCAAGTATTCGGAGACGCGAATGATGGATGAATTGCGAATGTTTTATGGAAATCACATGCAAATCACGTGAAACTGCACCATCGATGATGTCACACAAATGATCGTCACAGGTCGAACGCTATCTGATTGTGCAAAGTCACGAGCATGACGCGATACTTAACGTTGCTTGCGAAACGTTGAAATCCAATGAATAAAATGTGCTCACTCAAAAACTTTATTTGCGTGTATACGTTAGCAAACAAAACGTCAAATTGATAAATGGCTGCAACAATGTAATGTGCAATCTCAAAGCGAAAAACAAAATTCTACTCTGCTTATGGCTAGTCCGATTTTATCAACAATATTAACCATTCTTGCCTAGTCGAGCGGTGACCCACGAAAATGACATATGCAAACTACGATCAGTAATTGCCCTCAAGTAATCTGCAAACAAAGGTAATTCGATTCGATCTTCATTCATAAGGCAAAAAAAGTAGTTGGGTTGTAATTGACGAAATGACAAGCCACATGTTCACGACTCATTGCCCGAGAGGTCCAAGCGGTACATGAACAGGCTCCAAACATAATAAGGTAAGGTTCGTTCTTAAGTTTAAAAAACAATTGTATCTTCCACAGCCGGTAAATCGCTTCGAAACACGGTTTCTGAAGTAATACCGATACTGACACCTGCCAAATTTCAAATCTTCTAGCTTCAGCAATTTCTCAGTTGAAACTGTCAAATAGATATACAGAAACGCGTATGTATACATGCTCAAAGACAGAATGTGACCATGAAGAGCTCTATAAAGACGAAACTGCAAAAGTGCATAAAAGTGATGAACCTCTGGAAAAAAATTTATGTATACGGGCGATTAGTTCAGTTAGAAAGATGAATTGCCCACATTTGCAAGCAATTTACAGAACCAGTTGCCCGATGTGAAGAGTGCAACAGCTAAAAAACACTTATCATGCACGACTGCTGACATGCATGCATTCATGCGGGTAAATGTTTTCACGCGAATGGTTAATGTTATTCGAAGTAAGTGAAAAAGTAGTTTTTGGATTCTTAGCGTAGAAAAGTAACTTGTCGTAAAAATACGTAAATTTTTACTCATGAATGGTAAAAGCGGAGAAGCGATTTTGTTCATTAAAACGTAGACTTTATTACAACAACTTTCTTTTAATAGCCTACTGCGTTCCAGAAATGTCAATCGTCACTCGTTTGCCATTCCAATACCCGTACTTGGCACGCTGCCAAGCGAGCGTATAGAGGCGTGGTCCGATCGTCGATAGTGTAGATCTATACACGCGATTTCGGAACGAGCAAATTAATTTGACTCCCAGTAGCCGTAGCAAGTAGCGTACGGGTTGACCGAATTTCAGTTACGCTCCTTACACCTTCTTCCTTCTTCCTTTTCTCTAACAAAAGTTGATGTTGCCGTAAGCTCGTTTGTTTTGGCTCTCTAATGCGCGCTTAGTTGCTCAGCTGTACATCTCCAAACGCGTACGTCACTTTCGAACATCTTCGAAAAAAGCTGTACAATTTCGAATTTCGAATTCTTTGGCGATTTTTTAATGCTTCTTTTTAAGGTGTTTTTTATTTTAAGAAATATGTTATTCCTCGTATCATTTGATCTTGTGTTATATGTAGTTCCTAAATGGAAATTTCGTGCCCTTCATCTTACCCTTCAACATCCTGGTTTTATCCCTCCCGTTTACTCTTTTATGCATTCACATTAATATGTTGCATATGATTATGAGGTCTTAAAGACTATCAACTCATAATGTGCCTTTATATCTTTGAGGTAGAAAACCAAACCGTGACACCATAGGATTCAGCAATTTTTGTGGTTTAATAAGGCCAAATTTTTCTGGAAGGTAAAGGTTACGAATGTCTTTTAATTCGTGTTTTTCAAATAACTCAACTTTTGGCGAATTTAATTTCATTCCATTCGTTCGCCTAGGCGCTTGCTGATGGTTGACGTCAACTAACAGTAATCGTTTACATGCTGCACTTTTTCTGCTCGAATTGCGATACGTACCAAATTATTTTAATTAAAGCCGCTCCCTCTCAGCTAAGTCTAGCCATTCCTCATCTCTACCATTAAATTCTGATCGTTCCCTTGCTAAAAGCGTTACTGCCCAAAGGCGGAAAGGCCTCCATTTCAACAAAGCCAACACCTTAAACAAATCTTTAAACATTCAGATACCTTTTCACCCAGGATCTTTATCGTGGGTGAAAAGGTATCTGAATTTTCGATTCTCGTTACATATAGCTCATATTTGTTCTGCTATTATAATATTCTTTGCACACATTCTAAGGTCTAAAATGAGGTGTTTTCAGAGACGTTCAGCATTTGTTAGCTTTAATTTCAGGTTCGATTGTACGATTTTGGTGCTTCAAATTCTTTATTTTCTAGCAGCTTTCACGTTTGTTTTTTCGGTTTTTTTTTAAAGTCCAGTGAGTTTTTATTGAATGCTAGTTTTGGACTGCAGTAAATTGTAAAACTTTTTGCTCATTAATTATGCAAGAAATCTTTTTGGCATATCCTCAGCGAGAGTAAGCTTTTTTTCGGAATAAAAAGTACCTCTTATTCTGAGTAATTTCGTTTATATCTAAAAGAAAAAAAGACAGATTATCTAAAAGAATGCGTCAACTTTTACTCTTAAGAGAACGTATTGTATATTCGAAGTAATGAACAAAACGTATCTGAACATTATCAGTGACCAAAGTGTTTTCAGTCGTAAGTTATTCAATATTCGTTTTAGGCGTTCTCTGCTTTGTTCACAAATCGACTAGACGACTTTGCGCAAACTATATAAGCCCTCTCCTCTCCCCTTCCCCTACCCCTTCCCCCATCTTAGCTGAACAGCCGCATTCATGGCAGCAATTGTCACTCACTACTGTAAATTATTCGAAGTTTTCCTTGCTCGTTCACTCATCGTAAGCTGCTCAGAAAATAAATAGTTTGATTGAGGAGCTAATGTAGTTTATGTGGCTGGAATATTTTCTTCATCACCAAATTTGTCTACAGCTAACGTATTTTCAGTTGCTAAATGAAATGCTGTTTTTTTTTCCGCTTGATCTATTTTTGTATTACTTCCAGCAATAGGATATAAGCATTTTGTGCGTGTAGTAAAGATGACGAAATGAGTCATGTGGTATATGCTAATTAAAATATATACCAAAAACGACTAATTACACTATTATTAATTTCTATATTAAAAAAAACAGTACTTTAGTTGTTGAAGGAAATATTTTAATTACTGCGGAAAATTTTCCTCTACGAGAATGTTTTCGAAACTTTTCCCTAAAATCGCCTATTAATTATTACTTTCTTATGCGTTATGATTATGAGCGCTTTTTCATTTCCGTATTCTTTCAGATGAAAAAGTTCTAAAAAATTATTTTTTTAAATTCTAAGATTAAAAAAAAAAAGGAAAAGAAAGGCTTCAAAAATTATATACTTTACCTTCTTTTCTGAAAAGCGCTTCTCCTCACTTTTTCCTCATTTTTATTCTTCCATAACTTAAGTGGTGTTGTTAGCACCTTAATACATTTTCTCTTTTTGTTCCAGTACTTTCATCAAAAGGCAGATGTTATACGTCATATGTAAAATGATTTATTATGTATTGAAACATGCAGACGATATAATCCTTATTTCATTTCCTCTGTTTAAAGCCCATTTATTAAAATTTATACGTTTATTGATTTTAAAAAAATATTAAATTTTTTTCCAATACAATATTTTGTGTTTTCTTTGATAGAGTATTTTCTATTTATATATATTCGTCCAGCAAAAAATATAGTGTATATCATCTGCGAAATTCGTTTTCATCATATCCATCGCCAATCGAATTATACCTTAAAAATAACACTGCATTCAACCTCATTATCGGTTGTCGTTGCACTTCGCAAATGATCGCAGCATTTCCTTTGTTCCACTTGGATGCGATTCTATTTGTTTTCGCTTGAAAAGAACATTTCATTATTCGTTTTCAGCACACCAATATTATCTATCGCTTACGGCGTTGAATAAGCTCTTATTGCTATTCATTCCTCTTTCTGCTCGTATGAAGCTGTGATGCTGTAGAAGTTTTTAGATTGTTAATTATCGTTAAGATGCTTTAACGATCATTAACAATATAAAAACTTAAAAATTAACAATTAGCCTAATGTGCTTTATTGCTAATGTGAATAGCGACGTTTTAATGAAACGAGCTTCACAATTCTCTCTTCAAGCTAATTGCATGCTTCTAACCAGCGATGGGAACGTATAAACGAGCCAAATTGAATGAAAATCTCTTTGATAGAAGCCGCAAAAACAATTACTGCCCATTTTTTTCTATAGCCACAATATGAAATGTTCACATTTCAAAAAGCGCTTAGAAGTGATCGAATTTTTATTGATATCAGGTCATTTTTTATAGGTGTTGCGATCCATTTCAAAAGTTTATAGCATAGGCTTTTACTACCATTTCGAGAGCATTAACTACGTAAAGAAAAAACAAAAGAAATTTCTAAAGTAACGAACAATACACTAGAAGAAACAGAGACGGTGTTTTTTTTTTGAGAAGGCTGACTGCATGACTGAAAACGACTTTCGTTTCAAGCATAGCTAAATTGCGTGCAACTCTTCCTATGTTCTGCTTAAAAGTATCGAAAAAGAAAAAGGCTTTCAAATAAGAAAGAAAAAGAAGACTTATGGCTTTTTGAAAAATAAACGCTTCAAAAAAAATTTAACTCCTTTGAGAAGGGTAGAGATATTGGTGACATTGTCAGATTGAAAATATTCGCTCAGTACCACATCTTCGTTCATCCTTTAAGTGGAACTCTCTAAGTTTCACTATGCTTCATACGTTGTTTTACGATTTATTAGCAAATGGTTGGTAAAGTCGACCAGAAGAAAGAGAATTCTTAAGTGCATGCGCACCCATTTTGCGATGGAATGCTATCCTTTGTTTCGTCGCATAAAGCTTTCGCTCTTTCAAATGTGTATACGTTTAGTTCTTCGCTTACGATTTTCGCAGTTGCAGCATTAAGCTAGCCAGTTATTCCAGTTCAGTTAAGGGAAGCGCTCACTTCCTTGCAGATTGGATGCCGTATATAACAGGAAGCTATTTTTAAGCCATTTCCAATATCCTCTCCTAGTAATTAATTAAAACAATTAGCTTTGTATTTTGAAATCAATACCACTTAGCCTTCTATTTATAGTAATTGGCCAGATAGTAATTAGCTTTGTGCATAATTTTTTTCTCGACAAAAAATATCATTTTCAAAAGGTTACTTTATAAATGAACGATCCGTTTGATTAAGTGATGTGCAAATTGGCAAGTGAATAGTTTCCTTTGCCTTATGCATTATCTTTATATTGTATTTGTATCATCTTTGTACTACCATAAAGGTAGTCTTTACCTGTCGACTAAATAAAAGATTCAATTCGATTCGATTCGATATGTTCTACCAAAATCTTCCAGAGTTTTTCAGTGCCCACTGCAATGTGACAGTGTAGAAAGGATAATAATATTGTGAACTTAGATGAATCGTCGTGAAATGAAAAGTAACAGTCTCATACTCAGCATTCTGGAGCCCAATTTTTTACTTTACGTTTTTTTTAATCGTAAGCACTCTTTACTAAGCGTTTTTGCAGAACATACCATCATACAGAAGTTTTATTCGATTTTTGTATGAACGCAATGGCAGATAGTGACAGTTAATTTGTAGGTAGTGCGTCTACGGATGTGTCACTCATATGTCAGCTTTTAGCAGAATTTTCAGTGTTTTACACTTTTACGAATATTTCAAAATCAATTTTTGTATTGCCATGACGATATCAAATAGCTAATTGCGCTTTTGAAAAAAAATAAATTCTCATTGTCTCAACACAATCGCCAATGAATACTAAAGAAATTAATCGACAAGAAATGAAATTGTTGAAAAAACAATAAACTAAAGTTTAAAATTTTAGAATTCAAAAATTAAAGCTGCGCTCAGCGTTGATCGTTGAAGCGATCATGATTCTTTAATAGCATTAGCTGATGCGAATATGATCTCACCATAAAAACTTAATCCTTTTTGTAAGTAGGATTGATTGATTAATAGGATTGTTTGGTTTTAGCGTTATTAAATCATAAATTTTTAAAGTATTGTCTGTATTAGTTTACTCATCGTTGAATGCAAAACGCCAAAAGAAAACGGTCTTACCAACCGTTGTAATTTTTAAAAACTGCCATATTACTCATCAAAATATTTTGCTGCGGTTTCGCCCAAACGATTTTCCGATCTCTTATTGGCTCTTGAATCTAATCTGTAATACAAATTTCTGTCTATGCAATGTGTACTTTTCCAATATGAGCATCTGTAGAACGTACAACCATTAGTTTCTACCACTTCGACAATTTATATATATGTATATGTGTATGTAAATGTATATATATATATATGTGAATGTACATACATATACCTACGTAAATAAATTTTATGTGTCGATGTATATAAGTTTTTAATAAATGGAGAGAAAAAACGTAGAGTAAGCTATGTGACGATTTGTTTAGCAAATGCTCAACTTTTATGTGAAGAGAATATCATGGAGGTTACATCGAATATTTTCCACAGCAACTTTGAACTTTTCTTCCGCGAATATTTCTCACCAAATAGTATAAATAATCTTAATTGTTGAATAAAAAGATGTTATTCAAAATGCAAAAATTCTCCGTGCATCGAGCAACAAAAAAAAATACTCGGACCAATTTCTTAAGCTACTGAATCGGCTCGGCTGAATAGCATCCAACCGAAGTATAGTTGGCGAAGAAAGAGCAACGATTTTCATCGACATCGAACGGCATTACACGACCCGCTTGCACTACGGGCACGCTTTGCAATTTTCGAAAACGTCCACGCGGAACGTTTGCCGTATAGCGTTTATGCGTTTGCGTATATGCTCAAAAATATTCGGGCATCATTGCCCTCTCTCACTTGGCCATGGTGACGTATTGGACCGTTGTCAACATTTGCTTTAGTTATTACTCTATTGATGGCAGGTAAAGCCGGAAGTATGTCGATGTTTTAGCTGCGTTTTTAGTTATTATTTTAATGTTTTTAGTTGTTATTTTAATGCTTTTAGTTGTTATTTTAATGTTTTTAGTTGTTATTTTAATGTTTTTAGTTTTTATTTTAATTTCTGTTGTTATGGAGTGCGCTCGTATTTATCACTTTTATTGAATGGTACTTAAGGACGACGATCATTTCATGGGTTTCAAATGTTTTTTTTCTTTTCTGATCAATTGTTTGAGCGCTTGAAAAATTGCCTTCTTCGAACTTATCCGTTAGCAAAAGTGCTTCTGCACTTTTCTTTTCCTCAACCGTCTATTACTTGTTTTTCTTTTTGGTTTCAATTTTTAATGCGGTTTCTTTGTTTTGCATTTTGTTATGCAAATTTCGTCGTGTTTTTTGCAATCTTCGAACTCTTTTTCAAAAGCATATTTCAATGTGAAAAACGGAAACGAATTTAAACGAGTTCAGATATGTTCATTTATAAGCGTTCGGTTGTAAACACAATTGTGAATAGATATTTTTAAGAACACTATTGTTTTGCAGACGCACACTTGATAAATATGGGTATTGCAGGTAGATCGCAGTTGAGATCATAGAATGTTTTGGGTCGAGATAGTATTATTAGTATGTTTATAGTGACGTTTCGGCTACTTCAGCCATAATCACAGCACAAAAAGATGAAAATCATCAAGTCAAATAGACCTATCCAATATCGTTATATGGTCTCAACTGCAAGCTATACCTTATACCATTTCGACTTGAATGAAATCGAAAATTTGCAGGGACACCTCATCGTTATATATCTCTGAGAGAGCAATCAATTCAGATACTGGAAGAAGTCTTTAACAATTGTCGAATTTTTCTGCATTGGCTGATCCAAGACGTCTCCTAGATTCCAACCGACCGAGCATTCAGTTAGTGAGGTTCTGAAAATGCAACTGTTGTACTTTTCAAATGTCATGCGCTTTAAAATAATCATCCTTGGCTGCGTATCCTGAGGCTTGAAAAGATATTTAGTTTCACAATATCATTAAGAAAACGGGAAAAAAATACTATACCTATTACTGGAAACGTAACGAATCATCAACCTTCATGAAAATTTGAATATTTGAAAATATCACTAGATTTTCTTCATAATAAATTAGGCCTTATTTGGAAAGCGAAGGATAAAAACTCTTGCACCCAACAAATTCATATGTCGCTTTTGATTCCTCATTTTTGCAGAAAGCGTCCTACTTGTCATTCAACAGCTGTTGACGTCGGGATTTGCCATAATTTGGTTACCGTAGTCTCGTTGCACTTTATCGCTCGGCAGTCAAATGCAAAAAATTGTTTTTCGCGAGGAAAGACTGATGTAAAATGCCCTTCGAGTGCGTCGTGGTCGGCGGACTGGTATTTCCCCAATGAATGCGACGACGAATTCTCTGTTATCCGTCTCCCTCTCACTATCTCTATGTGCCCTACGTACCTTTACTCTCTGCTCTGTGCGACGAACTGGCTGAGGAGTGCTGTGCTGTCCTGCGAAAAAAAGTCGGCCTTAGGACCGCTCGGTGCAAGACATTTTCGCCCGCCCATCCATCCCTCGTATAATAGGGGGGTTCTAACGCTTGCGGCAAGATTGTTTCGTTTATGATTTTACGGGTTTGCCGATTCTCTAAGGTACACCACCGGTAAGTGGCTGAGTTTTACGAAAAATATCCAGCCTTGGCTAACTATTGCCATATTTTGTGTGGAAGCGCATGTGTTGCTTTTTGAGGCAATGAGGCAGTCGCTTCGAAAGCCATTTGTGTTGCACTGCTCTGGTGCGGTTGCTCTGCCAAAACTTTTGACTTCTTTCGCAAAACATAACTTTCGCCGACTTCGTCCTCGGAGGGTACGTATCGTTCGGAAGAGCGTCCTTTAGCCGTGCTCGGGAAGCTTGGAACGATTGCGGATGCGTTTATGTTCTTGTCGTTTGTGATTATGGCTATGTTTTTTTTCCATTCGCATTACCACGACAGAATAATTAAAGGTTGAAGTCTATTATCACGCTTGGTTTTCTTGGCACTAAGGTCCCTGAAGTCCTCGTGATGGCTTGAAAGTTTGATGCCAAAAATGTCACTTCGAGATTAGTCGGATGCAAGCTGACGAAATGACCAACAAACTCCAGTTTGCCGACAGGCGATTTCCAAAGAGGGGCAGAAATGTCCTACGATATGTCAACCAATGATATCGTTTTATGTTGCATATATAGCATTCCTGAAGTACAAATCTTCATGTAATTCATTTCTTGGATAGCACTGCTACACTTTGCCAACACTATCAGTTGTTCATCAAGAATAAAATGCTGAAATCAAACTCCTAGGTACAGTACAGTATTATGATGCCTTTGATAAATACTAATTTCATACCAAACAAAACGGTATTGTGCTGTCATTTGTACCCTATAATCTTAGTGGGCATTTTGTATTGCGGTGTATCGTTATTTAAATACGGTATTCGTTCTCGTGTTACTTTAGTTAGTACTGTATGTCTTAATGAATTTTGCAGGTACGGATTACTTTCTTGTACCACTTTTCAGGAAAAAAAGTGCGATACAGTATATTTAGCAAACAAATGGTAGTGTAGCGTCAATAAACTGAATGCAAAAAAACATCGGCCTAACATGTCCTCACTTATAATCATCGTAATTTCGCCGTGAACAATACAAGTGCGCTTCATGAATCGATCCTTAATTTTATTCATTCAATTGGCCTCATTTTATATGCCAAACACAAATACGTTAAATTGGAAATCTTGAAATTGCGCTCGTTAATTTTGCTTCATATACAACCGAAGCGAACCGTTGCCTAAAATATAAACGTATGCGTCAAATTCAATGCCCAAAATACATTATTTTTGCAGTCAACGTTTTCCGGGAATGCTCCGTAGCTTCGTAACCGCGTCTGAACTAAGCGAAGCGTTCGATTTGACTACTGGCTCACCGTATCTACTCCCAATTCACTATTCAATTCGTCATGAACTACAAGGAGTGTTCCCGGAAGCAAAATGCTCCATATTTGGGTATCCTTACCACAATCCACAGATGTGGATGATTATTCGGAGGAATCAGTTCACCAGGTATAAATTCATTTTTTTTTGTGCGAAACCACCACCGGAGTCAAACATTATATGTTGGAGGGTTTATACCGAAATCCTTTTGCATCGGTTGGTTTTTGATAGCTGTTGCGTTATTGATTGTTCTTTCTTGAACGTTGCTCCATGCTAAATGAAATTTCAGAGTTATAGCTTTTCTACCGTAAAGTATCGACAAAGTATCACTCATCACACCGACATATTTCTTAAGGTTGGCGAAAACAGTCCAGCAGTTAGAAAATTTTAAAAATTCTCATTACTTTTATTACTTTTCACCATTTTTATCACGTTTTCATATCTAGTAACAAGTACTGGCAATTTTAACGGATATTTTTTGCGTGTAAGAGATCCTGATAAAGAGTAAAAAACTGCCATTATTTGCTGCGAGCTATGAAAACGAATTGAAAGAACTCAACGACGATTTCGCGATGGTTGTAACAGTTTTCAGTTTAGGAAAGCTTCAAATTCTGAGTGATTATTTTCCCTTTATGAACTTTTAAGTCTTTTCGAAATCGACGTGGAGTTTCGGAATTTTCTTGCTCGATTTTCAAAGGAACTAAATAATTTTCAATTAATTAGACACGTTTTATCTCATTGTTCGAGTCGAAATGTGGATAGGAGAAGTGATGCATTGAACGCGCCCTGTCGGCAAAAATGTGACGGTATTTTCCGTTTGAAATTAACTTTATAGCTTAATTTATTTATCTCCGTCGCATTTTAAGCTTTTTTAAGAAGATATTTGCATAGAGAAGCGAAGGTAAGTTTCATTTGGAGTTTGATTAATGTAGCAGATATGCAAATATTTGGGCCAATTACAAAATACGATTTTTTTTAAACCGTGTTCAGCATTCGCTTAATCGATAACCTTGAAATCCCTGTTGTTGTTTCAGGCCGCATGTATTCATGGCAAGTCGCACTCAGTTATTCATCACTGAGAGCGACATCGACGCATTTCTAATGCTCACGTTACCATATCTGCTTGAACTTTCCGAATTCAGTGCACGCATCCTGGGAATTCAATTGAGCACGTTCGTTGCGTTCATTGTTCGCATCCGCGATATAAGTATTAGAAATTTTTTTACACGAAAAGACATTATGCACTTTTATCATTTTTTCAAATTGTTTTCTTTTCTATACTTGTACTTAAGTACATGTTTTTTGTACTTAAACCACACTTTTTCCTTTTCTATTCGCCAACTTTAATCGCCTAAATGTAAACATACATATCTTCCCCACACATTTCTTTAAGAGTTGCTTTTGCTTTCTATGAATAGTGTACTGCCTGAAAGCATCCCTATGAAAACTATCGCCAAAGTCAATGAAAAAGGAGCTAGTATCAATCATATAGGACAAGCGTTTCCTTATTTTCGGGTTGACTTAGTTTTTAAACAATATCTGCAACCGTAAGGACGTGTTGTTGCTTCATTTCATCCAAACTGTACACTATTAGTGATACATATTCCGTAGTTCTGCTTATATACATGTTTTTTTGTACTTCACTTAATTGTTGATTAACTGAATGTTCGCCTTGTTTAAAGCAGAACGCTTTTGGATAACAAATAATTAACTCACTGCTGACAGGTAAACTTTTTTCTGCTAATTTTATAATTTTTCAAAACTAATTAAGAACTCAGATAATAGTATTTTATTATGTGATATTTGATATGTTTTAGGATTCAATGATTTTTTTTTCAGCCGAATGAGCGAACTATTTTCATCGCATTTCGACTTCTCTGCGCCAAGCTATCTATCGAATTATTTTCTCATTAGTGAAACAAAACAAAGACTTATTTCAAAAATGACAATTCAACTCGCTGAAGGATACGAATTCACCGAACTCGATCCAGATGTACGTTTAAAAACAAAACGATAATCAACATTTAATTAATCGAAAATATTTTATCATTTTAATCGATTGAATCGAAAGATTCATTTCAAATTAATAATGTGAAGTTTAAATTCAGTAATAAAAATATTTAGGCGATTTATTTTGCTATCTAATTGAAATCGAATAGTTGTTGAAAAAAAATTGGATTTCGATCGCCGAGAAAATAACTTTTTGTCTCCTTCGTTCACAAAATTTCCGATTCGTTAATTAGTGCATCTCATACGGCAATTGATTTAGTATAATTGCACTTTTAATTGTATTTGTTGAAATTTTGTGCGTTCAAAAATATTAATCCGAACTAGATCTACTGGACTTTATTAAAAATTATATCGTCTTAGAATATGCCTGTTAAACTTTAAATAAAAACAAATATAGGCTGTAATATCAGACGGTAATATAAAGTTGTCCATATTAGAGCGATTTTTAAGCGGAAATCAAACAACTAGTATTGCGCTGCACCGATTAAATGGAGCGATAGATTTTCGGTTCAGTACATGCAAGTGCGTTGTTTCATTGTGGTCGTCATGATAGAGTTGATGTAAAATTGAGTCAAATTGATGCAAGACAAATTCAGTTCGTACATCGTATCGTCCAAGTCAAAATCATGTGCAGAATTGGATCGGTAAATTCAACAGTTTTTTTTTCACTGCGCTTTGAAAAATAATTCTCATAGCTAAGCATGAGAATAGTCAAACCTATTACATTCTCTGATATGAAATCACATCAGATTTGTTTGTATTACGCAAAGTTTTCCAAAATTTTTATTTAAAGTAAAAATGAATTATCAATGTTAATTGCGCGATGGATACAGACGTATCAGTCGCAGAATTAAATACGTCATTTCAATGCTTGTTATTCGGTAAGCTTTCAGGCAGATGCTGATACGGTAGCAGGCACTTGGAAGTTTTCAACAGCGGGTGATCGTGATCAATTCGCGGCAAAAATTCGTCGTATGCCATCGATTGGTGTTAAAGCGTACAGTGGTGAGCTAGCTTCATTCACTGTGCTCGATGCGTCTGGATTTTTCAACAACCAGTTCACGTTCCCTGAACACCGCCAAAGGGGACTCGCCGACAAAAGCGAGCTAAGACTATGCCAAAAGGTCAGCTGCTCCTACGAAGCGATTTTCCGTATGCTTCCTTTTTTAAATCTTCTCTAACTTGAGAATTCGAGCTACTCAGAGGCGTAGGGAGCCAATTCTAGAGCGAGAATGAGTGAAGGAGACGAAAGGGAAGGAAAAGTGACACTTCCAAAGGGCGAGCTTAAATTGGGAAGATTGCTGAATTTAAGATGATTTTTTGTCAGATGCGAATGACATTAAAACATCTAAAGAACTTGAGATATGTGACTGGGCGAACTTTAATCTTCACGAGGGAGGATGATGAGGTAGTACGCTTGATGAGGAGACTATTGAAAGGTATTGAATTAGAAGGGTCACATACTGGATCGTTGAGGTCTTCTAACTTACTGCGTTGGCAAGTTGATTTGTTTGTTTTGGTCGTGGTTATCGTATAAGCGTTTGGTTGTAGGAAGAGGGACATGGGCGCCTCATCTCTTTTTGAGAAAACTGTCGAATACATAAGATTAATACATATGTATTTATTAAAGTATGCGCGTAATAAAATTTAAATAGTAAATATCCATTTAAAAGGTAAAATATCAAACTCTACCTAAAATTCACCCATCATCTAGTGATTTTCTATGTGAAGTAGAATCTTCGCTGAAGGTGAATGCAGAATTTTCATAGACATTTGAGGTTCTGTACAACATTTCAAAATTCCAATTTATATCTTTTCTGTGCTTTTCACCACATCCTTGAGGGAGTCGAGAATGGAAGGAGGTGGAAGGGAAGTTTTCCTCCGTGCTTGAAGCTGGTGATAAAGGCTGTACACCTACGCCTTCTTCGGTTTCGATGCCTTAGATCACAGGCTGTTGAAGGCGCGAAATAGAGGAAACGTAGACAATACTTTTGCGCGAATATCTGAACCTCGGAATTTTCACATGTCAGCTGAAGTGCTGAGCCGCTTGATTGCTGACTACTGATGCAGCCTTGCTTATAATTTTCGCCATTCAAAATCCTTTTTGCGATCGTGAAATATCTTTGAGACAGAAACAGAGATAGAGAGAGAGAGTAAGAGAGAGAGAAAGAGAGAGTGGTAGCCTCATCCAGCACTTCGGCGCACGCACGCCATTGCTGGAACTTTCGAAGACCACTCGGTACCACCTAGCCCCCCTCCCCCCCATGAACAAACCAATATTGACCATCCCATTCGTTGAAAAGAATGCGTACATCATGAGCGTCATAAAAAGCGACCTTCTCCACCGTCTTTTCTCATAAACAACGGTCTCTTCAACAGTATTCATGATTAAAACGATGAGTCGTGAGTGATATCACAGAAACCCTGCGAGCCCGACTCTGCTCACTTGAGCGTATCAACTCCGATTTGGCACCGACATACCCAAAACTGCTTAAAGCAAGAGAGTTCATTTGTTAGGAATAACGCTATGATATCGAGGAAAAAAATCCAAGTTTCGCTATAAAGGAAGATAAAAATTCGCTAACAAGAACGAAATAATATGAACACTTGTATGTTTTCAATAATGATTGGAACTCCCTCTACTTTCTCAGTGCAAAGGAGACTTATTGGAAAAAGTTACTAAAAGCTGGAAAAAAAATTCCTCACAGTCCTCCTGTTGAGAGGGGAAAGCAATCAATTTTGGTCGTGCTCCGCATTGCGGTGTGTTACTGCCAATTCTGTCCAAAACACGCTGTGAGGGTCTGCATGTCCTTTCCAGCACAAGAGGATGGTACAAATTAGCCGATGATTCGTGCATAGCAAAGGAAGAATGACCCACTAATCAGTGATGCCCTCAACGACAAAGAAAGAAAAAGTTTCCTCAGCTCCTATGACCATCTCTATTGAGTATGCTAAACAAGCGTTGCTGATACGATCACTTGGAAATCTAGATGAACTTGATAACAGCTCCAGATGGAATGTAGCTTGGACCAGTAATCGACAAGAGAAATGGTAAAAATTAGCACGTCATTTTTGGTATGCAAATTTTGGTGGGAATCCAAAGAGTTGCTAGCTACTCGAAAACAATGCATCAATGATTTCTTTTAAAAAAATTTTCGTAGCGTTTAGAGAATTCTTGCATTTAATGTTTTCGTTAACATGTTCACAACTTTCGCATGCGAACATCTAATGAACAGTCGGAGAAACTCTCGCGTGCGAAAGGTCTCCTTCCCTTTGAAGTTGGGAAAAGGGAAAGAGGAGGAGGAGATATTTACTTTGCTTTGTCGATGTTATGATTTGTACTGAACAAACTATGCCGCTGATTAGGTTCAATGGCAACAGCAAATTACTCTACTGCTTTACGAAGGAGTGTTTCATGAAAATTTAGGTTAACCAGTATTGTTGTTTCTGCGAAATCTGTGATTTAGATCGTCTCATACAAAAAAAGAAAAATTCGTTGATAGTTATACGATCCGGTCATATAAACTTTTCAAAAACTAATTTCATGACAACAAACAGCAGTAAGCATTATATTCCGGTGGATGTGGTTTAAATCCTGCTGTGGTCTCGACTCTTTGCTCTCATTCCACCCATGATGACTTAGTTGCGGCTGAGCAGTTGCCGAGCGGCAGTTCGAATGGTTTGCGATTGAGCGAGCTTGCATTCCTCAGAGTTAAACAAGCAGCTTTCACTCATTTCCACAGTGATAACTGCAAAGAAATACTCCAAAGGGGAAGTGGAAATTTTGGATTCATGAGACGAAGATTCAGCGGAGATGATGCGAACAGAAATTGGCTAAAACTAATACTCATTGTTTCCAATAACCCTTTGTTCTGAATTAGTTTCATTTCCCTTGGACATAACCACTGTCCTTATAAGTAAATAGATTACACTGTTATAAATAATGGCATGTCTTTTTTTCTAAACAATTACGGTTGTTATGAAGAAGCATCTTGGAGACTATAAACAAAGCGGTTTCCATCGCCACTTATAGGGTGGTTACTTACGAGGATAATGGTTATACGCATGAAGCTTGAAAGTTATTGCGAAAAAAAATCTTGCACGAAAATTTTTACCGATCACCACTTGTGGTGCGGGTATCTAGTGGCGATGATCGGCAAGATGGCTATGACGGTAATAAAAAAGTATCTAATATTGGCATCACCACAAAGCAGATCGTTCGATCGGCACTGTAATTGTATTGTAAAGTATTTCCTTAGAGAAATATGGCTAGCAGCAATTTGTAACGCAAAAAGCATTGCTTCACTAAGCGGCTATTTTGCTGGTATTTCACACCACTGAGCGATTTCGTACGATTTTGTGAAGTTGTCCCATATACCGTCAGGCTAATCGCTCTCATACGCTACCAATAAACATTCCTCGTCTTAAGGCTGAAAAATTCCTTTGTCGACTATTTTACGAATTCAACTGCTTCTCAGTGCGGAAAATTGCAATCGCCTTCAAGTGGCTATCAGCGCAAATGCTACTCAACGAAATCGCTTAAAACCGAATTTTCAACAGTTAAAACACTGGCGGGTTGGGCTGAAATGTGAAAATGGTCATGCTACGTTTTTTTATTGAATTGTGCATCACCATCCCGTACCGCTAAGCGAAAGAGTATAATGAAACGAGGTCGTCAAATGCAATATTCCCGTTCTGACAACGCAAAATGCAAAACCAGACTCACTTCCTATCACGCGTTTCTTTTCTTAAGTAGGCACATGAAAGAACTCAAGAACAGAAGCTCTTCTTGGGCATTTTGTAGTCAATGAAAGGAGATGGTGGGGGAAGGCAGAAGGGGGTGAATTCTCTTTAAATAGGGTAATTTCATACAACAGGGTTTGTGTCCTTGCGAAACACCAGTAAGAGTATATCAACGGGCCTGCCTGTCACCACGGCAATCTGTCATAAGACACAATTGCGCCATAAAGCACTACTGATGCATTGCAATATTCGTTTGCAAATTTCGAATTCGAAGACGGCGGTCCCCTCGAATACATCTTCCAAGCATGCAGCCACTTCTAACCGGAACCCTAATTCACGAAGGGTTTGGCTGCTGGTAAGTGACAAATTTGGAAGTTGATTTTAAAAATATCCTAGGTATGTAGCGTTTTCGCTTCGACGTGAAGGGCAGGGAGTGCTTTGGTACGTATGGCGCGCTTGCGTTGAAAAAGAAGGCGTCTTTGATTCGAGGTCATTTGATATCAAATGTTTATAAGCATTATATAAAATCTCTCTCATTTCCAATGTATTATTTCAACACTTATGAATGAAGATTGTTTGGTCAGCGGTGGATGCGGCGTGCACAGGACCGGAAGAGTTGGAGCGAAGTCGACTTGCGCGGTTGGAGAATGGCGCGAGGGCGAGTCGGATCAAGGTGATCAAGGTGAATGAAGATACATTCATGCATTAAGGTTCGCAAAAAATGAACGATGAAAGACACAAACGTCCCTCGCTTGTCAATCGCCATGGGGATGGATGTGTTCCAAATGCATTAATATATGACATTCGTTGTCGTTAGTTGTCGATTTGTGACTATCTCAGATATCTTTTCAACGGATGCTCCTTATTACGTATAAAGGTTTTTTGCTTTCATCGTTCCCTTCAGGTCCGCATTATGTGCATCAGATGCTCGCTTCTCCATATGCAGCTTCTTTTTTTCGCCTTTTGCTCTCTTCTCAGCGTTAATCGATATCCGCCACCGAATCCGCCATTCGCTTTCTAGCGGCTCGCTTTTTCGTTGCAAAAATTGCGCTTGCGCGGATCCTTTGCACTTGTATTTACCTGGTCCCCTCACTCCAATTTCTGTTGAATAACCCTTGTGACTACAAGATGCAAAACATGCATATGTTCTATCATGTAAAATTCGCTAATATATACCCAACTGAGCAAATAACGTCAAGCTTAGAGATGTGCGTCTATCGGTCACCATGACTATGAGCCCGGCGAAAAGTTTGCTGCGCAGGAATGACTGAAGGAGAAAAGGACCGACGTAACGGGAGTTTAGTCCTCTTCTATTCCCCCCTTCCCCTCCCCATCTTTCTATTTCCCCTCCTCTCTCCTTCTTCCGAAGTCCAGTAACAAATACGAAACCTGGAACACGAATTTTAAAACATAGTGAAAACCTTTTCAGGGACGTCCTATCATAAAATGACCTGTCTCTGTCGTAGAGGATATGAAAAGGACGTTCCATCCCTATTTATAGCATTTTCATATTGCTCGAAAAAATTTCGTTTTTTTTTACATCCTTTTTATTTCCGAATCAAATCACACATTGCATCGGCTTCTTAAAGTTTTGCAAGTGCAAAGCTAACATACAGCCTCAAAGAAGCTTCGTCGACAGCGTTTATTCAAATTTGCATGCCAAGTGAGAGACAAAGATGCGAGTGGAAGAAGCTTTTTACGCGCTCCGGCAAATGCGCAATTTGCAAAGCCCACTGTGACAACGTTGTGTGTGCATATTTCTGCCTGCTAATTGCTTTTAACTCGAGAAACAGTGAATCTAGAAGTACGCATTCTGGTAAGTATAATTTGTACTCTAGGACCACATGTTGTGTACTGACTTTGAAGGGGGTTCACCGAGCCAGAGAAGGAGGAGGGGGAGAGGGGTGAAGGGAGGTGGGCTAGGCGCCATTAAGAAATGGCTGGTAAAATGCATGCATGCATTTCATGATCGGTTTGGGTACGTATTCGACCGACCGGCTCTCATACAAAAAAAAACTAATCGTCGTAGCGAGTTTGAACAAATGATCGTTTGATTTTGAATTTTCGTCATTTGCGAGAAATTTTTGCAACTAGGTGCTTTGATAGACGAGTTACCTAAGCGAATATCAATGTCAGTTGCTTATTAGAAAGATGCCTTTTTAAAATCGTTTCAATCGATCGGATTCTTTAGCGTGATTGATTCTGTTGAATTTTTGGAGTGGCAAAAAACCCATCAGGAATTGTTTTTCGGTTTTTTTTCGATTTTGGAAATCTTAAGAATATTCTATTGACAGAATTGAAACAAAAAAAGAATAGATTTCCATAGTTATTTAAAATATCGTCTAAAAAATATGAAAGCTAACTCTACAGCTGATGCAAAATTCTCTCAGCTATATTTCGTACGAAGCTTCAGAATTTCTATTGCTTGTTTTTTTTTTTGCAGCAGCGTCATCGTTCGGTAGTCTCTGTGTTGGCACATGGCTACGCCGAATTTGTTTGAATAAGTGCACACACAAATTGAAGAGCGCCATTAATGAGATGCAAGCTGCAGCTGCGTTCACTATTCGATGTGAGTGAGCGCTCTAATTAAATGAAAACTTTTTTTTCGCTGAAAATATCTTTATTTTCCAAACTCATTTATTTTCACATACCTTACAATTCTTCGCCATAGAAAGCATACTTTAAAATCGTTGGAGCATAGTTTCAGTTTTGGGGAGTGCAAAACAATAGTTATAAGACTTAAATTGTCAATGGCGCAATGGGCTGATCTTTTGCATCTGCTGAAGAAAAGGGGGGGGGGAAGGGAGACAGATTACGGGCTCTTTATTCCATTTTGAGCCTGATCAAGAAAAATTTTTGGCATTTTAGTTAGAATTAGTATTTTGCAAAAGCAAAATTACCTAAAGCATTATTTATTACAACCTCTACTAATATCGTTAATGTTCGCCTTTATTAGCATAAATTGCTCTATTTTTTCGACAGTTGCCTCCCTCAGGAAACGTCCCTGAACAAATTCCTTCGAAAAGTTTCTGAGGAGCACTCCTTCGGAATTATTCATTTTTATTCTACAAGAAAGTTGTTGTCGTTTCACTTGAATCTCGGATAGTATCGAGTAGACGATATACAAATAGACGCACCCAAAAACTCAAACATTCCCTCGGCTCGATGTGCTTTTCATAATGCGCTTTGCAAATGCCAGTTATTGCACAAAAATGCAAATGCATACATCAACCTAGCTGTAGTTGTTCGTCGCTTAAAATTACAGTACACATACTCAAACGCCCCAAGGCGACGTTGTAATAATGCGCTTTCTAAATGAGAGATTGCCGCGTTTCACAAGTACGAAATTGCCAAAGCGCATAACGGTCATATCATCACCGCTGCGCTTTTCGTCTGACAATTACCAATATTTGTTTAGAGCATTGCGATAACTTTTTTGCGGTTTTTCACTTTTTCTGTAAAAGTTTCAAGAACGTTTGTATTAGCCAAAATGATTTATACATTCATAAACTTTAAAAGTTGTTTATATTTGTATCTTTCAATTTTACTAACTGTTTTTTGAGGTCAATTTTATACGTACTCGTTGCGCAACCAATAAAAGATTGATTCCAAAATTGGCCAATTTTCTAAGCGAACAAATGAGATTGTAATGTTTACGTATTCGATTAGGCCTATTAAGGCATACACTAAGTAACGTGACATAGAAAAATGTTTGTCGTTGCCTCGTTTTCAGTGCGAATGCATAGCACTGCAACTATCCCCATAAAATGTTGCATATTTCGCGCTATATTTGGTATCGTGAACGAATTCAGTCAACATCGTTTCCGTAACGCTATTTCGTTTTCGATTCAACGATTCTAACTGAACTAAATTCGACACTGATATTGTACATATGTTTTTTTTTTTGCAGCGCTGATGCATTCCAACTTCACTTGATCGCTGCTGTCAAAGTCGTTTAAGTAACTATCGGTTATACTAACTGGAACAAGTTACTCATCGATCGATCATCTAGATGACGGAATATATCTGTTGTGCTCACCTTGGATCTACTAGATGATTATTACCCATCAGTGATATTGAGCTCCATGATGAACGGACGGTCTACGATTCGGATTTCTGCTATACATTTTAGTGATTGTTTTCGTAATTGTCCTAAATGCTTGAATATAATACTTTAGAACAATCGGTCCATACACCTTTAGAGGTTCAGAATTCGTCTCGCGTATATTGTAGGTAATCCAGTCAACGTTGTCTCTTGGTCCCTTCCCCTCTCTTCCCGTCCTCCTGGGTAACCGTTTCAGCGATTGATAGTAAGTTGTGAAGTAGGAGCTAGAGAGTAAAGCATGGGTTCAAGTGCCAGTTGGGTAATGTTATTGGCACAACACTATATCCAACGTAACACTGAAAGAGAGGATCATTTTCTAACCTTAATCAAATATTTTCTTGGACACTTCCTCGCAACCTTAATTAAATATTACATATGCATTAAATAGATGCGTCTAAATCACGAATTTCCGTTCCCTAATTGCTTCGAGCGAACCGCACCAATTTAATTGACTCCACAGAAAGCTGAGTAGCATTGTGTGGGTGAATGCGACATTGCAACACACAAATATTTGTCAGCGAATTCCGTTTAGAGATTTGACTTAAGCGATCCTTAAACGAATACCTATTTCCTCGTGTATGCGGTAGTCGAAATTTGCAGCTTAATATCCAACATGGCAGCTTACATATTCAAATCAATCAATCCTGAAATGGCAAGGATGGATATTTAAGTTTTCGTACCGTCAACATTGATTGTCCTGTTCATTTTCATGGCGCTTGATAGAAATGGCCTCATTTTAAAACGTATATAATTTTCAGTGAGTCAATTATTATTCATACACGGTTAAGAAATGTAGTTGTAATAACCGTCATATTGAGGAACATGAATATGCTCGATCAATCGATCGCTCGAATACGATTCGAAGTTCGTTACCAACACTATTTCAAATTCGGCTGGTTTGCTATGTTGTATGCGCTAATGCTCACATACGCAACATAACGCTGTCAATCAATTAGAGACTTTGGGGCTTTCATTTTTTTTGAGCTGATCAAAAGGAAGCTGGTATTTAAGATGGATTTCTGCTTAAAGATTACCTTTATTTTTTTTTTAGCAATAACTGGCAAAATCGTTATATATGTCATTTGTGAGCGTAAAGACCCTCATTTAAAGATGCCCCCTTCATGCAGGAGAGCTTTCCGTTCTTTTTTTTTAAATAACATCTCTAAGGACTTATATTCGGAAGGCATTTTTCCTGATAGGGCTATTCCACAACGAAATTCGTTTTGCATTTCTACGCTTATGCACGTTTCCTTATATTCGCTCATGATAAATATGATGCATTTCATTTCTCGATATTTTTCTTTCACGTATTATGAATTTACCATTTCTTGCTTATTTCCAATTTCATTTCTTATTTCCAATTCCATTTCTTATTTCCAATTCCATTTCTTATTCTCAGTTTCATTTATGTATTATTTACGAGTTTTTTTTTCAAATTATTAAGTATTTGAGTTGCTAGTATGTAATCGATGAATCATTTTAACAAATTCATTTATTCGGAAAGATAGTTTGAAAAATTTGGTTGCACATTGAACGAGTCGTTTGTAAACGCCATCGAATTTCTGCCGAATATTTTCTTTTGATAGCAAAAAAAATTCATTGAGAACGAATGGAAGGAACATTGATGCGTAATTACGGTGATATGCTCGATATACCGAACAGCCATTTAACTAACTAAAAAAACAAATAATGCTTTCTCGAAAAGAAAATTGCTGGTATCATACGGTAAACAAGAAAACGTAGACGATCACGGCATTGAGATTGAATTCAGTCTTAAAATAATGCAATTTTTTACAAGCAATATTTTTTCGCTATGATTGATTTTTATATTTTTCGGTGTTTCACAAACATTTTGCAACAAACATGCATAAGCCGTTCACGTTGTCTTGACGTCCGCACTGATAGAGCTGTCTTCTTAAGCATCAAAGTGAACAGTGGAAAATGTGGAAAGAAATTCTTGTTCCATATGATAAAATTTGGAAAATTTTTTATATATAACGATCGATTAAACATCGTTATTGTGATGGGTTATTATTGAAAAAAAATTTTTTTTTTCAAATTTTATCGTATGAACAGGAATGTTCCTTCTCTTCGTCTTTTCCACTGTAAATGGATGGGTGTGTGGTTCGTATAGTCGTTTCCATCAGCACAACGTCTCGATAGCCAAACAAATGAAAGGAACAAAAAAAAAGACAAGCGTTTAGAGAAAGAGATCAAGAATGACAAGATCGAATGACGAATAACACTATCGAACTTTATGAGACCGATGCACGACAATCAGAGATCACATCGTCGAAGAGATCATTCATATATCCAACGAAAACTAAGCGATTCTCTAAACGGCTTTGGCAAAAGCAATATCTTATATGTCATAAATGAACCTCCATACAAAGCTCGATTATCTCAGTCGTTAGAACAAACACTCTTAATTTGATTTTTTCGCGGATTCCAGCTCGACATCGAACCTGCCCATTGCTTTCATCATTTACCATACATACTACTGCGATCGTTTAACGAATGATTAATTATGTGGAAATTGTTACACGCTGAGTTCAGGGGTACATACGCTTTTTGTCCCCCCCCCCCCCCCCACCAAAAAAAAACGGGATC
>JPKZ01000987.1:286810-319006 GCA_000803305.1 Toxocara canis
CTATGAAGCAGCTTTCACAACAGCATTTTCAACTCACTTACATGTAAATCCGCTTAAAACAACTGCGATATTCTGTCTGTGCCCCACAGCTCACATAAGCAGCTTCAGAGAAGATCTTGTATTTCCGCTTTAAAAGCGCAATTTAAGTTCCATCAACAATCTATAAAGTCTAGACGAATTCAAGAGCAATAGCATTTCATAAATCGTGTTAAAAATTTCTCGTGATTAAATTGTACCTCACGAAGCTTTTTAATAAAAGTACGAAATAGAATCATGCAAACAATCCTGACAAATAATAATGCCCCCCAAGGCTGAAGAATGCCCAACGGAAACTACACTTATCTCATAATTAGTTTTCAATGCAAACATTTGCTAAGAATCCATAAATATGCTAGAAAGCAATCCTTTTGCGTCTTCTGCTATGTGCGTTTGTTTAAAAGCTTAAAGTTTCCACGTTCTATTTCAAACGTTCCAAAAGTATTCAAACATTCTGTACCAGTACATTTATTGCTATCGCATAAGGATAGCGACCACTTGATTTAAAATGTCGCGTTGTTTAGAGTAAGGGAAATATTTATCAGATAGTTTGGTTTTAAGTTTATCTCTCTAAGTGGAAAAAATCGTTTTTTAACACGACTTTCTCTAGCAAAACTCAACATCCATTTGTTTTCAGAGCGACCATTCGCAGCGAATTTAAACATTCGTTTTTTTTAATGGGCATCTAATCCAGACAATCATTTGAACCTCTATATTTCGCCTAGTCGCGTGATCTGGTCGTCCAATATTCAAAACATTCAAAGATGTTTGAGATGAAGTGAAAAAAAAAGGCATTTTTATACATTTTTGCTAAAAAAAAAATTGCAAAGCTCGCCAGGCGATGGGCATGATATATGATATCCGCAATCCTCAAAACGATGCTATGAGCGGTCGGAAACCAGAGGAGAAGCGCTTGGCGATGAACAAACATTTTCCTGGAATTCATGATCAAACGATTGACGCAAAGGGCATTAGGGAGGATGAAATGGCGTCATTCCATTCGGTATATGTTAATGTCCATAAATGGTCAGCAAAAATATGCTGTTATGTTATATGCCTTCTTACATTATTGCCATGTGCAGTTTTCTTTATTCATGTAAATAAAGACCATTCTTCTTCTTCAATAATGAAACGTCATGCTACAATTGAACCGAACATGCTAACAAATCGCATGCTAAAGATCCGCTTTTCTTTGATTCCGTCAGTAAGATATGCAATCCGACCGCTTGCACTATGCAAAATTTATTATCAGTTTTAAGCTTGCGTAACTTTCCTCATTAGGGGAAAACTCTTTTCAAAAATTGAGTAAAAAAGGGGAGAATAATGACCCACCAATTTCCACATCTTCAGCTTCAGTGGCTTCCGAGTCGAGGCACATAAGTACATAGGTGCAAAACGAGATCTTAAAATTGCATATTTGCCAAAACGCGCAAATTGAAGAAAATAACTGCAGCGAAAGCTTTACTGACTTGCTAGCGCCAAGTAATATCTACGCCAAGTGTAAGCGATTGACGCGGTGGAGAAAGCTGAATTATCAACATCACCTTCAGCATTGATATTATCAGCACTGATAATAAGGTTTTTCGATGACTGAACTAGTGGGGGATCTGGAACATCTCGAGGAAACAAGTCGCAAGCTGCCATTGTTCGCAACGGAGACAGATTAAGATGATAAAGATCGAAATCAGAAGTCCTCGATAATCAAAAATGCAAGCGGTTTACCGTGTGTTTATGCATATAGTAATCATATTATGCGTGAAACGAGTGTAAACCGACTCTCATGTACCATTAATATATTGCATGAATATGAGCTGTATATGCATAAAAATATTGTGCGCCAAATGCAATAGGCATACGCTTAAATATACGATGCGCACTTTACACTTTCGACTTGCAAACAGCCCGGAGGTTCATAGAGAGAGCTTCATGCCAATCACAACAGTTCTTCGATACTCAAAATCTGTGCGGTATGGGAAGTTTCGTCATGCCGACAAAAAAAAAACAATGAATGTATATCAACTCATTAAGCTCACATGAAAATCTGAAAAAGCGATGAAATGTTTGCTGTACGCATTTAAGATTTAAGCGAGACGAACAAAACCATTTTTTTGGCCTTCATGATTTTCATTCGCTTAATTCTCTTCAAGCAAATGAAAGCTCTATTGTTTATTGGTCGCTTCTTTTTTCTATTTTTTTTTGCAACTTAACTCATAAGCAAAACGAAATACTTGGAAGCAGTTAGCATTTTGACATGTTGATAAGCACACTAGACATCTGTTTATATGTATCTCAGCATCGAAACAAGATTTCTTGCTCACTGCAAATCTTTTACCGTTTTTATCACCGTATAGACCAAATAGCACCACACACACTGATTGACAATGAATAGTGTTTGTCGATTTCTGCGATCTGAAAACCACTGAACAAAACAAAACTGCATCAATTTTTTTTAGCAAAGCAATTTTTCTGCGTTCGAGATTCGAGAAATTTCCACTATATTTTTCTGAATTTGTTTTTCAAAATGTTTTATCAATGCTGACTGTCGATTCATCAAATTACTCAGAATGCCTGGTACACTACATAGGGGAAGAGAGGACCTCCGCAGTCACCACAAACATGCAATGCGCCTTCAAACCGCACACGCCAAAGAGGGGCGTTCACTTTCTGAGATACTATTCTTAGAAAAGGTGGAGAGGAGGGGAAGGGGGGGGGGGGGGGGGGGAGAGGGAAAGAGCGGGCTAAATTCACATCACAGTATTTTTATGCTAAATATGAATCTTTCTAAATACTGCGCTAATAATTTGTTGAAATACAAATAAGCCAAAGTCAATAAATAATTGCGCCCGCTTTTTCCTTGAAGATATGTGCGCAATTTTCATATCCAAGCATACAGTTGCATTCTTTTCTTTGGCTTCTCCATCAAAAATTCCATGATGCAACACAAGAAGAATATTTATGTGCATATCGAATTGACTGACTAAACGATCGCAATCAATCGCTTATATATTCACCATTTTTTCAGCAGTCTTCCCTCACATCTAGCACATATACCGCACTGAGACGAGATGTCCTGCAGAGCGAAAAGAGCGTTGCGTATTGCAGCTAAAAATTTGCAACTGATCACACATTTTACAGCATAAAAATTGTTGCATGAGTGCGTTTTCATATTGCAGCTGAAATATCTTCTTTAGTGATTCGCCGCAGCATGCATTTCTTAATTTTTCGCTGCAACAGGCCGCCACCTTTATTGTTCTGTAGGGCGTCGTTTTTTTCGAAGACGTTAAGCACAATCAGCTCGCACCGAACAATGTGAAATTTGAGGTAGTGAAAAATGATTGCTTGTCGAACGAAATGAGAAGGAGCATTCGAAAGTGGTTACGGTATTGAAGAGAGCTAACAATTTACTCGCAAGCAGTTGCATTCATAGGTCAAATCGAAACTCATTGACCAGCTACGCGTCAATGATTAATGAGCATCAGTTATTATCGATTCGATATTCACTTAAATAGCTCATATTTATCTTTACAACTTACTATCAGCTCGAATACAAAACATTGACTTCTCTGAGATTATCATATTTGGTTTATATACATTTTAATGGAATGATACTAAATTTGTGTTATCGTTTGGATAGAGGCGAAAATCGATTGTTTCCAATCAGAACGTTCGAAATATGATTGATTGACTCGAAAAAAAAAAGAGTTCCTATAGTTCATTGTTGCGAAATCTGTTTAAATGCTCATCCAAATTTTCCATTTTTTCCACTTCTGATAACTAACAGTTTTGAGATTGTGCTCTAGTTATTTTCAACTCTTTCTAATGCCATATGAAGCTTTTGCTGTTTCTTTTTTTTTCAGCAATCACCGCTTAAGCTTTTAGTGTTTATATTTGCAAGTTTAATGGGCAAATACAGTTGAAAAATGGTGCAGTGAACAGCAGCAGTGTTTAAGCGCAAAATAATTACAAATACTAAACTTTGCACCAACCTATCGAATAAGTTTTGTGGAGGACTTGAAGAGAGAAAACAAGCATGAAAAGTTTGAAAAAAATTTACAAAAGCGAAATCAATCGTAATTTTGCAAAAATTTTGAAATTTTTGAAAAAAAAATTTTAAAAGCACTTCGAGAAAAAACTGAGAATTTTAAGAAAAAGGCTTTTATGGATATTCTTTAGAAGACAACGCTTGCCTGCCGAGAAAAAAAAAAGGAAAAAAGCCTTCAAATCATTCAGAATGATGGCCTCCTTAAGCGTCTCTTTCCGAAGAATTTCTCACGTTGAGTGCACAAATCATCATTTTTCTTTTCGTGAGTATGACGCCGAGACATTTTCTTGGGGTGCTATTAATCTTATTTTCGTAGAAGAGTTTGAAATTGATATTCTGTTAGAAAAACTTCTAAAAGTCTCACAAATCGCATTTTAACTTTTCACAGAGATGAAAAGAAAAAAAACTGGCATTGGAGAATAATATTTCTTGCAGTTGATCCGCTTCTGTAGCGATGTATCGTTTTATTCAGAACGGACATCCATCGCGTGTCTCATTTGTTTAACAACTTAATTGCTCGTTTGATTAGATTTGTCGCAAATTGGCCAACATCTATAACCGTTCTCCATTCATTCTCGGCGAAATAAAAATGAAATGTTGAATTGGAAGTATTTGAGAAACTCGATTGTTCTCCAATTAGCCAGATAACTGTAACATCGCAGAAAGATTCTTTGAAATGCCAAAATCAAAAAAAATCTCTGCTATCATACGTCTCTTTATGCGTTATGCATAGAAAATAAGAAACGAAAGAGTTGAATATTCATAATTGTTTGCTTGTTTTTGTATTTCACACTTCTTAGCTGCGATAGTTGATTCAAAAGTGCGGTATCATCTTGTCTTAAATAGACAGATATCATCTTCTCGTTGGATATGTCAAACGTAGAGCAAGAAACTTTTGATCATTTTTCTAGCAATTACCGATGAGTAAGCAAGTTTCAGCAGTGAAAAAATTCAATTTACTAGCAGCTAAAGAATTATCTGAGTTCATTAAACGCTATATGAGCACCCTTCCGATGATAATTCACTTTCACTAATAACAGTCGTTCATCACCGACCATACCTCCCACCCTCACTCCTTTCCAACTCCCCATAAAAAGTATTCATCAGTCATCAATACGGAGAGCGAGAAGTAGCCTAAATCTCTAATCAGTGTTTTCATGAAGTTTATTTGTTGGAATGATTAAGATGAAATTAACAAGCAAAAGTTATAACAACATCAATTTTACATATATACAAGGATCTGCTTAAAGGTATCTCCTCGACCCCTAACTACGATATTTACTGCTATATAAATTGATAGGGACATCGGGCTGGCTTTTATATTTTGTATAATCCCATATTGATAACGACTGGTCTAGTTTTTCGTTTTCGACAGGAGTGTTGCTCTCCATATCAAGCGTTGCTTGAAGAAAATTGAGGCACTTAAAATTTTAGAGTACTGAATTAAACAGCTCTATCTTCTCGTCGGAATATCTGCGCAAAAGAACTGATTTGAATGAGTGCATGAAAATTTTTCTGGGGATCATTTAAGTAGAAATGACCACATTTGATTTTGGTCTTTCTAAGCAATGAAAATATTTGGTCCCTTTATGCGATCTTTGATAAGATCATTACAATTGAAATCATTCATTCTGTAGTTGATATCATAGCTAAGAGTCTATTAATAAATGTATAAATGTATATTAATTATTAACTTTTTTTAATTATTATTAATAAATGTATATTAATTATTAATAATAAATGTATATTAATAAATGTATGGGAGTGTAGTAACTTCAAATGATGTAATATTTTAGCGATAAGAACAATAAAATATATGTGCTTGATTTTCATTTGCTTTGGAAATCTTATGAGTGATCATAATTGCGAAAAACTCATTTTCATTCAATGAGCACATTATTAATCGACTGAAGGCGATTTTAGCATTAAACTATATCGAAACTATGTTATTTCATTTCAACAAATCAAATAATTTTACGTAAACGAATGTTAAACCGAACAATTTGTAAACGGATTTCATTTCGATAACAATTGGCATAAATTGTGAGAATATGGTCAGAAATGTGAAGATCGACAACAGTTTTGTAAAGAATGGCACTTAACACAACCATTTCAACGTATGCGAACGGCATTAGTTTTTTTTTTGCAATATTTTCTAGCGTGCTTCATCGCCTCTTACAAACACTCAACACCACATTTTTCCCTTCTCGATTATTCCCATTTCCTCTTCCACTCACCCCCCCCCCTCTCCGCCCCCCTTTCCAAAAAAGAACGCACGAACACTTATGATTATGGTGCCTTATATTGCAAAAAAACACTTGTACTTTTTGTGCTCCGCTATACTCTTCTAGGCTATAGTAAAGTATTCATGTCAAATAAAACCTAGAATCACAGGTTTTATGTAAAGGTTATGTGATCGAAATGAACAGAGTGTTAATCGTAAATGTTTTGTGTTTTTTTTTCTCATTCTTTCACATTGCACTACCTCACATGTTTTTTCTGTTGTTATCTCTTGTTGTCGTTATCGCAGAGACAACATATCTAAGAAGGCTACCACCTAATTTGCCTAATTTGCCTAATTTGCCTAATTCGCCTAATTTGCCTAATTTAATAATTCACGTTAACATGTGCGATATTGCTTAAAATAATAAATTTAATTCAATTCGAATACCGATAACGAAAATGTATTCGGCGAATTTCAACGCTACCATTTCAACATCATTATTCCACAGTGCAAAACAAGTCGTTTCGCTATTTCGAGTGAACGGACTCACGTGCTCATTGGGGAACAAAGAATTCACGCGAAACGAATGCGCTCTTTCGGCTCCTTAATTACTTGTTATTGAAAACAAGCATGCACATATCGATTTGCATATAGCATTCTAAATTCCAGGCGTATTGCTACGCCTTACGTATCCATGCTCATTTGTTATGCTAAACAAACCATTTTTGTGTTGAAAAATAGCGAAAATAAACTTGCGCTTATGAGCGTTCACTGTTTCGGCGTTTACAAGTGAGAAAAATAAGAAAATAATAGCCTAGATGCGCGATGATTTAAGATAAAAAGTATGGGGAATTATAGGAAAGAGCGAAGAAGATGATATTTGAGTTATCAGTTAACATTAGAACGATATGTACAGCATTGTTGGAGAATGAAGATATTTAAAAAAAAAAAAGTCAATAGTGAATATAAATGCAGAAAACATTAATTTGCCGAGATTTCTACGACTTCAGCCGATATACAGTGGACTGCACGAGAATAGCAAAACGAGGAAAGATATTTGAAATATCAGTTTTAAGTTTAATTCTTAATAAAAGAGTTGAATTGTTATAGTTGATCATGATAGCATATCGCCTTTATCATGCTTTTTTTTCTGCTTATTTTAGGTTGCTTTGAACATTTTCCCTTCAAATGTAAAGTCGTCTAATGAAAATCACAATAGCAAAAGTGTTTCGTGTCAACAAAAGATTTTTTTTGTAAATGTGGTGGTTCGAGAAGATTTTTTTGGTTTCCTTAATAGTCTCCGTTGATTACATTGCTGCGCACATATGTGAATGAGCGCAACTCGTAAAGAACGAATAAATCCGATGAGTTTTAGTCGAAAAAATGCCGTTAACGGTGCTGAAATCCAATAAACTAAGTTCAAAATCTTCCGAGGGACACTAAGTAGGAATAACACAGTGAATATGACGTTCGGGAAAAAAAACTGCACTTCATCTTTGGCTAAAATAATCCGTCGGATTTGAATGAGTTGTGATAGTGGCATGACTAAGGACGGAAAAAAGGAGTTTTGGATTTCGATTTTTAGAGTGCGAACATTGAATGAAAGCAGTGCAATCATGAGTTATAAATTCGGAGAATAACCATTTCCAAAAATGCTTTTCATGAAGCAGACGTCGACTTTGCGCAGAAAACACTATGAAATGCGAAAATGTGGGGGACAAATTTGCCGCGGGGAGATCGAAATAGACATTACAGATCGCTGAATAGACTCGAATATTTTACGCATATGAGATCGATGACGAACAAAACAATCGAGCTGAGGAGGAAGTCATCGTAGTCTACTTAGCAACATTGACGTCACTGAAGTGGCTACATTACTAAAGAATGTCATTATTTGTAGTATTCAAAAGCATCCGGATTTCATTATTAAGTGGTTGGTCAACAATCGCTTCACCGATTGCCCATAAGCGTTATTCAAAGTACAAGCATGTACCGACCTTTTTATGTCCTCATCAATTTTCATGTAATAATTCTCATTTCGTTTCCCTTGTAGATACCGAAAAAAAAAGGAAAATTTTCAATAAAACACATTAAGTCAAGAAATTGCGACAAAATTTTCGCCTCCTATTGTACTCTTTCCTATTAACGCGCTCACAATTTTCAATAAAAATCTTTATGCTGAAAAAATTGACTAAAGTATGGTGGAAATGTGACTGTGATTAAATGAAAAATGAGTGACGAAACAGAAATGGCCTAGAGGCCCGAGACCCACTTTTAAGGTTCTATCACTATGTATTCCTAAGATATTGCTCATAAATTAATAGATCTCTCGCTCACATGAATTTAGCCCATTGATGATTAACGTTGCATGCAAAATAGACATTAGTTCAATTCATTGCTCAACACAAAAAATGATGAATATAGTATGTTCTAGGGCAGTAATACTGCAATATGTATCTATCTGTTGCATTATGTCAAAACTGCTAGCTTTCTGAGCTCTTTGATGAATTTCCACGATTACACTTGACCTTTTCGCGTTAGACTTATCTATTTCAAAAAAAAGATGCAATGAAAAGGCAGAAAATTCCTGCCGGAAATATTCCCTTTAAAAAAAGTGCAATGAAAGTGAATGCGACGATCACATCTTATCAATGCTTTTCTTAGGCATAATTGTTTAGTAGTGTTTAGAGAAATAATGAATATGTCGGCTCTAAATTAAAATCGAAGACTTTTAAAAAATTGTGAATCCCCCTTCGAAGCGATCCAAAATCCCTACTAGAGAAAGGCCATCAGTTCTTCCCAGGCTTGCCCTAGAAAAGACTTGTTTGCTAGATTTTGTTATGAGAATGTGTGGAATTCATTATATTCGTTACTAACAACGACTTAAGTTTTTGATCCTCATATATCGTGGTCTCTTAGAGTATTCTCCTGTTCAATTTGCCGCAAGCACTTTAGGCTATAACAACGATATATGTTGACGACATTTCTAAGTCATCATGAATAGCGTAATGAGGAACGATTGCAGTTAAACAGCTGCTCGCTTTCTTTCGCCAACAATGCTCTTGCCCATGAGAGCTTTTCGACTTACAGAATCACAAACAAACTTGAAAACAGCGCTTTGTGAGAATTTCCAGCCGCCCATTTCATCCTTAAATACGACAAGAAAATTCACATATGTCCAATAAAACTAAAACAATTCTCCCAAAATCTGCAATCGAGGACAACAGCAGCTGTCAGCCGATTGGTAACAAGGATAAGTGAATTAATCGGCCAAAACATAATAGGTTTTCTAAGTAAGATGCCACAACCAATGCGTAACAATTAAACGAATTCATACGGACCATGAAAAAGTACGCAAACGGAATCAAGGATAAACATATAAGAATTTGGAGAACTATAGCACAAGATAGGCAGAAATTCGCAAAATGTCATTGAAGTTTAATGATATAGAACAAATTTTAAAAAATGATAATAAGTAACAAGATGAAAAAAACAGGTGATATCCCATAGAGCGAAATGTCTTGGTGTAATATTATTCAAATTCATATGTATCCCAAACTTAATATCAGCGATCAAGAGAGGAAAATAAGCACTCTCATGGTAAACAATAATATCAGATGATTCTAGCAAACAGATACCATATTAGTAACACCTTTAATTTAATACTTTCCTCAATTCTCAAAGAATTGTTTTTGTTTCTCTTAAAAGCTGTTTATATTTAGCTCTTTTTTACGCGTGGCTGACATCGTAATGAAAAACTAAGTGGTTTTGCTATGATGTGACTTTCGAATCAATCCTTTCAGCTTTAGATGAACAATCTTCATTCACTAGCAATCTTCAATCAGCTATCAGTCTGTTCCAGTTTAAATTTTGCGACTGCATAAAATGTGATTCTAGAAGCGAATCAATACTGTGGTATTTCTTCGAATCGACTGAAAAGCATAGATGTGGCCAATAACAGTATTTAGAGAATCGACGTAATTGAAGATTTTGCGATAATAGCTACTCGTTTTTGTTGTAATTTTAGATCGACTAGCATTGCAGAGAAAAAACTTCACTCTTAAGTATATTGAAAGTCAACTGTGCGAAATACAATTGAATTTCGATTCATTTTGTTTAGAAAAGAAAATTTAATTTTAAAAAACGCAAAATCGTTTGTCGTATAAAGTAAAACCGATAATGAAATATCTTGAAGAGACTTTTTTTTCACGCGGAATCGTAAGACGAAAATAATGTCCATCAAATTTCAATACAATAACTTTCATTGTTAGCCATCCAAGAGGATGCGATAAGCTGAAAAACTAATGTTTCACTTTTTCTTTCACTTGAAAAAACGATCTAATTTTATGAGCAGCATATTTTTTTCCCATGGAGAAAATATCGCTTCTAGAGTATATTCATAATCATCTCTACCCACCTTTCCGTCCTCTCTCCCCTCCCCTCAAATTAAGAACTTATTATCAGCAAACAAATTTTATTATTCATAAAAAAAACTTTAATGAACAATTTTAAAAAGTGATTATAAATTATCATAGCTTGGTCACTAATCATCATAACTGTTGTGCGAACTATAACAGCGAACGCTGTTGCTTAGATTCCATCCTTATTACGCTTATAGCGGCAATAAAATTGTGCATTCGTATTGCAAAACTCGGTTTCTTTGTCCGACGATAGAAAGGCGAATTCGGCCAAAATAATGGCTATTTTCATTAGATGTACTACTGTCTAAACACTTAAGTAAGAGAACTCATTTTCGACCAAACAGTGCGCTCGTTAAATTAATATTAAAAGACCGGATGAGGTTTTATCGCATGGCTAACGCTCAACGCTGCCGGAAAAGAGTTAAACAAATTCATTGATCATTCACGAACGCATGCAAACATCTTTTTGCTAGTCATCCTGTCAAGCAACAACAGCAGTACTACACAAACTGCAATATTGAAAGCCTTAGAAGATTCTTCTGTCATCAGTTTCTGACATATTCGCAAATGAGGTTTTAGATCTCATTGACCATAGTGCTCTGCTTCTCATATGATATTCATTGTCAACAGTAAAAGAAAAAGGCAGAAAACTGATTCAGGCAAAAGAACCGAAAAATAATAGGTAGAAAAATGTGAAATGCAGAAATAATGTGAGAGGCAAAAAAATTTAAAAGGCCGAAAAAAAACTGGTTCAGTATTGTCCATTGCAGTCAAAATTCACACAAAAATCTCTAACTTATATAGGCGGAGAAAATGACGACTGTGCAACACTTTTATGTGCTTTCATTGCGTCGAGTGTGAACTTTTGTCCGTGATGATTCTGAATGGATAGAGCAGATTAACACATAGAACGAGGAAAACAGCAAGTTACAGAAGATTCGCCGAGAGTGGGGGAGTGAGGAGGGGGGGAGGGGGGGGGAACGGGAAAAAAAGGAAGGAAGGAAGGGGATGCTGACATAGTTCTTAAAGCTGGCGTAACACTTGTTGCAACATATTAGCCAGTTTCTCGGAAAAGTTCATCAAGAACGTAGTCATGGAGATCAACATTCCCCATATGATTCGCCTTCTATGCGTTTATTTTCGTGTGATAAGATGGAAGAATGAGGGATCTATCTAAAGAAGATTCACTCTCCAAGTGACGTTAGAGAGGATTCGAACTAGATGCTTTCGGTGCGAAACGGAAACACTTCATCAATTGGTTATTCGATTCTAACATCACAAATAGTAGCAATTAAAAGTTATGTGTTGCCCTTCAACGCAGTTAGGCTAAAACAGATATTGGAACAATCGGCTCCTTTATTCGCTTGAATTGAAGCGGAAACAATTTGGGCATTCAGTTAGAGCCGTAAACAACCACTCTCGAAAGCTACTAAATAAGGGCTACCGAGGCGAGGGTACAGCACGCTATCTCGATTGGTCGATTAGTTCTTTAAGAGAAAACACGAAAAATTGCATAATACACCTCTATGTTACTCGCCATCGCTTCAGACATTGCTGCAAGCATTGCTTTACGCATAGCTAAACAGTCTTTTAAGAAAGTGAATTTAAACGATTTTAGATGATTAAGTCAAAAACTCGTAATCTTGTTTTAAGGCAATTAGAAGAGAGCATGAAGAATGAAAGAGAGAATTGCAACTGGAGATGATTGTCATTGTTGCGTAATCGACTACTCAACATGTCCATTATACGCTTTAGCATCAATCACACTGTGTCATTTTACGCTTTTCGAGCCTAATTACTCTGAGCAAATGGTTGTCGTAGCGTTCGTTTGCATAACTCGATTCTCCGATTTGTAGCGATTGGCCGATTTTCTTCGTGACAAAATACTTGTCGCCGTTTTTTTGCTCGGCCTCTGGTGAATTGCTGACCAAATGAAGTCTCCACCTCTGTGCCGGCCTCATAAAGTTCCAATAAGACCTTATGATGTTGCAAGCCGGAAACGTAAGGCACACGTCCCGATAATACGAAACATGCGCAAATAAGTAGCGCATGCATGCAACGGTGCGGATGAAAAAAAAAAAGAACTCCATTAGAAGCCAACCTCCATAATAGCTTATCGGCAAATCCGTATGGGTAAACGCTGTACGCCCATCTCAATTCACTTTTAAACTCATATTGTACCCTCGTAACTCCACGGGCTCATATGACGTATACTTCCATTATAAAATTAGAGGGAAACTGAATGAGTTGGAACTCCATTAATTCATTCAGCTTTATCGTCGTATATATAAGCCAAACACATATTGTAAGTCATCCCTCGTCTTCTTCCACAAGCGTTGTATTTCAGCATGTCTCATGTTTATGCGCACTGATGCTGGTTTTCGATTTCCAACAGTCTCGGATTTTTATTTGCGGGAGGAGAGGGGAGAGGAAAGGGTCCGATTCTTTGACTTTTTCCTATTCCCGACTAAAACAGGGTCTCCCGCGGTGAACCGTTTCCCGACTAAAATCCCATCAACTTGGCCAAGAATCGCTTTCCACGCACCGATTCATTGTAAGACTGTGTAGAATCTTCAACGTTACAAGAAAAAGGCATCTCAGTGAATTCGATTCATTTATCGTTGAACCCAAAAAACCTACTAGAATTGGTTTAGCACAAAATGTTACGGTTAAATCAAAAAAAAAAAAAAAAATTGTGGACTGATAGCGAGCCAAACGCACTTGCGCATTGCATTCATTCACTTTGCATGCCAAATAGTGTGGCTAATCGTTTGAATAAAGTTACGAGTTTTTTTTCCTTTAATTTCATTTCAGAGTTCCTTCTGATCATAACCTCGTCAGCCGGCTGTCACCAATGTGAGCAAGTAAAACGCCCATCTCAATCGCTCGAAATATCTTATCCGCATTTTCGTAAAGCAAAACGCTTTATGATTATGATTTTGGTCGGCAAACAACAGATAGCGAAAAGCATCAAAAATAGCCTTGATCTAAAAAATACAAATTTCTTAAAATCCTTCAATTTTTTTTTGAAATTTACTCCTTCGACTGATTTCGCTTACAGTTGCTTCAGTGTTTTGCTGGAAAGTTTTTGGAGAAAATATCCAACTGTCAAAATATCCAACTGTCACTATAAAAGAAAAAATCCAACGGTTTATTTGCACAGAATATAAGTGCATTCCTAACTTGTTTTGGAGACGGAAGAACGAAAATATGAAAAAAATTATCAGCAGGGATTTTATTTTGTAGCCGATTGTGAATGAGATAGAATTCTGGGATTGTCAGTAGAGCATCAAGATTGGCAAGAAAGATATTATGCCTGTTGTTCACCTCTTCTGCTCTCTGGTTCAACTAACGCAATATACGCTACATCAGTTCATCAAACAAAAAAAAAACTCGACGAGCTCCTATAGGTTCCAATTCGACAAAATTAGGAAGCCCAGCAAGGCAAAGAGGTCTTAAGCGCGACGATATTAGACGATTTCATTGGCCCCAACAACAACAGTGCAACTTGTTCGTTCTTTTTTTCTGTTGGAAGTAGATGAGAAAAAAGATGTAGTTCGGACCATTTCACCAGTGATAGGAAAATTCCGAGCAAGAGAACAGGAAGAAAAAAGCGAGTCTAAGAGTAAATCCTTGAAATAAACAGATAAAGATTAGCATAAGTAGCAGTGAACAATCCTTACAATAGGGGGGGGGGAACGGGAAAAAAAGGAAGGAAGGAAGGGGATGCTGACATAGTTCTTAAAGCTGGCGTAACACTTGTTGCAACATATTAGCCAGTTTCTCGGAAAAGTTCATCAAGAACGTAGTCATGGAGATCAACATTCCCCATATGATTCGCCTTCTATGCGTTTATTTTCGTGTGATAAGATGGAAGAATGAGGGATCTATCTAAAGAAGATTCACTCTCCAAGTGACGTTAGAGAGGATTCGAACTAGATGCTTTCGGTGCGAAACGGAAACACTTCATCAATTGGTTATTCGATTCTAACATCACAAATAGTAGCAATTAAAAGTTATGTGTTGCCCTTCAACGCAGTTAGGCTAAAACAGATATTGGAACAATCGGCTCCTTTATTCGCTTGAATTGAAGCGGAAACAATTTGGGCATTCAGTTAGAGCCGTAAACAACCACTCTCGAAAGCTACTAAATAAGGGCTACCGAGGCGAGGGTACAGCACGCTATCTCGATTGGTCGATTAGTTCTTTAAGAGAAAACACGAAAAATTGCATAATACACCTCTATGTTACTCGCCATCGCTTCAGACATTGCTGCAAGCATTGCTTTACGCATAGCTAAACAGTCTTTTAAGAAAGTGAATTTAAACGATTTTAGATGATTAAGTCAAAAACTCGTAATCTTGTTTTAAGGCAATTAGAAGAGAGCATGAAGAATGAAAGAGAGAATTGCAACTGGAGATGATTGTCATTGTTGCGTAATCGACTACTCAACATGTCCATTATACGCTTTAGCATCAATCACACTGTGTCATTTTACGCTTTTCGAGCCTAATTACTCTGAGCAAATGGTTGTCGTAGCGTTCGTTTGCATAACTCGATTCTCCGATTTGTAGCGATTGGCCGATTTTCTTCGTGACAAAATACTTGTCGCCGTTTTTTTGCTCGGCCTCTGGTGAATTGCTGACCAAATGAAGTCTCCACCTCTGTGCCGGCCTCATAAAGTTCCAATAAGACCTTATGATGTTGCAAGCCGGAAACGTAAGGCACACGTCCCGATAATACGAAACATGCGCAAATAAGTAGCGCATGCATGCAACGGTGCGGATGAAAAAAAAAAGAACTCCATTAGAAGCCAACCTCCATAATAGCTTATCGGCAAATCCGTATGGGTAAACGCTGTACGCCCATCTCAATTCACTTTTAAACTCATATTGTACCCTCGTAACTCCACGGGCTCATATGACGTATACTTCCATTATAAAATTAGAGGGAAACTGAATGAGTTGGAACTCCATTAATTCATTCAGCTTTATCGTCGTATATATAAGCCAAACACATATTGTAAGTCATCCCTCGTCTTCTTCCACAAGCGTTGTATTTCAGCATGTCTCATGTTTATGCGCACTGATGCTGGTTTTCGATTTCCAACAGTCTCGGATTTTTATTTGCGGGAGGAGAGGGGAGAGGAAAGGGTCCGATTCTTTGACTTTTTCCTATTCCCGACTAAAACAGGGTCTCCCGCGGTGAACCGTTTCCCGACTAAAATCCCATCAACTTGGCCAAGAATCGCTTTCCACGCACCGATTCATTGTAAGACTGTGTAGAATCTTCAACGTTACAAGAAAAAGGCATCTCAGTGAATTCGATTCATTTATCGTTGAACCCAAAAAACCTACTAGAATTGGTTTAGCACAAAATGTTACGGTTAAATCAAAAAAAAAAATTGTGGACTGATAGCGAGCCAAACGCACTTGCGCATTGCATTCATTCACTTTGCATGCCAAATAGTGTGGCTAATCGTTTGAATAAAGTTACGAGTTTTTTTTCCTTTAATTTCATTTCAGAGTTCCTTCTGATCATAACCTCGTCAGCTGGCTGTCACCAATGTGAGCAAGTAAAACGCCCATCTCAATCGCTCGAAATATCTTATCCGCATTTTCGTAAAGCAAAACGCTTTATGATTATGATTTTGGTCGGCAAACAACAGATAGCGAAAAGCATCAAAAATAGCCTTGATCTAAAAAATACAAATTTCTTAAAATCCTTCAATTTTTTTTTGAAATTTACTCCTTCGACTGATTTCGCTTACAGTTGCTTCAGTGTTTTGCTGGAAAGTTTTTGGAGAAAATATCCAACTGTCAAAATATCCAACTGTCACTATAAAAGAAAAAATCCAACGGTTTATTTGCACAGAATATAAGTGCATTCCTAACTTGTTTTGGAGACGGAAGAACGAAAATATGAAAAAAATTATCAGCAGGGATTTTATTTTGTAGCCGATTGTGAATGAGATAGAATTCTGGGATTGTCAGTAGAGCATCAAGATTGGCAAGAAAGATATTATGCCTGTTGTTCACCTCTTCTGCTCTCTGGTTCAACTAACGCAATATACGCTACATCAGTTCATCAAACAAAAAAAAAACTCGACGAGCTCCTATAGGTTCCAATTCGACAAAATTAGGAAGCCCAGCAAGGCAAAGAGGTCTTAAGCGCGACGATATTAGACGATTTCATTGGCCCCAACAACAACAGTGCAACTTGTTCGTTCTTTTTTTCTGTTGGAAGTAGATGAGAAAAAAGATGTAGTTCGGACCATTTCACCAGTGATAGGAAAATTCCGAGCAAGAGAACAGGAAGAAAAAAGCGAGTCTAAGAGTAAATCCTTGAAATAAACAGATAAAGATTAGCATAAGTAGCAGTGAACAATCCTTACAATCTTCTTGACCGCTAATATCTGCGACCAGTGTTTTTGCGACGGATGGTCGCACTTTGTGATTGGAAAACATGCAATGTTTTCGGCGTATTTTGCAGCTCTAAATCGTGAATGCAAAATATGCAATGTTTTCGGTGTATTTTGCAGCTGTAAATCGTGAATGCAAAATGTGCAACGTTTTCGGTGTATTTTGCAGCTGTAAACCGTGAATGCAAAATATGCAATGTTTTCGGTGTATTTTGCAGCTGTAAATCGTGAATGCAAAATATGCAATGTTTTCGGTGTATTTTGCAGCTGTAAATCGTGAATGCAAAATGTGCAACGTTTTCGGTGTATTTTGCAGCTGTAAACCGTGAATGCAAAATATGCAATGTTTTCGGTGTATTTTGCAGCTGTAAATCGTGAATGCAAAATATGCAATGTTTTCGATGTATTTTGCAGCTGTAAATCGTGAATGCAAGATGTGCAATGTTTTCGAAGTATTTTGCACCTGTAAATCGTGAATGCAAAATATGCAATGTTTTTGGTGCATTTTGCAATTTTTCCCACTTTACTTGACAATAAATGAACGCGACGTTAACTATTAATAAACCAATCAGCAATTGTCAGGAAGTTAATTTACGCAGTTTAACAGTTTGTAAGTCGACTTCAGAAACTTCAAAATTCGGCTCTATTGCTTATTTTAAGCGCTCATCGAATGCCGCTTCAGTGCGATAATTACTGCAAACATTTTTCTATTTCATTGCCTAGAAAAAGTCCTTTTTGTTACGTATCAGATGATAATTAAAATGAGCGAATGGTTTGGGTACCACATTTAGTCAAAATTCTCTCCGTAAAGAAACGCTAGCTACTTCTCGCATCGTCCCACCTAGATTCTAGAAAAATGTCGCTAAAACTGCGACCAAAAATTAGGATTATCTGAAAAGAAAAGAAAGAAACTGATGTGGGTAGGAGCCAAACAGGGTTAAATGTTATTTGATGAACAACAGAAGTTAACAAAAAAATCTGTCGTTATAACAAGCAAAAGCCATCTGTAGCTGTAAAATCTGTGCTATTGTCAATGTCTCAGGAGAACGAGATCAAGTATTTCAAGAACTCAAAAATCTGGAGCGTTTAGAACAATCATATAATGGGTGCCTATATGCGACTGACTGACAGTACCGGTGGCATGAGATAGGAGTTATTGTGAGCTCAAGCAACTGAGGCTCAATTAGGACACCGAGTACGATGCAGGGTACTCTGTTGCTTGAACCAAGATTTTACAATAAGGAGAAAGCAATGAACCAACCACAGGTGCAGCGAGCGTCAAACTGACAACGAGCAACGTCGAAACGAGGAGCGACATAACGGGAGCCATTTTGATGAGCCAACTGAACGAGATCCTTGTCACCGCTGGCATACGCGCAACGCAACTCCGCAGCGCTTACCAGCTGGCTTCGAGGCGTGCGGTCAGGGATGTGTGCTTCGAGCGAGCAGCCACTGACGGCCAACAAAATGAGACTAGAATCCATGGCACCTCAGGAAACGCGCACTAGCCGTCGCTTACTGCCGAAATGCAAGACAGGTGATCGATGAGCAGTGAAAGACTGATCGACCATTTTCAGCCGTATATTGGAGGAGTGGAGGAAAACTGGGGGTGGGTGTAACGCACACGTGGAAAAGCCGGACTCCGATCGAGTAGTGGTCGCTTCGGAAAACCTCGAAGCAATACAAAGGTGGTGATTTTGGCCTGAGAATCACATTGGCAAACGAACTTAATGAGTGAGGATGTCAATGCAAGAGTCAAAGAACTTTGTGCCCGTAACATTGCTATTCATAATTCCACCCTTTGTAAGTTGTCCTCGAATACACATATAATTTTTGACGTACAGTATAGTTATATAAGCCTTGAATAGACGCCCGCCTCCTTCAGTTAAAACCTCTTTTTTCAAACATTCTACTCCGGAAGCAGATAATAGTTTGTTCAGAAAACTGTAATGATTCTAGAGAGAAAATATTCCACCAAGTAGTAACATACTCAGTATTCCATTACTGCGAGCAACTTTTAAACAATTTGATAGTTTTGATTAAATTTTTTCTACAAAAAAACACTGTAAGCCTTGGCGAGATTATTGCGACATTATTACTAACTACTCAAGATTATTGCGAGCAACTGTGATGAAACATGACAAATTTGGATCTCTTAGTTTACGTTCACTTCACTCCAAATCTATAGCCCGTTCATTGTGTTCAGTAAATGTCCCACCTTCATATCCTTTTCATTTATCGTGATTCATCGCTTCTCTCACGTTTCAGTCTCCAGCGGGTTTTCGAAGCCACTAGAGGTTCGCTTTTCCTTTGGTTTCCCCAATTACTAGTTTCAATTCTGTAATATTCCTTGCTCATCATCGTTTTTTGTATGCCGAAGTCAGTAAACCACGGAGATACCGTATTTTAAAAGTTTCTTTTACTGTTTTGCAGCAACGAGTAAAGATAGAATTTTGCCCATTCGATGAGTGGAGTAGAGGCAATTAAAGAAGACTGCAGAATGATCAGTTTGCAAATAAAGCGAATTACACACGTCGCTGATAGACAGCCGTCTTTTGTGTTAGTATTGTTTTAAGCGGATACCAATTCGAACGTTTTATGCTCATATGCACACATTCGTTTCCTGAGCACTCATCCGCTCCTAATTCAGTCGAAATTGATAGCAACGGTTTAACGACTTATTGTAAAAGTGCTTATGATGAAGTGAGTCCATCCCAAATGCCATTTAAAACAAGTGCTATAGATGTGCAGGATGTACGCTTAAGCGCAGCATATGTTGTACTTCACATGTGTAGGATGTATTGCTAGACATGTGCGGGGATGTATATTGACAGCTCTTTTTTTTATTGCTGCTTGGTGAGCTTCTTTTATTTTTATATAAATGCTACACCACATATCTGTGTTGAATAGTCTCAACGAACTACACTCCTAGCATGATTCTAAAGAATTTCATCCTATGAACAAATATGAACAGATGGACACTATATCAGTGATTTGAAACATATACGTACATAAGTGAAAAGTTTAGTATGGACACGATACATGCCTTCGATTGCTTCAGTTCATTAGCGCATGAGCTAGTAATTTGGATTTCGCTCAAAATCATTTTAATGCAGAGGGGTTTTGATAAGTGGAGGGTCCGTTACGATGCAAAGCTTCTCATGCATTTTTCGAACACATGCTTTATTCAGCTATATGGAAATTGTTTAGGCATAGTTTAGGCATATATAAGCGCTGTTATGAAAGCGTGATTGTCACAACGAGTGCTATGCCCAGCCGCGTTGATTTTTTTTCGAAATTGTTCTGTAGTACCCGCAAAAAAAAAGAAATCGGCTTTTCGTTTTCTTTTCAATGAAAGCATAAATGAAAAAAAAATAGATGAAATTGCTCACAATAAGCTTGTTTGTTTGACATTTTAGAAACAATTCCAAAAATCCAAAAAATCATTTAAACTTATAAAGTAAGAGATTCATCGAAATTGCGACATTATCCGATCAGGTACAATAATCTATTGCCCTCACAAACCGATTTCACTCAGCAAAACAATAGCTCGCTTTTGGTGGCTCTTACGTCTCACTCATTCAGTCTCGATTAGAACACCGCTAGTGCATTTTCATTTTCACTTAATGTTCGTTTCGGTGGGACGAGAGCACCGTTTCCAGAATTGTCCTTCCGACCTTGCCTAGTAACTGATTGAATAGGATTTATAATGTTTACTTTGGAGCACAGAGGTAATCGAACCAATTGTTATGCCGTATATTCTTCCCTGATGATATAATAGCATTTTTGCCGAAAGTCGAAATGCAGCTTCTATTTTCCAATAAGTTTTAACTCTTCGTCAACATTATCGACGTCTTGTGACTCAAGAAAGTTTCTGAACTCACGTGTTCATCAAACTTGCATTAGTATTTGCAATGACAATCCATTTAAAAATTAAAAAATTTCACCAAACTTTCCAAAAGGTTTTGTGTGCAATAAAATTTGGATTGCAACCCAATTATGCTCTTCGTCAAATTTGCGGTCACAGATCAAACGATATGTACATTCATATTAGTGTCGCATTAGGCCTACAATACAACTATGCTTTATTTATATATTTATATGTATATATATATATATTTATACACATATATGTATGTATATACGGGCGGCAATAGCTCAGTAGTAAAGCCTCCCTTCGCGTGCAGGTAGACCCGGGTTCCATTCCCGGCTGCTTCCCACCATACCACTGACAGCCCAGCCAGCGGGGGGTTAACAACAGGCTAGAACAGTCAGAAGGATGGCTGTGCTCGGCGTGGCCCGAGCGGTAAGGTGCTAAGGTGCCATATATGTATATACATATACATACATACATGTATACGTATACATATGATTTTTCATCTAGAGACTACTGAAACTTTTCAAATTAAGTGTGGCTTTTCATGTTAAGCATAGCAGGCAGTTAGCTGAAGATTTTTTTTCGCTTTTCCAATAATCATATAGCCTCAACGCAATTGCAGTTTTCCTTCGAAGACAAAAGAAACTCGCACTGTTGCCATTAATTAAGAGACTATTTGTCAATGTGAGTGATGCAATATGCGATCGGTATACACCGCCCATATATTCAGTTGAGAAAATTACCCACAAAGATGCGCAAACGAGCCTTGGTCATGCAGAATTTATTTCTGCGAAAATCCACTAAGCGCCATCATAAAAACGATTTGTTCAACCCCATAACTTCGCTATTGAATCGCCGTAACATGCACTATTATTATCGCAACAAAACATCGAAGGCAATCGTTTGTCGCTAGAGGTGAAAATTAACATGTTCTCTAATTGTTTATTGTGCTTGTATTTGAATCTGGTTATGCCAGTCTCCATTTTTTGCCGCTTTTATTGGTATTAATGCCTGCAGCTCCCCCTCCACTTTCCGCACCCCCCTCCCCCCTCCCTACTCACCCCTTCTCCTGGCTAAGGCATCACGAGGTCGACAACTGGGGCCGTGGTTATTGCCATAAGCGAAATTTTTTGAAATATAGCATTTTTTGAACAGTTGATCTAGGAAAGCCGCTATGGACACATTTGTGACTAGTCAAAGATTGCTGACAAGGAGCAAGTGAATAAAGGCAATTTTATCATAGGAGAGATCAGTGGCGGGAGAGAGAGAGAACTCGCTGTACTGCTATATCATATATATATATATATATATATATAAAGACTTATAAACATATATTAGTTCCCAGGCAAGAAGATTTCTCAAACTTTGTTGACTTTTACCTTTTCAAAAAATCACTTGAAAACGAAGGAGAAGCAAGCATGCAGTGCATGATTTCGTCAACAAGATAAGCAAGAAGAGATTTTTTAAACTCATTTTTTAATTGTCAGCCATATATTCGTCAATCGCTTTCCTTAGAACGAACAACGCTTCGAGGATTGTGCTTGACGAGTTGTATTGCATCGCTCTCTGAACACATTGTATTTTGTTGAATCGTTTAGGGAAAGTGAGGAATGTATGAAATTACGTTTTTACTTTTCTTCGCATTATAAAGAAATATTAAAATATTTGCTGTCATTTATTTTGACAATTTTCAATCGAAATGTTGAAGATTTGCGAACGGAAACACTTCAATTAATTGTTTGTCATATTCGAATTTATTAATCAGCCAACTAATTGCACCATGTTGGCACTTTAAATGCCACATCCTTTTTTTGCGTTTTTGTTGGATTCGCCAGTGGGCAGCTGACACGCAATTCAAATTTCAAGAAAAAAATAATAATAAAGTAGAAGAATTCAAAGTTTAAATGCTTTCAAAAGAATTTAGACTTAATTAAGATTTACTAATTTGAGAATATTTTCAGTTTTTATCGCTCATCTTTCATGTCTCACATTCTTTTAGCGACTCGCATATTTCGCGTGTCTGCCTTCATGTCTTAACAATTAAGTTCGACAATTTTGAAGGCGACAAATTGCAGTCGACATTAGCGTCAGCAAATTACTATTTTCGACCTTATTGATGAAAGTAACCACTGTTGGATATAAAAAACAAAAAAAAACATTTCAGATCGCATCATCAAATCCAGCCGCCGCATTGCACCCCAGGAGTGAAGCTATGATAAATTAGATACATACCAGTCCGGTGTAGCTTCTATAAGAGATTCTTACCTCTTATTCTGATGATCTACAGGCAGGCCAGCTGCTGAAATATGCTCAGCTTCTTCGATATTCTCTTTGCGTCCCCTCAGTCAAATCATAAATTGTTGATCCATAGGTCCATACCACACAAAGACTAGGCAAAAAACAGTTACTTAAAGTTGCTGTATACAGAATTGGAAGTCGAGCCAAATGTATATTCAAAAATCACACAATGGCGGTACAAAAGTATCATTCTGCAATGCGTGACATAAAAAATAATTTTAAAGCAGTGCCCAGAGCGCACGTCTAAGTAAATATGCTTGTTTTGGCGGATGAAACAAATCGGTCCCGGAAGTCGTTTTTGGAGTGATGCTACAAATTCTGAAAACTCTCCTTCACTATTCACTATCCTTTTTGGGCTTGTTTTTATATTGTAGTGTTTCTCTTCGTTCTGGGCATTTCTGCCAAATGGGATTTCCCCATCTAACGTAAATTGGCACAAAACTAAGCACTACCCGCATCATGGGCCGAAATGAGCGTTGTTGGAATGCAGCAGCTGGCTTAAAATGAGCAAAGTGGATTGCGAATTTGCGCGCATGCAGATCGAGGCATCAAAATCGTGGAAACAAAGGAAGATGGGATGGGGTGAGCCGACGCCAATTCTTCTGAAGTGCTCAACAAAGTAACCTCAAAAAACTGTTTGGTTATAGGCACAAAAACGAGAACATTTTATCACTAAAGAATGGCGATAATTTGAGGATGTACATTCAGTTTTGCACTCGTACTTTATTGTCTCCACAACAGTTTGCATCAAGTAATGCATGCGACCTATCCGGATTGATTGCTACGCCGCCCACAGACGTGAGTTTGTTGATGATTCGAAACAACCCTAAAGGTACATCACAAAAATTGTAGCTGATATCCTTCCGATTAGGTCACATGAACTCCGATCCCATCTAATGGTTTAGATGTCATGGCCACCCAATATTGGTTGAGATGTTCGAGTTGCGCTTGCTTCATTAACGTCGCCGTTTTCGTTTTTGTACTTTTTTCTTCTTATTGGAATGCGTTGCTGAGCGATTATGGCAATGATATCGGTCACTTTTTGGCTTCAGACGACTGCCTCAGCAGCATTTGACATTCAATGGAGAGAGATCCTGAGCGCATACATGGACTTTGACAAACCGATACCTCATCCCTACACTCCACTGAATTGATGGTTTTCGCAGCAGATGCTGAAGTCAGTATGACCTTCTAGGCACATATCGCCTTGGTTGCTGTTCATGAAAGCATGAGTTGCAGACGTATACGTTACGATTTGCTTCAAACGTAACCTCCCGTTGTTTCGGCTTCGGCGATAGAATTCAGCACCTGTTATCCAAAGATTCTAAAATACCTTAAAACGTTAAAGCGACTAAAACTTTTGAATCAGAATATCGAGTGCAGTCTCATTTTGCTCCTACATAGGACCAGTTCGTTTTCATCTATATATGCCGTATTTTCGTGTTATCTTTCGTTGGACTATATGCCTCTTCAGGAGGCCCCATTTGTATGTCTCGGATCCGTACTCGAAGTGAGCTGTGAATTGTTGAAATACGCAATTTAAAAAATTTGATTCCGCTATTACGTTTTGTCGAAACTCCCTCTGTTCGTTTCCCACTTCTGTGAGGTCAATTTGTATCCCATCTCTCTTCCTCACCCTCCCACCCTCCCTTCCATCTCTTTTTCGGAACATCCACAGAAGACTCAAAAATTCCATATGTGTCGATAAATTTTAAAAAAAATTATTTACCTTGATCCTAAAATGACAAAGGAAGTAGTATCAATTACAGTGGCGACAATATACCGCCCCTTATAATGCTGCCAAAATATCGTCAAATTCTTGTCCACAGTTGTGTTGTAGCGCGATCATTCATATATTTTGTGGAGCGCTACTACACTGGTGCACTTTGAAGTGCTTAAAGAAATCGCATGATATGCCATGCGATAGGTATGGGACATTTCCATAAGTGTTTTTTTCGTAGCTGATACTCAGTAGATTATGCGTTTGCTGTTTCATTTGCTATCTAGAACGCAATGTTGGCATATGTAGCACGATGTTCGGAAAAAGATGCTAAAACAAATAAATCGATATAGTAATTAAATAGAAATACGAAATGGAATTGCACATGAACATAGGGTGCACCGGCAATTCATGCGAATATTATTATTTTCGAAGCCATTTGATTTGTTTCCCTATTGGTAGCACGCTCTCTAAATCGGATATTTTTGTTCAGCAAATATGCGATAAAAATGATAAACTGAATGCGCAAATTAGTGCACAAATTAGTTCGAGCTTTTAAAAGTCGCAAAGAAAGATATGGGCGTCCAAAAATATCTTATTTCAGGAATACGTCTTTTTATGCCCAATTAGATCTAATGACTTCGAATCACCTTTAATACAAAAAATATGCCCTTGTATCGCCTCTGCCCTATGGTAGAAAAATGGGCAGCACTGGATGAAATTCGTTGGTTTCCTTAACTACAAACGATAGAATTCTGGAAACCCGGTCTCAAGGCTTCTCATACCACAACATGGTAGCCATTTTTTTCCGTTTCACGCTGAAGCAAAGCAATTTTTTAATTGCTCCAATGTCGGAATTTTGTAAAACCATGCATGCTGCTGTGGGGTGTTCGGACGTTGTTGCGAGCAATAGTTACGCGTTTATTAAGATGGTTCGTTTTTGATAAAACATTCTGTTAAATTCGTTGGGAAATATTAAACAAAATTGTGCAATCATATGAGCGCCTTGAGGATTTTCTTTGATAGTAATCTAGAGTTGATATCACACTTTTTCGCTTCAAATAATAATCGTGGTTTTAATGATAGTGTTTAAAAGCATAAAAATTCCGAAATGAATGGAAAGTCGTCTTTTTCTAAAACTGAAGATGAAAGCTACCACAAACTACACAATTTTGTAGTTCATATTAGGTAAATTGAACTTTTATTGTGCGCGTTGAATCAGATTGAACCAAATTTAATGAACTTTGGCTCAGTTTTTTTTGATAATGAAAATGTGCTTCAGATGGCTTATACATTGATTCTTTTGGACTTTTGGATCAAAAAAAGAACTGAGCTCTTATACCTGCCTCTTCCCCTCCCCCTCCCCTAGCCCCCGCTCCCTCTCCCACTCCTCATTTCCTCTCTTCTATTAGCCCTTTTCGGGAACTACTATGCTAAAACAGTAAAATTATACGAGGAGAAAGCAAAACAGTTGGGCCCATTCGCGATCGTTTTTGACCTAATCAAATATGACTTCAGACTCCGTATATACTTTAGTAGCCACGCTAATTGTCCCTCAATTTGAATCGCTGCTGCATAGCAAAGAACATGTGAGCTCGTACGAGCAATTCTCATTTCCTTTTTTATTGCCTTGTTTAATTGATCAATAACAAACAGTGATTAAGTGAAATTAGAACAGCAGAAATCCGTATCAGCCTTGAGTCCTTATCAATTTACAAATAGGTGCATTTAAACAATACAGAAAAAATGAACGTAGGAGTGGTTAAACTCGTTTCGCAATAACAACCTGTTGATTTTTTCACAGTTGTTCGCTTAGAGAAAAAGTCTGCCATCGTGGTGCAAGGAACCATACAGTAACTGTTTGTCCTACCGTTTGCAACTAACCATACTGTAACTAATTGCGCTACGGTAATCTTGATGAAAAATCATTGAAATGGTATACGGTTGCTTAGATAGTTTGTTATTTTCATGCATATTTTTCACACAACTGAATACTAAATATATAATGCTACAAGCACCGGCTAACCCCATTGTTTTGCAAAAAATCTCGAGAAGAAAAAATATTTGCGAGACTTTATAAGAAATGAAATTCTCGTCTCCTATTTTATTCCTTTGTTTTTTTTCACCGTCGTAATACCGTTCTTGCTATTAAGCAATTATGAATTTTTGGAAAAACAAATGAACTCTGAATACTTTTGCAATCATATCTCATTAGCTATGCGACTTCCGGTCAATGCTTTATTTTTTATGCATAAAATTGCACGAAATCTTGATGTTTTGATGATCGCGTGAATAACTTCTAAAATTCACATGCAATTTTCTTCTGAGTTTATAGTCAATGAAACAAACGTTGAGTTCAATTGTATTTATCAGAGTAAAGTTGCTTTTTTTGTTTAAACGAACAAGTGAAATGAGTATTGTTCTCTTGTAATGCACATGAACAACACACAAAGTGAATGGTATGTTTCTGTTTGATGGGGGGGGGAGGGGGGGGGAAATGTTTGGTACGCAAATTGGTAGTAAAATCTAGGGCTTTTGATGATTTTCATAAAAGTTAATTCGTTTTTATCGAATACAAAAGTGAGAATACGCCAACTCGCAACAAAAATTCGCCGAAGAATTTTCATTGGTTCTTTTTTTGTTGATCGCATTATGGACGATATAACAAGTTAGAGAATCATTTTTCAATACTGTTTTATAGCTGTCTTGAGTATGGAAAATAAAAGAATGGAAAAAAATTTTGACCACAACTGAGAAATAGTTTTAAAATTTTAAAGAAAATTTTAAAGCGTCTTCACATGCCAAATAAACAAAGCTTAAGATATTTTTCTAAGTTATCCTTTACTTCATAAAAATTTATTCCGATGTTCAAACTTGAACGTAAACTATTTCTTTTTTTTTTCGACTTTAAGCACACAATCATCATAAAACAACGCTTCAATCCTATGTGAAAATCTCTTCAGTAAATTAGCTGCTGATCTTGAAAAAAGGCTCGAATTTCTCATAAGATCTTTCATGCTTTGATGCTTGTTACGTATTGACAATTTCAGATTTGGATTAATCAAGGACACTTGATTAAGGCAGCAATATTTGTTAAGAGCTTTTTATTTCGCCGAGCTCATTTAAGTTAATATCGTTTCCTAGTGCATTTTCATTCCATCGAAATCTCTAACGTCATGCATTCAGTTCATCATGAGCGCTTTCTTGGAAGCCAATCATTCCACTCGCCAACAATTGCAAATTATATAGGTTGTTATTTAATAGTGTTGCTCGTACGCTTTAATTACCATGCTGTAAAAAGGTTTCTGCGGTGTTGTAGAATGCACTCTATGAACAACGTCCCTTCGAAGTACATACGGAACTGAAGTTGATGCAATCTTTTGATCTTGAATAGCATTTTATGATCACCGCTTCTATAAATATCCGTAAGTGTGTAATTAAACAATTTGATAAACATGGGAATGAGGACTGGCACGATTTACGATTTCCGTTATTTTGTCTAAATTCGCCTATTAAGTGTTTAAAATACAAATAACGAGCATTTGCCTACTCACAAATATCATCTCGGCCGCGCAATTGCACTCAAACTGTTGCTCTGAATGTCCAGTGTAAATTAATTAAAGAACAGACGATTTGTTTAGAAATTACAAATGCTTTAACTGCTCGTATCGTTTTATTCGCATTTCTCACACTCGTTTGCTGACAGTTTCGCACCCCTCGGGAAGTAATTCAAACTATGGCTTGTACGCAACACTCGCTATATTTTGCAATGTAATTCACTACAGGAGCTCAATTTTTCAATTACAGGAACTGAACTCGAAATTATTACTCCCCTCACCTATCATTCTCATCTGTTTATTTTACATGCGCCATAACTTATCCAGATATTCGTTAATCGTCCAAAAATGTTTTTTTGGTAACTTCACAAAATCATAAATTTTGCTTGTCGGTTTCATCGTGATATCGCTTTCTTGGTTCATACGTTGAAACCACCGACAGACAAATGCNNNNTATATATATATATAGAAACACCTGCAGACAGACGCATTTACATGCACATGCCCTTGCAGAAAAATGCACATACGTGCGTGCAAGCACGTCTGCAACAATGCACGTATATATGTATACACCTGCGGATACGACGGTTCGATTGTGCGCTTTCGCTTTTTTTGCTTAGCTCGAACTTTCTTCATAGACTTATTAATCAATGTTTTTAATGAACAAGCAACAACGCCACAATACCAAAAAAAGATCATGCAGAAAGTACTTGTGCGTATTCACCATCAGTATCACTGCCTAGAGGAAACCGAAGCGATTCAGAAATTCAGGAAAAAAAGTTCGAATCTCATCCGAAACAAAAATCTTTGGACCTCAAACTACATTTCAGGCAAGTAAGGCAGATTCGAGCTAAAATTGTTTTATTAAGATCGTAAAGGATATTCATCTCCTTTAAGCATCGAAGATTATTACATTTTCTAAACTAGGCTTCGCATCGAGTTGTTTACCACGACTCGAATTACCTTTACGAGTCTCGATTTCTTATTAAGCATCGAAGATTGCCTAAACTAAGTGTTGATTCTAAACTAGATGGACACCCAATTTTAGATTAGTTGATATTAATCACACCAACTTTTGACATCAAAAAAAGGAGGGGGTGCGGGATGGTGCTTTTTGTGTCATTGTGGGTTCTTTCCGAACACGTACAAGTTACCTTGAGATTATCGACCCGGTTCTTTGATATTACTGAACACTGGTAACCATACTAATGATTTTAAAATTTATCGAGTGATTTTAAATTTATCGAAACGGACAATCTGCGCATTTTAGGACTTCCATTTTACTACTTACTGATTTTGACATACACACACACATACATGAAATGCAACGTTTCTGCTTTTCGTTATCTTCTGTTAAGTTTGTTCTAACCTCGTTCATATTAGCTTATGTATGATGATATGGCTAAAGTTCGCTTAAATATGCTTGATTATAGACATTCATTCAGAAAGTCACCGTCCAATTTATTACTCAATTATATGTTAGCATCAAAATGAAATAATGGCTATGTGCAACCAAAATGATAAAATATCATTCCAAAGAAGAGGACAATCGAATACGAGTAGGCTAAAGAAGCACAATACTTAGGGAGTATCAGTTTGATCAGATAGTATATTTCATGCGGAACTTTTCGAAACTTAAAAGTGTTCACAATGCCATCAACGATTGCTAACAAATAGCCGTGTACCAGGTATGCGTTATATTCACGTGGCCTTACCATATAAGCATGTAGACGAACGTAATCGAATGTTGAAGATGGAAATTTCATGCGCTAATATATTATTACCCACCATTATTATTAGCATCCATTATTACTATCCATTACTATTCCATAACAATTATTCACAATTATCCATGTGACATACCAAATAACAATATATTATCCATGTGACGTGATGATGAATGAGCTAAACGTACGTTAGAAAAGAAAATCTGTTATTTACCTTTAATGATTTTTGATTGCTTCCACGTAAATGAACCTTAAGCAGTGATGTGTTGTTTTCTTTAGAATGTTATTCTTGATTAACGCTACTGAAGTATTGTTGAGTCAGAAGTTAAGCTTCTCTGTAACGACACAATTCATCGAATGATGCAGGCATCACTGCAAGCATGATCGCTGCACAAATAGTTTCTGTCTCAAAAAGTTCTCTTTATCGAATGCAAACCACCAAAATGCATCGTTAAGCAGTGCTTTGATCTAGAGATGAGTAGTGACACGTACAGCATCTCTCGTGATATCAACCGCTTGGCCTGCTTTATTTGGGAATTGGTACTCTCTCTCAACATGAGCAATACAGCAATGTTCCTCAACTATTGCGCTTTGGCAAACTTTTATTCGTCAAGTGCATTATGATGGCGTCATGCTCATGTATATGCCTATATAACTAATTGCTCGACAATTTCTACCGCTCAGAAGCAATGGAATCTAGCGTACCGAGATTTGATATGTGCAGCTAGCGTATCTCTACCGTACACAATAGCGAAGCGAAAGCACTGGAAAAATTTGGATGTGTTCCAATTGTGCAACTTTGCGTAAACAAAAGTGTGAAAATTATGCGAAACTAAGGAACTTGAACGTTAACTGAGAACCGATGGATATATGTGAGCGTACTCCTCCCAATCAACATGCAGCAATGCATGTGACAGCTATATAAACGTATAGAGCGTCATGATATGACCTCGTATGCATTTGACATTCCCGTAGAGCCTCTTATATTTGTGGTGAAATCAACTCAACAACGGAGTGTAGAAGCGTTGAGATCGCTATCTAATACACAATTGTATATACTCGAATTTAACTTCAACTATACGGTACGAGTAAGTATACTTTGACTGAATATCGATGACCCATACAAATGTAAAGGACTTCTTGGTATTTTGGTCAGGAAGAAAAACTTTGGGACACGATGTTTTTGTAGGATATGACTACAAGTGTAACTTACTCAAAGGTGAAACCAGAGATAAATATGCAAAATGGCTAGAAAAATTAGCGATGACTTATCGAATGCACTTCAGACTACGAGATTTCATTAAACCATGATGCCTAATGAAGTTGCATGAATGCGGCCAAAGCACTTCAACAATTTCAAGGCCCGTTAAAAACACGAAATCTTTGTTTGACGTCAAGCATATCGTACACCGCAGCACCGCTATTCGATTTGCTTTCTTCAAAAGGCGAAATAAGCGTTTTTGTTAAGGTACTCTTTGAATGTGTTCAATGTGAAAATAAAGAAGCACGAAGGTGCTAGAAATATTAGTTGATAAATAATAGATTTACTTGATTGTTGACGCTCAAACAATTTACGACTTAATCACTCATCGCTTCCTTATGAGTGGTTATGAAAAGTTTCAAGAACGTTCGGAAACTATTGCAACGAAAAGAAAAAGTCTAAGAAAAACGTGAAGGATCTTTTGAAAAATGAAAAAAAAAATTGCATCAGGTGGTCTGCTTTCTCTTCTGCATGTAAAACCAACTATCCGTTGATTATCAATAAACTTGCGGGAGATGCGATCAACGGAGCAGGAGAGAAGAGAATCTATTATGCTACTCTAATAAACTGCCCGTTTTTGATCCTTCATTATTTTTTGTCCGTTTTTACTCA
>JPKZ01000987.1:320393-344952 GCA_000803305.1 Toxocara canis
AGGTGTTTTGATGACAACGATTTTGGGCATGCTCTGATTGTGTATTGCCATCCATATGACATGTATTTTATTGAAAGGAAATTACACAGCGTTGTGGTTAACGTTGTCAATCACAGGAACATGTTGTTACTTCTCGCTGATTTGCCTGGCAAACCTTATATGACATCCTTTGGTCACACCTCGCGGCATCATAATCTTTTATGCAGCAGTCTACCTTTTCCAAGTAACTGTACTTGTCCAATTTGTCAGTTCTTGCTGAAATGACACGAAATACGATAGAATCTCGAAAGTAAGCCTCAGGGCTCCGAGGGGTTCACAGCGTTTACTAACAAAAAAAACGCCTACAATTCGAGTAGAGGTTAAGAAAAAAGAGCACATAATTTTCGGCGTCCTCGATAGAGAGATTTGTTTTCAAGATGCTCCAAGCAATCTTGTGCTTTATTAACACTGGAAGTATACGCCGACTTTGCAGAAATCAGCACGCACTCTCAACAGTAATTAAAGAGCGGCTGGAACATGATATAGGGAGTAGTTTATAAGTCAGGGCACCTTCCAACAAGCTGAAAGATACTTAACAACGCTGCCGAAAGGCTTTCAAATACGTGCGGGGGCGTAGCGGAGGGGGAGGAGGAGCGGGGGGAGGGAGAGAAGGAGGAGAACATCAAGGTATAGTCAATTTCGGAGTGAGTCATAAAATATAGATACTATTCAGTATTAATTACGTCAATCTTAGAATTCAAACGAGCCTCGAACAAAACCGGAAAGAAAATTTTGAAGTGTATTTTACTACTTTGAGAGAGGGAAAGAGGGAAAAAAAGAGAGCGAGGAGGAGCACTTTGCATCACTTCGAGCTTCGACACGTTATCACGCTTTCCAATCTATAAAGCCAATATGTAACAACATTTTTTCGATTTCGGTCTGTCTTTTTAAAAATATGAGCTATTCTACATATATCCCTCATAAAATCGACTTAACTCTCACTGAAAAGTACGATCTTTTGAGGTAAATTCTAAAATATATATATATGTATATATATATATATGTATATGGAGGAATGGAAGACTGATATTGCAGTCATTCGTTTCGTAAGCATGGTTTCCTTCCATTTTTGACTAATCGTTAGTGAGTGCTTTGCAATCCGCAATACAACAAGAATCCAAGTGCGTAGATCTTACTCTTAGTTTTTGAAAATTGTCCACACATATAAGCGTACTTCTCTACTTGTAAGTCCTCAATGACACCAGAAAATAACTGCCATAATTCGGTCGTATTGCATACGTTGTTGTTCAGATCGCAGAAAAACGTATCTTTAATCGACTCTTATCATTTTTGTATATCCGCAACTACCTAATGCATTAGCGTCCATGAATCAACGCCGTTCGATACGATAGTAAACACATGCATGACAATGCTTAATTACTTCACCATTGTATTGCGATGCAATGCAATGACCAAATAAATTTTTACCCGCAATTTTTTTGCAATGGCCAAAACTTCATGTGCAATTTTTTTGCAATGGTCGAACTTTTACTTGCAATTTTTTGCAGTGATTGAATTTCATTTTCTAGTAATAGAAGTCATTTGATCTACACTGAAGCTGATAAAATCTCTATAAAAAAGTCCGTTTTTACGGTCGATCGAAACGAGCTAACGGGGAGCCTAAAATTTTCATTTAAAATTTAACAGTTGGCTGACATGATACTGACTTGTAAAAGAATGCTCAACACCGTTAAAACTTATGGGCAAGAAATACGATAATGGAATGCTTGCTGGAAGTGCAGTTTGCATTGACGAGATATTAGGCCAAACAGTTGGGCAATTTTCAGATTTGAAACAGAAATTTTGTTAAAGAGTTTTGATATTGAATCTTTAATTTATTCTTAAAATACGTATTTTTTTGCTCTTTATTTCACTTATTTGGCCACATCTATCGGAAATTTGGTACGCTCTGAGACAAAAACGATTCACATAACAAAAAGAATTACTTTATGGTGTTATGGTCGTTACTTTTATTTGTTGTTCAGAGGCGATTCTTGACTACCAACCTAATAAAACAATTGATTCGATTGAACTCGATCATTAACTGCCATTAGGCACGTAATGAGCGTGCAATTAATAATCGACAGAAATTATGAAACCAAAAAACTTGATTGCTGCATAATAAAGGCCTTATTTCATGGAACGAAAACTCTGGAACACAAAAGCATTTCGGTCATTCTTTTTGCCATCTTTTATAATCGACTTTTCATCCGATTGATTCAAAGCTGCAAATCAGATTTCTTTATAGAATATTTAGTGAATTTAGAAGAAATACTTTGCTAATATGTATATATGACCGTTTGCATATTTTGGTTCCTTAGTGCAAACAACTCGTCTGCAGAAGATTTTTTCCAGAAGTGATTAAAAAATAGTCGGCATAAAGACGGAAAGTGGTTGATGTTGGTGCTGTGATTATGGCGAATGCTTTCGGTAATGAACAGATAAACAGACGCGAAATATTCCGAGTTGATTTAAACCGTTAACTGATTTAAATTTGATAAATAAAAACGTTGAATCACTGTTGAGCGCCCATATTCGTAACTCATAGTTTCAGTATGCATGAAATACTTTTTTCACACATCTATCGATCACCGTGACCGTTAACTATGCGATTTGATAGAATCGTCGTGCAAATACAAGCACATTACAAACTCGTAGTTTTCATATATTTTGATAGCTGGTAACGATATATCGCGACGTCACGTATGTTCGTTCTTGTATCTTCTTTATGCCCTCTATTTTCAACTCGTTAATCACTGAAGCTGTAAGGTGTCACATCTCGCGTAAGGGTTTAAGCCATATCTTCTATATCCGATTAAAAAATACCAATTCGCTAATGTCGGAGAAAGTTAGACCCGTTCAAAAAATGTTAAAATTCGCATGCACTTTCAATCTAATTATGCTACAGAGAAAGGGATCTTTCAGGAAAAGTCTCAACGGAACTCCCAGCCACAATGATCGGTTAAGCACGACAGATCGAATCAATTCATTTTTTAAACAACAGATATGGCCCCAACTCATCCCTTTGGCCAATTTTGCACAAACTTTTTGAAATCTATTCTACCGGCGATCTTCTTTGCCCAATTCTACTTCTCTAGTTGGAAGAGTTCTATAGGCAAATAACGAAAATCCCCCCACACCTGCACTGTAGAGAAGCCTGAGAGAGTATTACGCAAAGTGAATAAAAACAAACAGAGACCGACGGGTTTTTAAAAATCCATGGTTCTAGACGCATAACAAAAAAGAAGTCAAAATGAGTTTATAAATTTTGAAAGATAAGGATTTCTCGGTCCTCTGAATCACATTAATCCGCTTCTTCATTGCAACACAATGTCGCGTAAAACTTACTCATTTTCGAACTTGACCACAAATCATTCGGAACAGAGGGAACGAGTAACACAGTATCATCGGCGAGTGCTCATTCTCTCCTATGAGTACTCGTCAATGACAATCTTGTATTGGGCACGTCTTAGAAGCTGTCCAATAGCATCTCAAACGACCGCACAACACTGACTTTCCATATATACTTTTATTTTTCGCCAGCAAGAGACATTCCCTGGAAAAAATTTCCCGGCTTCTAACCAAAAACATATCCCTTACACATGCGCGTGCCCCTGATTTTATCTGCCTGCCTGCAGGCCGGGCAACCGTAGCCCGTTGAAAGCAGAATATCTCAAGTGTTAGGCCATAACTCAGCGTTCATTCCTTACTGGTGCAGCGCCAAAGGGCGGTTTACCATGGCTGGAATCAAGAGGTACATGTAGGAGCAGCCGTGGATACTCGTCTCCTCTACAGTATCTAACACAGGTACCCTTCATGGTCTATCTCATCAAGGAGACCAGAAGAATGACATGCCGAACCCTCTGCATGGGATGACCTTAGCCCCTAAACGTTTCTCTAAGAGATGTTCACATATGATATGCGTTGTCGGACTCAAAACGATCGTAAAAGGTTCATTCCAAAACGACATCAGAGGAGGAAATGCAACAGAAATAGAACAAAGAGACAGTATAACCACACGACCGCATATAGACACACACACAACATGCATATTTCATAGAAATGGAGAAAAAAAGGGGGGAAATACAAAGAAGAAGAAAGTTGGACAACCACATCACAACAACAAATTCGGACAACAACTGAAGAGCAGCAAGGACGAAAAAATAAGACGAATGTGCTAAATGACAGCCACTCTAAAACCAGATTCATAATATTTTCCTGAATATTTCCACAAAACAAACTCTGAAAACACCTCAAAACACCTACAACTATCCCAAACAACTTTATTATTCGAAATTCCTCTCAAGCATATTGCTAAACTGTTCAAAATAGATAAATGGCAGTTGTTCGGACCGCTGAAAAACGTTCGAAACGACCACCACTTTTGTAAACGCTCGTCAACGTTACAAAAAAACGTGCGATGCCTCACTCGTTACGAACGTCACTCGACTTTTCTTTCCTGCAAGTAAGACGCGCTCGGGATATGCTTCACTCTGAACGTTTCGGAGTCGACATGCAACTGGCGCTTTCGCTTCTGCACGTTCCACTACGCGAAGACCGAAGAGAAGAAATTCGCACAAGAAGTCGGGTGTGAACAATCATTCAATGACCCTGCTGTAAATAAATCTAGGAGACAGCACATAGCAGCTGTAAACTGAAAGGTGACAATGCTCTTTTGATAACTAGCTCTCCATTTCAATCATCCATTTCACGTTTAGATCGCTGCTTGGCTATACTGCACAACTCCGACGACATTACATCTAAATTAAATGGGATACAACACCTTCCGATCATAGGTTCCCATAAGCTTGAAATCATGTAACATCACCTCAAACGAAATCCAACCGAAATAATCGAAACAGGTATTCCCTCTTTTCCGCCTCCCCCTCTCAGTATGCTGATCACGATTAGGCAAAACAGAATCCGTAAAGACTGAGAGGGATGAAAGAATAAGGTCATCTAAACTAAGGGATGGGAAATGAAAAAGAAGACAACCAAAACGGGCATGCAGGAAAGGATCATGCAACAGCAAAAGTCCATGAAACTAAGTTACAAAAGTAAAAAAAGAAAATATAAAATTACCACAAAATAATTCCACGGAGCTCGAACAACTACAGGCCGCCTACGAAAACAACTAACATTCGACAATCACATCACCAGAAAAACCAAATTAATCCCCTGTTCATTACACCATTGCCAAGCAGCTGCTTAGAAACGAAAGCGAATGAAACTGCTCGCAGTTCATTCAACGTTTGCTATATGCGAAAATCAGCTGTCCTCTTCAAATCTGTCCATCCTATTCATAAACCAACGGCACAATCCCCTCTCTCTTTGCAAACTCGGCCGCAAAACAGACAAACAGCACCGTGGAATCGCAATCATAAACAGCGTAAAATGAGGTTGGCGGATTTTATCCAACCACGAATCTCGGTTAGAGTGGAGCTTTTCTTTATCGAAAAAAACTCAATGAAGTGAGAAAATCGCGTGCGCGCAACACGTCTCGTCGTCTCATAAGATGGCGAGCGATGGCCAGCACACACACGGTAGTGTGACCTGTCGAAGACTAGCCATGCCCTCCCTCTCAAATTTGGCAATCAGCCAGCACGATGGGAGTGGCACTCTGCTGCATACATAGACCGGCGCTCCGGGCCAATAGCCAATGGGATGGTGGATGATGATTAGCGCGGGAGGTCCTCTGGCGCATTACAGCGCACAAACACCGCATAACGCCGTCAAATGCAGAAGAAACCTGAAAACGGCAACAAGTGCTTTCCTTAAAGCCGACTCATCGAGAGTGGCGAGAGCAGCGTTCGAAACACTGATGGCTTTGTAGCATGATGATAATGGATAACCTATCGGATCATAACAGTATACGGAAGAGAACTGCCTGCAGTAGTTAGGTACCTTGCTATTCCTTGGTTGGTACTTTAATGCACAGCAGGAAAGAAGGAAATTTTCTAAAACTTCGCTACTTCAATCTCTCCCTCTCCCGTTGACCCCTGACATGACGACTATCAACTGATTAGGCCACTACACATAACGGCACGCATTTTTAATACGAAAGGGCAATTTTCCGGTCCAAGATAAATGCCTTCATTTGCTACGACAGTGCGAGAAATAATCAACGCAACATGCCCACGCAGTCAGTCAGACAGTCATGCAAAATTTAACAAGCCAAGATCATTTCTTTTGGGCCAAAAGCAAAAGCAAACGAGAACCTTCTTTGGGCGAGCAGCATCAGGGAAGACACAAATCGCTATACCCATGCAGTCCAACCTTCATACATCAGTGCCAAGTTACTCAAACTTGTCGCCTCGCGGATCAACGCGTCTGCCTAGAAAACAAAGATCAAGCCATGAAACTCAATCACGAATAACTGAATTCCCATTAACCTGAAAAGAAATTCTTTGCTAAGCTCAAAAAGTCCTATGACACCAACTAAGACTGCTGCCCACAAAACAATACACTTAAATAATCGACATCGGTTCAACTATTCCGTTCAGAACATTTGTGGCTGTGCGAACACCATTAATTTCAAAGTTCACGACTATTACAAAGATGAGCATACGATTAAGAAGAAAAGACACTCCAAATAATTTGTATTCACTTCCAAATGGGTTTACAACGTGCAATGATATCGTCCACACATTCATTTCACAATATATATAATTTTGCTGAACCGCTACAAATATCTCATGTTTGGTTTTTCTTGCTAGTCATGCACGGGTAACCTCGACGACGCGTGCCTCTACCAAAAAATCGCTTTAAGAATTTTGGACCAATTTCTAGATTCTTTCAAGAAGAAAAAGTAAACAAACATGCGCGAACCCATGTCGGTAAGTGGCACGAAATGTGCTCCGGCGATTCAAAACTGCCGGTTTCATTAAATGCTCGCACATCACTTAATTTTAAATTTTGCCCAGTCCGATCCATTTTGCCAATCCAGTAAGAAATCACTCTTCTAACCGGTTGAACACGTAAACAAATTTTCCCCATTCAAGAATGTATAAAATACGCACTAAGAAACGCCGCCCGGTCGACTAGTACACGCTGCCTGTCGCAGCTAAAAATTCAACACTGTTAAAAGTTACAGCGAAGGACAATTCAGTATTTCCAGGCGCAATATGCAACATCCGTGCCAATCGGCAGTATAATATTTCTTAGTAGCCAGTAAAGCTTCCTCTGGTGCCTAACAGAAATTGGATAATTATTTCGAACTCATCTTTGGTTTTAAACTGAGCACAGGAGATGGTTTTAGAATGCGCTCACCACAGCGCGCTTCGCAAATTATGAATCTGCGAAAGGGCGCTAAAACCATGCGTACAAAGATAAAGATCACCTGTTCAGCGGGTGTCATCGGCTTTTTGACGGCACTCGCCTCAACTGGGATGGCGTTGTCTTCATCGCTGGTCGTTGCCGTAAAATCACGTCCCTCAAGCTTTTGACGAACTTTCCGCGAAACGTTCTTAGCGTGCACGTTCTGCTCTTGTTGCTGCTTGAAATGTGGTGTTGCCTCTTAAAGCATCACAGTGATTTTTATACAGTATAGCGCATTCAATTTCAGATATTCAGCATCCAGTGTAATTGTCTACGATCTCGATATATGAGCAGTAAGAAGGAAGTGGACGACGGAAGACAATCGAAAACTCGAATTTTGGAAACAAAAGTGACACCTTCGGTTTTTAGACCATTTGAGCCCAGATCAGCGCACACTATAACCATTCGTTAACAGCTGTTAAAAATTTACATAATGGCCAATCTTTAAAATATTTTTGCCTTTGACACCATTTGTGCGTAAATAAAACATTTCAATAAGCTGACACCGAGCATGCTCGATCTGATCCAACCATAAAAGGTTTAGTTGTGGAACTATAAACGGTATGATTTCGTAAATCCTTTAACAGCTTAACTATTTCAAAAATGCAAACAATCACTATAAGCAGCTCAACAAGCTGCTTCTTTCGTTTCAGCCCGACCAAATGCAAAAACATTTTTCAAAACGAATGGCAATGCGAATTTTTGGGAAGATTTGGCAAGCAAGGAAACTAATATTTTTTTGGAACTTTATGTGCATTAAACGACAATCAAGATCAAATGTGTCACTGGATATTCTCAAAATTCGATTTTTTTCGAAGCTCCCCCCCCCTCCCCCAAATTCATTCGCAAAGGGAAACGATCTTCGGCCTCACGGTTGACGAGTATTGTAAAGACGAGAAAATTTGAACTTATTCCAAACAAAATCACCCAAAAGCGTGAATAATTTGGCACTTTCAATACTTGCCACTAAACGCCTTCTTGCTGGATCATTTCGATAGCTCATCGCTTTCTCAAAATTGCGCTCTAAAGAGAGAAAGCTTCAGGAATCGGTCCGTAAATTCGCGACCCTTAAAGTTAGTTCCGAAAATGGTAACGTGCGAGAATTTTCAAAAACTGGCCAATCACCAGTGAGGACCGGAAGGGAAGGGGAGAGAGGGAGATGAAGAGAGATGAAGCGATGTCCATTTATGATTCGAACAGCAACAGTTGCCAGCTAATCGACTCTACGGATAGGGAAGTAAAATGAAAACCAACCATTCAAAACGCCTTGGTCGATAACCTCACCCGTTACTTATACATTCTCTACAGTATTAAACTGGTTGGCTTCAGCGGTGCACACTGAGCACCGCTTTACAAAATTAATACCGTATTTGCCTTCCGCACAGCCCTTTACCATCCGGTTTGAGCTCACCTCCCCCTCTTCCCTCTGAAGCGTTCACAAGCTGCGTTGTTGTTCATTCATCACTTTTGTAGGTGAATATTTTATCTCCTTTTCATAACGTTATATAAACAATGCGTAAAATTTCATCTACGCATATAAAAAATACATGCGTAGATGAAATTTTGTCGAGGAGTGATATCGCAATAGCACGGGACGATGAACACTGATGTGGAAATCCGAGTAAGTAAAATTGACTGGAGTAACGAAATTCAGGACTACACTTTATGTGTGAATCAAACTAACAACGAGTGCATTTGCGATAACGTAGTGGAAATTTTATTAATGATCTTTCTAATATGGCGGTATTGACCCGACCCATCATCCATAAGGTATGCTTTATTTTTGAAAAGTTGCGAAAACACATATAAACGAAACCTTCAAATCCAGGCGGCGGCACTGGTAAACTTTCCGCGCACGGCGACAACAATGTTCCATCGCATTTATCTAGCAGAAGTAATTCGTCGTAAACCCTAAATTAAAATCGTTAGAGTCAAAGACACACTTTAAGACTGAGAATAAAACCGTACTGCCATTCGCATAATGCGCGACCTAAATTATTGCAACGTCGCTGTTTGTAAATACTTAAATGTTTAAAAATCCATGTAACTATTTAAATTAATAAATACTTGATATTACTTAAATGAAAAACATTTGATATTGTCTCCATTCGCATGACTATTTAAATAAGATAAATATTTAAAAATCTGCAAGAAAAAAAATTAAAAGAGGAAGCACTGGTCTGCTAAAATATGAAATCCATCATAAGAAATCTATGCCTAGGGTGATGGGAAGAAATCGAAAAACATATGGAAGAAATAACTGAATATAACAGGAAATTCCAAATGCAACGTCATGTCTTACAAACGCCATTTAAATTAACGATTGACAGAAAAAGCAATGATAAACGGAAAAAATTTAACTTCAGGGACATATTCATCCGAGTTTAAAAGAAAAACTTCTTTTGAAGCATTCCCGAATAGGAACAACAACAAAGATAGAAAAGAAAACCACGCTTACTGGTGAATACGTTCAAGGACAGATCTGAATAGCCGAATACACATTGGGAAGTCAACCCCCGCTTCATCCAAAAGCTTATGTCCCTTCACTAGCGGTTCACTGAACGATTCTTTATAGAAGCGCACGTAAGTTCGAAAACGATCATCTATCTGAAAACGCGTACTGTCGTTAAATGCTGCGAACTAATCAACTTGTTGTCCTGAAGCGAGCACCAGCACAGTGCAAAACGCTCCTCCTCAATGGTTTCACATTTTCAAAGCAAATGGAAATGCCTGCCATACGGCTGGTATCAAATGTACCACGACGACTCACCATCAGATCAACTGCTTGCATAAACTGCGCGCAAAAATCTTTCTGCTCACCTGTGATCTGATAAGGTAAATTTGGATACTCGTACTGCGCACAATTCTTGCCTCATTAGATCTCAGGTTACCATAATAATTTTTGTGAGGACAGACATATTTCCATCTTCGCGAGATATCTCAACAACAAATTTAAGGAGAATTTAAGAGGAGCGCCTTAAGTTTTCATGGCAAAAAGGGTTGAATGAGTTGGTACGGATCGACTCTATCTGAATTTACTGTATACCAAAGCGTTATAGAAAAAAAAGATCGCTAACAAAACACTTTCCACTTATTCAAATAAACAAGAATTAAACAAGCATTCACATGCCTTTCGCCCAACAAATAATGGATGATATGAAAAAAAAAATCAAATAAGGGCAAAACTAACATGCGCCAACGATCTGATCAGCGGTCTAATGTCGTGCATCATATCGTGATGTGCGGTGATCGCTTGTTTCAGATCCCTACCAGCTTCCACTCGCTCGGTTTCGAATGCACTCTCGTCTCCGATACGACCTTTCAAAGGGGCCCCATACTCGTGATGTCCTTCACGATATTTGTGCGTCTTTTCGAGCACGTCCGTCACTCTCGTCAGTGTGTTGTAAAGTCGCTCTCTATAAATGAAAACATTTTCATAGTGGCACTCAATGAACATTCTGCAAAGTGTTCTTAGTGAAAAACGTTCACGCGCTTTTGTTTTGCTTAAAACTGAAAGGAAGAAAGAATAGGAAAATAAAATGAAAACAAAGTAAAGGTGCAACCAAACAACGAAAATACAAAATGGGAGTTTGAGACAACCAGGTCGAGCAGGATCGGCAGAAATTCGATCAAAACTAGCGAACGACCTGCACTGTGATCTGTGAGATAATCTGTTTCGTCTCCACAACTTTAGCACTTTTTATTCTGGACGTCCTGATTCTCTACATGAACCTCTGCGACTTGTGCTATTCCGCGCAAGGTGGGAACGGAAGGGAAGGTTGGCGAGAGGGAGAAGGGGGACGAAATCGTTCCCTCCCCTCTTCCTCCTCCCTCTCCCATTTAACATTTACGATATTGGGCTGAACGAGTGAACGCTGAAAAGGCACCTATTTTCCAGCCATGCCATATGCATCTCCTTGATGCGTACTGCAAACAAAGCTCGTGCTAAAGGACGAGCAGCTTCCGCACGTGCGTCCGTTCCTGAAAACTCAAAACTTTGCACAAAGCGCAATACAAGTAAAATAGAGCAATTCAGCCCAGCATCTGAATTATTTTTTCTTACCCCAAAACAGATCTAAACAGACTATGATTTAAGCTACCATTGCCTCGGAGAACACCTAAGGCAATGCTGAGATCTCAAGCTCTCGCAGCAACGCTTTGTATATCGACGGCCCTGGGAATCTTTCCGATCCCGTCTGCACTTCCCAAACCTCGTCCCGCCTCTGCAGCAACATTTCTGTATGTCATATACAGAAATCAAAAAAAAAAGAAAAACGGAAAATTTTCTCCATACTGCACTGCGAATCCTTGCATAGGCCTTTTGGGAAAATTCGAAAGAACAGAGATTAGCATAACTCTGTATAGCATAAGGCCTCTGCGAGACTGTAGCTGACACATAGGAAGCCGAGAAGGTAATTCAATGATCGAATTAAAGGCGGACGCACCATAAACAGCGAGTGTAGTTGCAACGCCAACAGTGGCACTCGACACGAGATGATCGTGCGCACCAGCCCAATCGACCAACGGATCATAGACGAACGCATCCAGAATAGTAAGCAATACTTCCTTACCGGCACGTAACTTTGTCAAAACGTGTTCACACGACAGTCGAAACGTACCCTTAAGACAAGCAAGTCAAAACAAATAGCACAACTCAGCAAACAAGTGTCGACAAGGTGATAATGATCGGTAATCAGTGCTCATCGCCCACACCTGTCTCTGCAGTGATGTCACTCATTTAAATTGCCCATCCTCATTCCCTCTTCCTGGATACAGAAACCGAGCTGTGCCACATACTGCTTCCTGAACTCTGACTTCATCAGCGCCAATATATATTGACGCATAATTTCCCTCATTGGGAGATCACCCAGGTAAACAGGAGATGTAAGTAAAACATCGCATCGAGCTCACTGATACTCACATAAGAAATCTGCTCATACATACCAGAACTTCATAAATGGTCTGAGATGAGGTTCAAAATATCCCCATTTCAAGCCCTCTATAAAATTCTCGTCTCTGTCCCTTAACTTTTTTCATCTGCCTTTCATAACAGCTCCATCATCTCCATTGTTAAAAGCAATATCTGCCCACCAAAAAGATCAATGAATTACAACGACAAGAACCTGACTGCGGCTTCGCAACAAGTATGCATTAACGTATTGGCTCAGCTTATCTTAGAAAATTTGGTAACAAAATTTCTGTCAAGGTGTCACGGGTATTACCGGAAAAATGTTAAGGTATTGCCAGGGAAATGTTAATGTATTGCTGGAAAAATGTTACGGTGTTACCAGAAAAATGTTGATGTTACCGGAAAAATGAAAAAAACCCCGGTAATACCTTAACATATACACATTTACAGCGTTATTATACATCGACATTACACCTCCTGTTGGGCACGTCACAGATAGAAAACTGCCCTATATCTCGCATAATTTCACTTTTGGCCTAATTCAGTTATATAAGGTCGTTTCCGGAAGGTAACTCGCTATTGTTCACTGCATAAAACGGCAACACAAAGAGAACAAAGGATCAATTAAACCTCAATTTGAGTCGGTCCTAACGCATTCACCATATTGCCTGTGAGTCGGAATGGAACTGTTTCTGGAACACGTAGATTGCGACCCTGTAATTTTGCAAATATTGGATCTTACTTTTTCTTTTGCTTACTTCATTTTCTATCCACACTTCCTATGGCATCAAAAAATGAAAAACGCTTCACACGATTTACCAACCAACACCACTCGAAGGGATAGTAAAAAACAGCTAAAGACCCGAAGGGTGCACGGGAGTGGGCAGGAGAGGACAGCATATGCTCCGATATGCGTATATCCTCGTTTTCACGATGGACATAAAGCTTGCAAGGCCCAAAACATCAACAAGCATTTCGAAGCATGCAAGGAAATTGTTGTGATCACGACGCAACTATACGTCATCAGTCGAAGTACAAACTCTTCTCCATTGCGAGAATCATTTGCGCATACAAATTGTCCGTCAAACAAAACGTTTAAGTTTCTAACTAATTAAACCATCCAGTGTATGAGTGCGACAACACCAGGAACGCGCTTCTCATTAAAAATTTCCCTTTCCGCCAAATAAGAAAAACGATGTGAACGACGGCAATAAAGTCGGCTTGCTCACTACCTCCCTTAGCGAACAAACCTTTCTAAGCGTTGCGAATATTCTCACCCAAATATATCCTCCATCCTTCTAAAGCACTTGGAAAGCCATTGAGCGTAGGCTGGAAAAATAGCCACCTCCCCTCGCTCCCCCTTGATGTAATCACACTCAGGAAAATTTTTCTGCCTTGCTCTTCAAAAAAAATGGCGGACTTCTTTGCTCCGACGGATTTTATCTCGAGGTTGCACTACATCTGTCTCTTCTCATATAAGATAGCGCCTACAGAGAATACTAAAAAAAATTCTACTCGGTCGGCGAGATGAAGACCCCTTTGCGGAGCGATCACGTGGGCGAATAGGAAGGTGAAAGGCAAACGAAGGGAATAGATCGTTCTTGTCCAGGAAAAGAGACATACAGTAGACAGCATAAACGACAAAAAAGAACCAGCCTTATCAAAGCAAATATTGTAATCGATATGCACGATGTGTCCGGACTCAAGATTGACGAGGACGTTATCCAGATGACGATCACCGAGTCCCAGCACACTTCCCAACATTGACATCACCGCCGTCGAGCGTGCAAATCGCTCAGTGGTACGATACCACGTATACGCACTCCCAGCGCGCAACCAAAGCTCTCTTAAAATATTTGACTTTGAAAAACAGTGCAAAAGATAATCTACGGTATTGCAATATATATTTCATAAATGCATTTAAAAACCCCATAAACTGTAAAATAGTATTCAAAAAACGAGCAATATACACACCGAAATTAAGAGTCCATGCGGACTAGAATATTGCTCATGTTATCCTATTATCCGCCTGTTTTCTATCCAGCCGTGTTATTCGACAAATTTTCTCTCCTTACGTTCGTTAAAAATTACAATCAACTCCGAACAGTGAGATAACCCTCATAAGAGTGTCCTTTCCCATGCAGTTAAAAATAAACTTGGTTACTGGTTCAGTATTCCAGGGGTATACGCCGTTGGGTCAACATGCTTCATCGGCAGACCACGCTCCTCGTCCAAAGAGACATTGTACAAAATGTTGACGACTTACGCGGCGACATGCATAATAAGTATTTCATGTGCTTACCTTGATAACAAATCACGTGGTGTTTCCTTAATAAGCTCTTCAAGAACGCTTTTTAGAATGGGTAGTGGCCATTTCTGACGATCGGTTAACGCGTCCGGCGATATACTCTGCAACAGCTAGTTTTGGCTTGGTCATCCAAACCATTTATTTTTGATTCATTTGAGCAATGCCAGCAAAATATAAAAACATGGGCGCATAAAAGGACATACAGAAAATCATAATGGTCCAGGTCCTCACACTCGGTCATTCCTTAAGGCAAACATTGGAGATAAGTATAACACAAGCTATGGAGATAACCGCATCCCGTACGATGAAATTCATTAGAACAGTGGTGTGTACGACAAATGGAGATTACTCTGTCACTAAACTCTCGTATTCTTGTTCCAAAAAATCCAACTATCGCCAAGATCAGGCGTATCACAGACGTATGAAAAAACACTGCAATGTCCGCAATGATTTTTTCGCCATTTAGAAAGTTTGCGCAACTGCTATAGGTTCAGTAAAAACCTGCTTTTTTGCACTGAAAACTCAATACATGAAAACATGTTAGGCACCATTTTTGTTAATGAACGAGGTGAAATGGAATATAAAAACAAGTTCAAGAAAAAAAAAACGAAGTCCGGCTTACGTTAGCGTCGAAAGCAGTTTTAAGTTTCTTGAAAAACAGTTCGCTCGGTCTTTCAACCTCAGTCGCTCCTTTTGGTGAGGCCGCCTTTCGCGCTGCCTTCAACAAAAGTACAATGTAATATCATTTGCGCAAGATGTGATGATGCCGTGTCAAAATGAATCACGCTTCGATGTTGCATTGATAAAGATATATATAACAAATTAACCCAAAAATGCCTCGCAAAATAATTATCTAATCTTCTCTAAACTCCAACGTTCATTTAAGTCCAGCCTGACATATCAAATACAAGCGCAATAAAAAACGGAAAGAATAAACAACCAGGAACTTGCAATTTAAGCATGCAATTCTCTTATAAAGCTCACACAGACAACCGGAGCCGAAACTCTGAGCGCAATGCGTAAAGAAAAACTAAATGTTGTATGCCGTCGCATCCTCTCAAGTACTCAACGGAAAAGCTGTAACTAAAGACAAATCACGAGCAATTTTTAAGGTACCGGGCAGCGGAAGAAGGGGGGGGGGGGGGGGGTGAAATAAGCATATCTCTGTCACCATATGCCAGTCCAGCAACCAGTTTTTTTAGTTACAGCAATCTGATCATCGTATACCGAACAGCTTTACCAACAATATTTATTCTGTCGGTTTTCTTGTGCAACTACACGCAATCTGATAGCATATGCTTTTTCATTAACGCCTCAAAAACGCAAATCATGAATGCTACAGTTGCGGCCCGATTATCCCCTTTGCACAATGTTCCTTCGAATACCGCCTGTACACAAGGTTCAACGATACGACAAACCAAACACTATACTGCCTTGAACGCAACCCCTCTCTTTCTCAGGGGAAATTCCGCCAGTAAATCGTGAATTTTACAACCCCTTCCATTATACTACCTCTCCCTCATAAATACTAAGAATACGACGGCTTCCACTCTAAAAACGTTATTTCAGCAGAAGATAAAGAATTTAGCCCTGCTTAGTCCAATTAAGCCTTCCTTCCTCTGGAAGGCCGCGAACATTACGCCCAACCCCTTCTGCCTACTGGGCCTCATACAAAATAACACAGTAATTTGGCTTTTAAATAGAAAATGATTTCTCAGCTAACTGAAAACATCTGTGGCGTGATCGTGACCCGCAGTTTATTTATCAGGCATACTTGCGTGCAGCATCGTCGAAGTCGTACCTCTACCTCTACCGAGACCCACATCTCACGCTATTTTCTCTATCGTATGGATAACGGAAACGACGACTCACCTGTCTAATCTGCCATTTTCTGTAGACGTGAAACATCGGTGTCGCGCCTTCTACCCATTGAATGAGCCCCGAACGTGAGCCAAGCGGTGTGACAGAATAGTTGCGTGCTGAATACGGAGGCCAATCGCTCCTTTTCTGAGCGAGCATCAGGTTACAAATGTGTAGCAACTGCATTATGCGCTCGTCCAGGTGCAAATCTTCTTGGCCTTTGAACAGGAATGGATAGCTGCAATATTTAGTCATTTTGCTTAAATAGCTAATGCTTACATCAATTATTTATACGAAAAAATAAACATGGAATGGTCAGAGCAAGGGAGGGGGGATGGAGGAGGGGATGATAGGTGAATTGTGGGTTGAAGAGGTGAAAGAGAATAAAACTGCAACTCATATTTACTGAAAATTATAATAATCGCATGATCGTGGTTTCAGTATTATCCACAAGCATCTGTTATTCTCCCTAGCTGCCCACAATTAAGAGTTGACAAACGTAAGTCTCAGTCCGACTCCGTGCTATGATCGGCTCCTGCATGAATGCTCGCGCTCAAATAAACTCCACTAATGGCTTTTCACTAGCTATCATGCGGACAACAATCATTAGCAATGCCTTTTCGGAACAAAAACCAAGCAAACATAAAAGAACTCGGAAAACAATGCTAATCAACTTCCACCCAGTCATCAGAATTCGATGGTGTGCCCGAATAACAACAACGACTTTGTTTGGCAAGTGTAATCACACAGTACTACTGTCTTGCTTTCCAGATGATTTATGCGCACAGCTCGAGTACCAATCAAAGCTCTTTGTTCTCAAAAAAGACTTTCCGTCGAAAACTTATATCCCAAAACGGAGGTCCCGGTCGAAAAAACCGCCGGTACTACCGACGGGGACAAGCAGGCCAATCTCGTTCACCCATCTCTAATCCTGTCTTCAACCAAACAAACAAGTTGGAGACTTACTCGACGCCATCTGAGCCGATGAAGACGATCTTTTTCGGTCTCGTTTTGGTCGGTAGAACAATCGACTGCTTACTAACACGCTCTATCATAACCACGTCTGAGAAATCTTTCGACTCCTGGCCCGGTACTGGAATCTAAAACAAAATCAAAATGTTCACACTAAGTGGCGTGCGCAGAGGATAACTCGGCGACAATTCCCCCCACCTCTCTCCTGCTCAGAAATGCATACGAAACGAGAAACTCTTAAACAACAGCAACCGTCCCGTGCCATATCTTGCCTTCAGGCAAGAAACAGAAAAAAAGAACAGTGCGCATTGAGATACCACCAGATTAATTAAGCAGAACGGCGGCCTTCGATCACTTACTGGCATTTTCGCGAACATCTCTGCAGCATCAGCCTCCCTCTCCCTCTCTGGGTGCGCTTCTATGCTTGGAGGTTTCATATGGTTACACAAAAATAAACTACGAGCGCTGCAGTTCTGGCCAAAGTAACGCCCTCGATGCCTAACTGTTATGGCCTACTCGATTTGAGAATTCAGGTGTCAGGTGGACGAATGAATAAAGCGGACGCCCAAAGTTGCTGTAGGTCAGCAAGCTCGCAATTTCATTCCTGGCATGTGGCCAACTTCTCAACTATTCAGGATTCTGGACATTCTTTTCGAGAAATTTCTCGTAAAGAATGTCCAGAATTTGGTAAGACGTAATATTAGCAGACTGTACTACCAATTCAACGGTGAAAACTTACATGTGAATGAGAAAATGCAAGAAGGCGTGGCGTAACTTCGGCCGTTTGCAACGTTTGCAGAGAACGCTTGTTGCAGCGTTGTGTGAGATGGATCAGAAGCTGAAAAAAAATAACTAAAGAAAATGGATCACTCGAGAAACATTTGCTGCAATGGGCACATCTCAGTTTATAAAAAATTAGTCAATTTATCAGAAAATTCAGTTTTGAGAGGAAAACAGATAGAAATGTAGTCACTAATAAGTTTCTGATTTATTCAATTTACCTAATTTACCTAACCAATCATGTTAATGATCTAATAGGTTACTGGTTCTACCAAAATCAACACAACTTCAGTATTCGCTAGTGTCCTAATGGTCAAATTGAAAAAGGCACGATTGGCATGTTTATCAAAGCTTGTATGAAGAAATCTGGGAAAAAAAGGGAACATATGCAATGACCAAAGATAAAAAACGATGTAAAATTCCAGCATCCAGAAATTTTTGAACCCGGGAATGCCGCGCGAAGAATCCTCCGAGAGATGAAGATTTAAAGTTTGTGAGATGAATTCGGCCTAAAAAATGACTTTCAAAGAAAACGATTTCTGTATTTTGACATACCTGCTTAAAAGGATGCCACGCTTTTCGCGGATCCAGCTTATTACCTCTGTAAACGTCAAAAGCGGCCGCTATTTGACTTTTGTACGTATCACGAAATTGACGTTCGTTTACCGTATGGACGTCGCGCACACATGTACGATCGTAGAGGTCTTCCAAGATTCGGAAAACCTAAAATTACAACTCTCTAGAACTAAAGTGAAAATAATATACATAAGGGACATAACTTCAGAAAATTTTAGAAAATAAAAAGTTAAGGGAAGGCAACAGTGCTAGAAAAGACAAAACATGGAAGGATGAGTTGCAAAACGCGTTAAAAAACTATTTCCAAGTTTAGATTATGTATAAATTTTATGTACTCGGCTTGCCAAAAGATCCCAGAAACCTTCCACACGGATTACAGCCCGCTCCATTCGAAAACAAACTAAAAGCCAAACGACCCGAAAAATCTGGACATCTCTCAAGGGGACGCAGAAAATAAAAGGAACACAGAACGGAACTACAGGTCGTCGTCAACAAATTCTAAAAGTGATTTTTACCAGATGGTGCTGCTTTTTTGATTCTACTCTCTAAGCCTAACGTTCACGTTTAGATTGTTGTTGTTGTTGTTTATTGTTTATTGTTCAATTTCTCATCCGTCACGATAGGCATGGTATACCTCTAACGTGCTTACTAAAATCATTTGCGATAATATGAGTAAGTGGTCGAAACATTACAAAGATGACGCAAGAAAGAGACAAATATGATCAAGCGCAGTGGCAAGTCTGCGGCACAAACAATTGAAACGAATCGTCAGGTGCGGTTTAAGAAAGTTGAATATTTAAGAAAGTGAACAACAATCTGAACGTTAGGCTTAGAGTAGAATCAAAAGAATTAAGAAAGGAATTTTAAAAAAATTTAAGAAAGTTAGATACGTCTAGCGCATAAAAGAGCAAATCATTGGCAGTTTCGTCGCATGGATGCGAACACGGTGTTCAGCGGTATCCATTTGCGAACTTATTTACTTCGTCCTTTTTCCAATTCACTCTAATGTTCATTCTGATTTTTGACGAGTCAGTTGCGACCTAGGCATGGAATCGGTTTCGACTTGCGATCTCACGTCTAAATCCGGAAGTGGAAGAAATGGAGGAAAGCAAGCTCACTTATGTTTTATGCTATTCTGCAATCAAACCGCGCCGCTAAAGCCATTTTACAAACCGAGACTAATACTCATATTCTAGGCACCTTCACGTTCATTCATGATCTCACCAAGGCGCAAATGTCACACTGCCAGTTTACTTACCATAGCTGAAAGAATTTTTGTTTTCTCGTTAATGATTTCGTTCTTTTCCTCATCAGTGAGATAGTCGTTGGCTTGAGTTTTCATCTTTTCGGCTTCGATTTGCGCAATGCGTTTGCTCATTTCGTGATCCAAATTCGACAGCACAAATGTCCATCTTTCTTCATTCAACATATTTATACGTTGCAATTCCTAAATAAAACCATTCATCCCAGCAACACGCCGTCTTACACCGAACAAAGCTCCTAGCGGTTATGAAGTCGATAACTTTCTAAGACGAGCAAGCTAATTCTTTCCGGGTCTGCTAAGCGTGGTTTCTAATGCGTAAATTCGCCGTAACCTTTAATATTATTGGAGAAAATAAGAGAGGGCGAGGAGTGGGGTGAAAGGGAGCGGGGAAGGATGATGAAGTATATCACCGAGAAACCGTTTATGATGGGTATGTAGCCACTTAAAAACTCGCTACTATTCAAATGCAGTAGCAAAATTAAGATGTGGACCGAAGTCAAATATGAGCAGCTTACGGATATCCTGTTGACTCCTTTGCACAAGTTTCAAGCCTTACCTATAACTAGTAACAGCTGAACTGAATTAAGCTTTATAGCTATATTCAGATATGGAGAGAACTATTCAAAGGCTTCATGCCATAATAAACTGTTTAAACAAAACTAGAAATATAAGAAAAACTTCAAAATGAATAATAACCTTAACGAAGTCGGAAACATCCTTAACCAATTCTGGATAGAGATTCTCCAGCCGTGCGACCACTCTTTGACAACACTCGTACATCAACGAGCGATCCTAAAATATCATACCATCATCAACGACAATTAATGAATACTTCAGCAGAAGGTACCCTTAGTGGATACGCTGGCAAATCATCTCATCGTCGATCAACCTGAAGGTCGCACGATTTACCCATGCAAAAGTTCTTTTCAATTGAATTTCCTCCTCCTCTATTCCGAGCTCAAAATTGGCACCACATATAAGGTAATTCACAAATTCCCTCACTCACAAACATAATTTCTACAAAAAAAGCGAACACGCCTGTAAGGCTTAAGCCAAGATAACCGTGACAGCCCCATTCAGCTCCCCAGAACACCGGCCAACTATCGTTGTAAATGAACAAGTGATAAAGCTTTACAACTCCATGATCTCTGGGAGAAACATGAAAGCCTAAACTCGGGAAAAAGCTCTCCATTCACTAGGTGTTTCTTCTTCTTCAAAAAAGGTGTTACCTCTGTCCATCTGCGAACTTTCAGTTTTCCAGTACGGGCTTCTTAAAATTCTGGAGCATTTAGTCACAGACAGACGATAACATAAATTTTCTAAAGAAATACTTGTTCCACTTGGCGCTTTTTCACGTCCTCCAGCAAATCTTCTTCAATTTCGTCACTTTTCCTCTCATCTTCGGAATCTTCATCATCGGGCTCAGCTGAATGCATCACTATGGGTTGCGTCGCCCCAACAATTGCTGGGAAACAAACCGCATGAGGAGCTAAAGCCGCAACGCGCTCCAGCAAGGCACATAGAGTGTCACGCACCGCCGCAACTGGATGATTGAGTCGAGCGAACAACTGTGGTAAAATGTCTGCAAAATTTAAAAATATACACGACAAATAACACGTTCGCAACATACCGTATTATAACGAACTAAAGCACTTGAGCTATGAAGTTCACCGTTTTCTAGCGTGAGACATTACCTATTCGAGGTGGAGGCTACGCTGAGGATGAAGTTACTCTTTTTCGCCACGCCCACAGCGAGATTTATTCGAGGTGAAAGATATATATATGATACTTTATACAGGCTAGTTTGGTAAATCAGTCATAATGACGAACAAAGACAAATAACTGTGGCAAGCACTCAAATGTTTCCCTAGCGACAAATAATTATATTAGCTTAATTAAATTAAAATTAATAAATTAGCCTCAGACGCGAGACACGCCATCACTAGCTACTTTTCGTCAAAAGCACTTGTCCCGCCCATTCTAATACCTTCTCATTTTAAAACACCAAGCATTTCCTCACCAGTCAGAGTATATCGAGAGAGTTTCCCACCTACCACAGTGAAAAGCATGCGCAGTGCAACAATTTTGAAAACAGATAAGCGAGAGTCAGAACAGCAAAACAAAAATAAACCAACCCTTCCACAGAAATTCGTTGGTACGGCGCATTTCAGCATCAACGAGCGCATGTAGAGAATCCGAGTGCCTTACAAGTAGACGCACTATGCGCAATGTAGCAACCACAGTTCCAATGGTTCCCTGAAAAATCCACGTAGTCGACCTTCTTCTATCGAAGAATTTAATGATCTCCCTCCTCGACCCTCTTCCCCTCCTCTCTCCTAAAAAAGTTTTTAAAAAAACGAAAATGGTAGCGAAAAAGAGATAGCAGCCTAAAATTTGCGACAGCATTTCGAAAAGATAACATGACATAATAAAAATCTTATTTCAAAAAATAAACGATGTGCCGAAGGTGAAGGGACCCCAATCAGGAATACTTTTATTCAATATCACAAACAACCAAGACTCCCGATCCCCCCTCCTCCCCCCCCCCCCCTCCTCCTTCAGTGAAAGGGCATTCGATTATGCAATGTCCGTATATGTAAATGAATCAAAAAGTTCCTAAAAGTGTTTACGTTTATAGGCGTTAAATCTGATTCGATTCAGAGCCTGCTAGAAAATAACTATCTATATCGCTGTGCTTGAATACAAGAGCTTTTGCTTTGAACTTTCTTCTGGGTGTCTCTCTGTATCTTAACTACTACTCGTTAAGTTTTAAAACTGTTGTATGAGTGGTAGACGCTATAAAGAGGAGATATTAGCGGAAAACATCCCAATAAAATCAACGGTGGCTAAATCAAACAATGTTAGTGAAATCTCCGCTCGCAGTTTGGAAAAGAACGCCATAAAAAAGGCGAAGGTGGTATTCCTTAATGAGATAAAATGGAATTATAAGTTCATTTTCAAAACGATCCCAAAACTACATACAGGAAAATGCACTTAGCAATGGCTGACATCAATGGGAGAGTTATTAGCATAAGCAATGAATTTTTGCTTCGAACGAGGATAAATTAAAGTAACCGACAACGGAACACTTTACTTTGTGTTCTTCTTTGGGCGTGTTGCCACATTCGGCAATATAGGTAAAATATGAGCGCACAGCACACGCATAGTAGGCCATCATCCTACCTCGTGCCGTCGTCCAAACCTGCACTATTGCACTTCCCGTACCCAACAGCCTAAAACACGACACAGATATAGGCACAAAAAAATCGACACCAAAACAAGGAGGCGAGGGAAGTGGATATCGCCATCACCATATCAGTAGTGCAAGATTGGCGCGATCGCAATTGACAGTTCCTTCTGCCCTTCTAGCCCAGCGACAATAGTAGTAAAAACCTCAACAAACATAACTGACGCATTTTCCAGGGTTCCCCCCCCCCCCCCCCCCCCCCCCCCCTTCTCATGAACTTTTCTACACATCAACGGGTGCTGTTAAGGCAGTTAGTTGGTGAACAGTGAGATCCCCCCCCCCCCTGCATCCCCCCTTAATTCTAACAGATTTCTTCAAAAATATTCATGAATTTAAGGTTCTCGGCAACAGTTAGCTTCGTATATGAAGTTAAAGGAACAAAACAGGAAAAAGAAGCGAATAAAGGAGGGAGAGGGGCGAAGGGGATGAAGAGAGCCTCAAAGCAATGCAAGAAAAACCTACTGATCACATAGACCTGGTGGGCATTCGTCAGCAACAGCAGCGCGAACATCATCACGTAACGAGTTGATGTGGTGTGCGTTCGCCACTGCGCTCAATACTGCCTCCACTGTCATCTCATTCAAACCAGCACATGCACTCTGAATATGCAACTATGTAAGTACAGAATTGGAAAGAGTACCTCTATGCACTCAAAAAGAAATGAGTGCATCTGTACCATGAAATGAGTACAGAACTGAAAAGAATCGAAAACTGTGTAGTTTGCACGAGAAAATCGGATGAAAACAACTAGTACCAAAAAAAAGCAGACACGCTTAAAAATGATGAGAAACTATCCAGAACCATTTAATTTTAAGATTCAATTCAGCTGGAAAATCCAGCATACAACAAAAACAAACCTTAAGCTGCCATTTGATGGCATCCTTCTCTTCACTCGTTAGCAGCATACCACCAGAAGCATCCTCGCTGCTCGCACGTGCCGACTTGTATGCCCATTCGGCGAGACGTTCGTGTGACTTCGACAGATGAGGCGCTAATTTACACGCCACGCTCAGCAATGCTCCTATCAATCCGCCTGTCGCTCCTATAAGAGCTATTTTATAAAACAACACTACAAGCAAGCTTTTCAAACATTATTGTTAAAAGTACTACGCCCTGCTTTCTGGGGTGATGTTCGGAGGAAAGGACGGCATGAAACTCGTTCAAGGGTAAACGTGACATGGAATTTTTTCACGTAATTTTTTATTATCTTTAAGCAACGAAGCAATGAATTTGTATATGACGCCTTCACTTGAGTATTTCACCACCCCCTCCCCTCCCCTCTCCCCC
>JPKZ01000987.1:345981-357382 GCA_000803305.1 Toxocara canis
TTAAATACCACTATTGGCGACGTCTGTAATCGGTAACTGTGATAAAATGAAACAAGCTGCTGTCATTTCTAGCATGAATTACGAATTTTCCTTAGCTTTTGGACAATAGGACTGCACGGAAATCAAACAGCAGAGGAAACGAAAAGCGACGTAACGTCCGTAGGGAAGATGTAATCGACAATCAAAAGCCGTTCTTCTATATTTCGTTCATTTTTTATTCTGAGCTAGACCTACTCTGCAAATGAACCTCACCAATCCCTCAAAAAACACTGCCTACGAAGTTTGTGTGCCTCACCAGTTTACACTGTTTTTTTGTTTTTCCTTGTTTTTTTCAGAAACAATAACTTAGGTGGTGAACAGGTTACATCTTATACTGCCCAAAGCAATGACGATCTCAGGTCGAAATAACACCAACTGCTAATCGCTGGTGAAGAGGTTCCACTGGTCAGGGGACGACAGCTAGGTATCCAATGAATACAACGAATACACAGGACGCTTAGCTATCCCCTCCTTTTCAGCGGAACCCGTTGACCAACAACGAATATCTGATCTTGCTTGAGCTCCAATATAGGGTCAGGAAAGGTTTGTGTAATCGTTTGCTACCCTCGCTGTCAGCAGAATGAATTAGGAAAAAAGATTTACATTGTTACGATATTTCGAACTCACAATGACGAAGCAGACACGGCAAAATTGCAAAAATATTTTAATTTTTGCGCGGAAGGCAAAATATAACACCGTATGTGGTACGAGAAGTTTCGAACGATGCTGGGATGTACGCATCTCTCGCCTTGTGAGATGCCAGTACAGTATTACTCCGTACTGATCAACATTTTATGAAACTCGTGGGTAGGCTAGGCCAGTTTCCGACTTATGATGTTCTCAAGTTACGATGGGGTCGTCGTTATGCACTTCCATCATAACTCGAGGACTACCCGTATTACTTGCGACGTCTATTACTCACATGTAACAAATGCATAACGAAAGTGCATCTAAACAGTTACCACTGCCGCTAATAGCCGGTAATATGCTCTGTTCGGCCGCAAACATATGCCATGCGATGCGCTGACAGCGAACAGCGGCCACATTCATAAGCGACGAATCACGCGACAACCACGCAGCCATACGCAAAGTCGCGTTCGCTAGAACCTCACCTTCCTCGCGCAGCTGCTTCGCGCTCTGTGGCTTCGATGACATTCCCACAGCCAATACTGCCGAGTCCTGAAACATGCAACTTAAACAGTTCTGTCACCTTCTACAAGATCAGCAAAAGACGGAGAAGATACTATTAGAATATTCATTTACATGTTTAAATATGAAGTGTCCAGTTCGTCTACTAATCCAACTGAACACTCTCAGTTAGCGATTTTTTGGCCAGAGAGGAGGAGACGGGAATGGTTCATGCGGGAGAGGAACAGAGAGTGAACAACGTCCGTATCTCCGGCACGGACACTATCAGGGAACGATATTCCCACAGCACACTACTTTAGCCTAAAGCCTTTCAACTGGAATACTAATGGAGTACGAATGAAGGAAGTGAATTACATTTACACTAGTTTGGGTAAAATGATGTGCCAACAGAGGTAGCAGGGCGTTGGGAGGTACCGAAGGAGCACCGTTGAACATCACGTTGCGCTTGTAGAAAACTCTCTCGACCTCGTCAGCAACCGCATCACACAGCAAAGCAAACGGCTCTGCATGGCTCAATGTGCCGTTCCGATTCGACCCGCACTGCGCCCACAACTGCAAAAATGTTCTCGAATCCAGTTTGTCACAATTTTGGGTAGTAAATATAAATGTAAAGACCTCTACTGAATTTGGAAAACAGACCCGCAGCTTCCCCTTTCCGAATAAACACCTTTATCGGTGGAACTCCAAGGAGCTGCTTCCTCTCCCTGAAATCCACTGTAATTCCATTAATAGAGCGCCAGTCTCGTTGTTAAATAAAACAAATGAGTGGTGTGAACCGGACTGAATTCAATTTCAATTAAATTCAATTTCAAATTTAAATCGGAATAAATCCAAAATTGGATTAAATTCAAATTCAACCTAAACGGAGAGCACACAATCCACCTCGTGAGATCCTCGCGAGTGACTGCAATATCGACTAGACAGCAGCGAGCGTTCACAGTGCTGCTTCTACCGATGCTGATCAACACAATTTCACCCTCCACCCTCTACTCCCTCCCCTCCCCCCTTTTTACCCTCTAGCTCGACAACATATTACATACTTTATATTTTAGTGAAAAGCAATAGCAAAACTCAACATCACTGCAAAATTTCACCGGCCGTCTATTAGAACCTTTGGAGAAAAAAAGGTGGCTGAAAAAAGACAGCACGGGAGAAATGTCTCTTGAAAGAAATCATCAAATCGAAAAACTGTCATATACTTTCCCTTTAAGGAAAAATAACCTTCTTATCACACGTCCTTCGTAAAATCCACACTTTCAAAAAAAAAAAAACCGGATCAAAATTACCGACAATTTTTCCTGAAACGATCAAATGTCAAAAGCAAGAAATTTGAAAAGACATTAACTATGCTAAGCAAAATAATACCAATTTGGCGGTTTCAATAGCCGAGCTGAGTGCCGAATCAGCGTGAAGCATCTCTTGAGAATTGAGCATATGCCAGCTGTTGACTTCATTCGCTACTGTTACACTATTTTCTTTGTCCATTCCCGATAGCCAGCCATTCTTTAACAATTCAAAAAAATATAATTACTAGACACTCGAATAAACCTTATTACATCGAAAAAGTAGCCGAAGGATATGAAGTTCACTGTTCCACAGGAAGGATTTGCTCGCGCGATTGCTATGTCCAGAGTAAGCTACTTTCCATCGCTGCTGGCGGCTTCTTCAATATGCAAGTTAATGGCATTCCAATAGGGAGTTTGAAGAGGAGCAGAGACTATGCTGAGGCGAAGGCTATTTTTCTAGCTACAACCGTCAGGCGTCTTCGATTGGAGAAGTTATGTCTAGAGTGAAGCTTTAAGCGGGGTTATAAGGCAACTCTAATTATCTCTTCATACTTTTCGAATGTTCAAGAGTATTGTGAGATGAGCTGATTAAAGCTCTTGCTGCATTTTTGTGGCCTACTGCCTGGAAGGAATGCAGCACGAACTTCCTCATCCACCTATCCCACAACCCTGTAGTCTCAACGGATTTCTACACATGAAACCGTTTACCGCTAAATTTTCTTTCCGAGCCTTCGGCCACAACTACATCAGTTTTCAGAAGCAATGGTTCCGTTCAAGAATCATGGACACGCTACAACCTTCGAATACCACATCAGTCATAAAAATAAGAGAGTAAAGGAGAGTTCGTTTACCTGCATCAAGAAGCCATTACTCTGGGGTTGTTGCCTTTGCTGTGACGCATGGAAACGTAACTGACGATCGGCCAAACGTAAATTACCCATTTTGCGGGCAAGTGTACACATTTTGAGATGGAACGTACGTTCGTCCGCTAGCAGTCCCAACAACGGTGCGCCGTTTGTGTGCGAATAATTCTCGAGCCAACAACTCAGTTGCTGTCCCAATGTAAGCCGCTCAATGCATGGTCCGCTGTCAAGCTCGAAGAGAAAAGATGGGTCGATCATGTTCGCCGACAACTGCAAGTAACAAACGCTTAGAACACATCACATGTAACTGCTATTGATGGATAAAAGAGGAGAACGGGACAATCGCGCGTCCTCCTAGCCTGCATCCCTCTCCCCTCCCCCACACTCCCCCTCCCCTACCCTCTCCACCTCTCCTCAAGGACATAGCCTAGCACCTACGCCACCTACGCAAATAAAAATTAACAGCTTTCACTAAGGCAACGCCAAGCTTACACACTTCGAAAGATTACAGAGAAAATGGACAAACGCCTCTCACTGAACGAACGATACCATTCGGGATATTCGAGATCCAAACGGACGCACATTTTTAAACCGGAAGAGAAGCAATAGTAGATCGCAGAGATGAGAAAAGGGGGAAGTGGGAGGAAGCGAAGAGGGAGAGGAGGGAAAGGGGCTAGAGAAGAGAGGTATGGAAGACGGAAGAACAGTCTCTACCTTCCCATCTGTCACACATGCCGCCAACCCCAAATTCCTGTTTACAAACGATCTCATCAAATGCGATCGAGTTTCAGAAATGCGTGTTTTTGTTGACGTCGTAGATACTGCATAATCACAAACAAGCCAGTTCTTTTCTTTCGCACGGGAGAAAGACCGTTCCTGAAACCTTTAGAAGCACTCGCAACTTTGATAGCTGAAATTCAGAGTTATGAATAGAAGAATAAGAGCAGAACGGCGAAACCTACCATCTGCTTATGTGTTGGTTTAAGGCTATCCTTGACTGCGGTCGCCAATAGATGCAAAGTACTCGCACGCGTATGTGTGCGCACACTGGTGTCAGCCATCATAATAAGACGGGCGTCATCACCCAGCTGTTTGGTTAGCTCAGCTATATCGTTTCTGAACAAGCGCTTCAATTAATTAGCTCCCATCGTATTCAGCAGATAAACGTAACCATTGCTGGCTGGTATAACTAACTGTTTACACTTTCTCAACTCTCTGTGGACATAACGAGATTTTCAGTGGTATCTTGATCGAACCATTTTGTGTAACTTTTGTCCATTGGAATGACCCAATTAGCTAAATGATTTAACGGCATAGTTGAAGCTGAAGTCTGCGAGCAATACTGACCGAAAAAACAACCACAAGTGCAAACCTGCAATCTTTTTTGAACGCACGTGCAATTTGCATCAACCTCAGCTCGGATGCTTCTAGACGCCTCTCCACATCCCATGCGACCGCTTCACATTTTTCCATCTCTGCTGGAGGATCGAAATTCACCAATCCTTTCAGCCTTAAATCAATAAATGACCAATAGCACAACAACATGTGAGGCAGGCTTTTTGTTGCCTTCGGGACTGATATATAACGACAGTAAAAATATAATAACTGCATCCCTCCCTTCTACATCATTTCCCACTCCTACCCTCCGACAATCCTCATAAACGATGCAAACGCTGGAAGGCAGTTCGCAACAGTGCAGCCGTTCCTACCCTCAAATTAACTATCCCAAATGAGGCAAAACATTTCTCAGATTCTGAAAAAAACAGCAGTCGAGAAAGAAGGACCTTCTTGTGGTGGAAACATATCACAAAATGAAAAGTAAAGCCTTACTCGTAAAACTGCTCAGATGCCTGCCTGCAAGTGCGCGTTACTATTCATCCGGAGAATGTCAGTCTTGTGTCACTAAAATTTCTGTGCCGCCTACCTGTCTGTGCACCTGAGCTCTTGGCCTTACGAAAAACGAAGACTTGTTGGGAAAGATTAAACCCTTCCGCTTCCGAAACGATAATGAATCTCTAGTGAATGACAACTTGCATGCATGAATGATGATTGAAGAAATGAATGTGTCAACAGATCCCGTAAGCGAAAGAATCTGCGTACTCTTGTAAGCCCTATGAATGCACGATATGGACATCTTGCTTGGGGATAATTCGCTCTTGCCGCGATTAGAAAAGAAAAAATTGAAAACTCTAAGAATATCCTGGTGCAGAAGTTAGAGGGTGGGGAGGGGGGATCGAGAGGACTGGAAAAGTAGGAAAATGATTGATGACCTGTGACACGATACCAAACACGATCCAAACGCAAATCGCTTACTTTGACCAGGCGAATTCCTCAAATCCATCCGGCACCGCACAAAGTTTCTCATCGCTGCCCTGCGATCCGTCAAGAGCACGCCAGACACGTATCATTTCCTCTGGGTTTCGTAGTCGACTCAACCCCACGATTATCTTAACACAAAATCTCGGCCACTATGGTTTCACAAGCGGCGCCCTTCTACACACACAAATCATCCTAGCAATATGAAACCAATCTCGTCAGAGATCGATGAAGCCCTTCCAATGAAGATACGGACTACAATCCAACAACAACAGACGTCTACTCACAACTACTGACTATGAGATGGAGAACGAAGAAATGCACAGCTATACTCGCGCAGGCGCATATAGATCACTATGCCTGGAGAGCAGATATCACTACCTCTTCTTCCACCAAATCAAAGGCACACAACTGACAGTAATGAGTGTGCCTCGTAACAACGGCGAGGAAGCCGATACATTTCGATAATACTCGCTTTAAATTTGCTGTTAAACTTGCTTGAGATTTTTATTAAAGGATTTCGAATTCGGGCTTCATTTCAACTGTCGAGAGAATTTATGCTTTTTTCCTAGAAATCAGTAAGACAGCCATCTATAATATGCGTTTCCCATGAGCCATGCCCGATCCTGCATATTACAACGATATCCAAAAGAATTCGAACTCCTGCCTTTAACCATGCCATCGATAATTATCTGTCACAGCCATCGGCAGTTACCTGTCAGTGGCGCAACCATCGTTTGCATTACCTGACTAGTTCCCCACTACTTTTGCAAATGCGTATATAACCCAATTCAATCAGTATTTTCACTGAAAGGCGAAGAAATTCATGAAAGCAAATATGCGTGCAACACAAACCAATTGTCGAACAGTTTTTCGGACGTTATCTGGTTGTTTTGCGTCGTTTACACAGCTTACAAGTCCATCCAAAGCAGCTTCAATCCTCAAACATTTCATTTCGCATCCGATACACAGTGAAACATGGTGAAATAACATTGTGTTTTAAGTAAACATTTTTAAACGCTAAAATCAAGAAAAGTTCATGACATGAAATGATTACGGCAATGTAAGGTAGGAGATACGTTTCAGTGGAACATCCAGAAACAGTTTAAAAAAAACAACCGTTAAATCCAGATGATAAACTTTTAAAGACCTTCTACGTATCCGGTATGGAAGTATGCAGCTGAAACGGTACTCGTATGTTTTTAAAAAATTCCCAACGAACATGGGGGACATTCACAACTGGAGATGGAACATGATTTATAATCCAGCAAGAATCTTTATTAGAAGCTATAAATGGACGCTCTTCTCCACTTCAGTCTCTCCCAATAGAAAAAAAGGATCAGACGCTCGGGAATCAGACGTTCGCACGCAAATCACAGGTCAAAATGGCTCTCTGCGTCCAACTGATCGCCTATCACAGCTATTAATCCGACATCAGCAATCCCCCCCCCTTTAAAAATGCGGTCGGGGAATAAAAATTGTGGGAGATGCAAAATGAGAAGTGAATTGAAGATGTCCGACTATGCTTTGCTTACATGAAAGCTTTTTAACACAAGTGGCTTAGTCAGCGAAAGCGCTGCATTAAAAAAAACGCGCAGAAATCGTCTTGAACTAGAGGTTGCTCTTTTTCTTCGCTCATCGATTCCATCCAACTTCCCAATCATACCATCAGCCTCCCTAAAATTTCAATAAGTGGTTTGACTTTCCACACTTCATACACGAAACGGTCGAGAACGAAGGGACTGAGGGATCGGATTTAAAAGTAATAGCAGCATATTTATAACGGCAGCAGACGTGAATGAATTTAAAGCACATTTCGTATAGGCGGTACCTGCCGGCAGCCATATCAGCTGCGTACTTAATCCAAGCGAACCGCAAACGATAGACCTTCTTAACCCAAGCATAGATACCCATGATAGGCTGCGCACGACCCATGTCGACCAACGATCGTACCATCCACGAGATGCATGTATGCGCTGCTGCATCCATTGCCTCGGGACGTGCTTCTACAGAAACATCACATTAATGCTTATAACAAGAAGCAAGCAACGGATGGCGAAAAGCATAAAATGTCCATCGCTCTTTTACTCCTGACCCATCCCCCATCCCCTCTTCATTTATTCTTTTTCTGACCCTCGGGCCCTCCAACCATTCCTTCTCTTCTCACTCTGTAATCTCAGTCTTTCAAAAAAATCCATTGAGCTAGCTATGTGAAGCTTGCTGAATGCAGCTTTTCCGCCACGCGATCTCGTTTGCATTTTCATAGACAGTCTTGGAGGATGGTTATCAGAAAACCCTTTGCGTAGCCTCTCGAAATCCGAACTACCTTTTGCTAATGCTATAGATATGTCATTTTTACTCACACGAAATGGAAGCAGACAGTTTATGTCAATAACTGAGCTTTTAAATTAATCGCCTTTAGATCACCGATTCTAAGAGGCTTTTGTTCAATGCTTGCACGTTTTTAGCCGATTGCAGTTCGCATAAAATTCAAAAATTCAACTTAAAACGAACCTGGCTAGGAATAATGAGGATGAAAAAAGAGTATCGCCACAACAAAATGATTCGGCGGCAAAGGAAAACTGGAATTCAATAACTTAATCATGGATGAAGATGTTTCGATACGTACTCTCAACTACACCATTCAGTTCCGTTTTTTCTCGCATCAAATTTTAAGCCATTCTACACTATTTTGTAGCTGAACTGTGCTATAATTCTTAATACTCCCACTAGACGAAACTGAATCAAACTCTACTATCCTACGTTCCTTGCTCAAATTTTTGAACTATTCCATCGCATACTCTGCCACAAGATGGAATAATATGAGACAGCGTGGTTCAAGAGATATAGGAAGTATTGAAGATCAATAATGAAAGAGCTACGAAACTGCGTTCCACTGTTTCAGATGATGGTGCCTTTCATACGTTCGGCTTTGTCCTATCCATGCACGCATTACTCAAAAATGCAGTATACATTATTATATGCTTTGGCGAACAGTCCGAACACACGATTTGATCAGCCAATAACGTCAAACGCTTATAACAGCCCAAGTTAACAAAAATGCTAGTTTCTTGTTCATTTTGGCTGTCGCTGGCTTGCCATAATTCGGTAAATCTCACTTATCATATGGTTCATACGCTCAATAACGCGATCAAATGCATGTTTGGATCGGGCAAAAAGATAAAGATAACCTTTCGCAATATCGCCCGTTGCGTTAGCGCATGCGGCTGATGTGATCCGTTTCTGTGCATCTCTGAGTGCACCTGCACCCAGTCTAAGTACATGCTCGTAATGGCCGTTACCGTACGCAACCGCCATCGTCATCAGATACATTCGCGACATCCACCCACTGCACGTCGCCTCGTTTGTCACAAAGAATTGTTGTGACGTCTGTAAATATCAATCGCTGCAAGGACTAGGAGGTCAGTTACTAATCTAGACTGTTTTTCGCTCCTCAACTCATTACTTCAGTATCCTCATCGGAAATGTCTTTAGCCCCAACGACTAATATTATCCTACATGCCCCTAAACTCACAGACGAACATCCTGCACCAACTCCATCTCGGAAGGGAAAACCCAAAAGCGCGGAGCAACTGAATTCGGTGAAAAGCGAAGAGAGAGGGAGAACGAATTTCAGGTCGCCGGGAAAAAGCTTGGGGAGGTGAAAGGAAAAACCATATATCCAAAGGATCAAAGAGTATCCCGCTGCTAATTCTCACCCACCCCCCCCTCCCCACCGTCCAAATCCCTTCACCCCTCCAGTCGCCTCATCAACTCAACTCACAAAGAATATCAAAAATTTAGTCATTCCAAAGCTGCACAATAAAGCTGCTTCGATCAAGTCCGGATAACGTTTATGACGACAAAACCTCTATTCATAAAAAGAAGAAACCGCTCAAAGCGAAATGTCTTTCAGTTCTTTGTTTTATCGATTGGGCAATAATAATAGAGGTGCACCACGCTTATTAATGGTACCAGTTTCGCACTCTAAAAACGCGTTGATGACAAGATACAATTAAGTTGTGCAATGGAAACCCGGCTGAGGGATTGCCGATCGGATTACCAAAATTCTTTTGACTCCAAAACAACACCAAGCACGGGACTTCTATTTTCCCGAAAAAACTTCCGTAAAAGATGCGAGCATAGGGAAATAGATAACAATAATGTAACATGTTTTGTGATGTAATGCAATGACGCACGATAATAGAAGAGACGAAAACCATGTCAAGACACTGTTGACGCATTTCAGCAGTGATGTGAGCAACTCAGCCTGGTCGAAAACCTCGTATGTGCCAGCTCAGCATATTGCAACTAAAGCAAACATATCCTTCCTCTGATATCTACATATAATGTAAATTCCAGCCTACATGGGTAACCTATTCTCATAAAGGCTAGAGGTTCCAATGTCTCCTAAACGGTTGGAAGCGGGTACCACCTATGTTATCAAGATTCGGAAAAGAGTGCTACCCTTGTATGACTGCTAAAGATTAAAAGCACACTACCTGTGATACAACGCACAGCTGAAACAGCGCTCCATCGCACGCGAAACTCATCAACTTATCAAGCAGCTCAACGGTTTCAAGCAGTGCACGAACACGCCACCATTGCTCAGCGCTGCTCAGTTGTCTAGGCTCTCGATTCGTTTCTTCAAATTCTTCATCATCCTCTCGCTGTCCCCTTCGACTTCGAGTCACTGTCAACGTCTTCGAAGTTGGCTCGTCCTTTTCAGAAGCTGATTCCACTTTAATGTTCGCTGGTGGATTCGAGCTGCTGGTACTTGATTTGCGGGTTAGCGAATTAAGCGCAAGACGTCGAATCTCGTCTAAACGAAAACGTTTCGGAACCATAAAGCAGAATCCAATTTCATGGATCGAAAGAAATTATAAAATTCGGAACATGCGATTTCCAAATTAGCATCTAATTCTGCCAGCTGGCCCGTTCACGATGAATGTACTGCAACCAGGAACTGTGGCAGGAGGTGGCGATTTTCATGGTTGCCATGCTGCAGCATCTCCCCTTCTGCCCCCCTCCCCCTCTCTCAGCAAGCGTATTTAGTCCAGCATGCGAATCCACTATAAATTCACCAATTCCTCAGAGTGAAACAGTTTTGGCTAAGCTATGTGCTGATGCATACGGATTGGATCAGTGATACATCAGCTAAGTAGGTTCTATATGCTAATATATAACTGTGCCCCAAACTGATTAGACTGCAAGAGAATAACTAAATATTCCAAGGGGATCAAAGTAAGCTTTAAAATTTCAAAACTATTGACCTAAACAAATATTCTGGACAAGGAAAAAACATGCCACATTTAGCGCCCACCCCATCATGACTGGTGTCGTTACGAAAGTTACAAAAAATTATTCATCAATGCCAAGAAAACACTCAACAGACACTGATAAGCACCATCAGTAATTTGAAAAGTCCGATTTTCACAGCAGAACAAGCCGAATCAAGAAACACAATGGACGCCAAGTACACAGGTGGCACTTCGCGCTGTCTGCGAATCACATAAGCACGGCTAATCCCTAAACAAAAATAGACGAGATTCGCAGTTACTGCTACGTGAAATTTTTTCGGCTATGCAAAAAGCACAGTGCTTCATTTAATGCGCACCAGTACCGCCACATGACGTTGCCTGTTGCTTGGTAGACCAATATGCAACCGCGTTACGTCAGCAGGTAGCTTTGCATACTGCGCAATAGGGCAAAATTATTTTATGGAAAAGAAGGCAACTGACAGCACAG
>JPKZ01000987.1:417175-428918 GCA_000803305.1 Toxocara canis
TCGGTCGCTTAGGAAAAATGCAAAAAAAATAGTTTGAAAAGTGGAACAGAAGGGAAGAAAAAAATGGAAAAGATCGCACGACTGAAGCAGCCGAGAGCGGAAACCGTAACGAGGACCAAAAATTGCGAATGGTAAGCATATTTTTAATAATACGCAAACGTGAACGACTTCAAATTTGGAAAATGAAAGATAACTAAAATTTGACAAATTAAGAATGAAATATAATTGCGAAATTGAAGTCTTCAATCCATTGGTAAACGGAAAGGTAAACTAAAGGTGAAAATTCGGTTCACATAAAGTTGAAAGGGGAGAGACAAGTTGTCGAATCGCTTAGAAATAACCGTTGTAATCAAAAACTGGTAACAAATCTTTAAGGAGAGTTCTGCTGTTTGCATTTTTGCTATTCGATCCATTACCTTGTCTTAGTTTTCTGCCCACTTCGATCTTATGCTCTGTATTCTTACTCGTTGCACTGAACTGTTGATCATGTTCGGGACATTCTTATGATTCCGTTTATTCGTTACCACGTGCTTTAATCAGCCTCTGTGAATGTGTAGTAATACATATGTTACGTAACCAAATTTAACTCAGTTGGCAGGGCAATGAGCTGAATTTGGTTACATAACATATGTGTCACGTACACATTCACAGAAGCTGATGAGAGCACCTGGTAAGTATATATATACCCAAGGTATTCAAGGTACATATATACACTCTAAATATTGGAAGCAAAATTAACACGGAAAGCTGAAATAAAATGCACTTACCGCGTGAAGCACCTGTCACCAAAGCTATTTTGCCGCTCAGAGACATTGCTAGTGAACGTGCGATCGCCTTAAAAACCATGATTGAACCATCACAAGCATATAATGACTCGTTGGTTGGTACGGACCTCAGTGGCCCTGCGAGGTTAACATTACAATCTAATCAAAAGCCACGAACGGTTTGTCTATATAGAACAGATAATACACCTTCAAGCATCACAGGTGCCTTGGGCTATAATGAACATGATACAAGCATTTAAAAACTTAAAATTGAAAAAAAAACGAAAAAAAGGTGAATGTAAAGTATACAGGGACAGGACTATATGGAGTTTACCTGCCACTTCTGAACAAGGAATCAAGTTAGATTCATCCGTTATTATCGGATAATAGAATTAACAAGACCTCAAAACCATTGCCAAGTTTACAGGGTAAACAGTTCCATAACAATACCGTTGTGTTTGCAAACAAACAGCAACAGCTCTTAAAAAGTTTGTTTTAAAAAAAGAGTTCATGAAATAGTTTGGTACGTAGACTTAAACAATTTGTCCCCCTCCCTCCCCCCTCCCCTCTCCAAATTTCAACAAGCCCGCTGACAACTTTGAGAACAATCGTCGTCTTCACTCTACCACCTCAGTTCGAAGCAGTCTAGACTTGAAAGCCTTTCAAAGCATCGCATATGTTCTATTCCACATTTATTAAAGCAATTCTATTATTTTTAAAAAAACGACTGAATAAAAATCTTCCAATACAAACATCGAAAAACTTCTGCTGAATACACAAATGATGACCTCACACATATGTCGTCTAGGCCTAACATATGCGCTCAACGCTCCAGCTATGAAAATAAAAATTCAATATATGATTCGAAAGGCGCCGATCACACAAAGTCATAAAATGCTTCTCGATTCGGAGATCGACATCGATCAAAGTACTCAGATCACGACCGTCATGACATTTAACACTCACAATCGATAATCGAACACGTTGAGTATATAACTGAATTTAGGACCGGTTTTGGCCAAAATTAAGGAGCAGTTTTGTTTTTCGCAATAAAAAATCGAAGTTTGTTGACCTACCCGAAAACATCTGATTTGGTGGGAGCCTAAAAATGCCAAATTTGTGCAATTGAGTATCGTCAGCGAACACTAGTGACACAACCAGCGCTCGAACCATCGGTATAAGCTGCTGACGGACTTCGGCCATGATTTCCTCACGAAGATCAGCCCGTATGTCAGCACGGAGTTTTGCATATGTCTCCGAATCCATGCCCAACGCCATCGATACGTCAAACTTGGGTAATTGGGTAATAAAAAGTTTTGTTTTTCGCAATAAAAAATCGAAGTTTGTTGACCTACCCGAAAACATCTGATTTGGTGGGAGCCTAAAAATGCCAAATTTGTGCAATTGAGTATCGTCAGCGAACACTAGTGACACAATTGGCACGCTGTGCTGTAGGGACATTTCGCAATCATATCAAAGCATACCACACGTAAGGTAACTGATAACGGCGATGATATCGAGCTGATAATGTTGATAATGCTAAAAATACGATCCGCATATGACGATAAAAATCAAAACCTACACCTCCTGCACACGCAATAGCCACCTACCACGCATTAAACGCTAACGAATATGCTTTGCTACAATGCAAAACATCCCGTATGTTTATTTGATTATATGTTATATCGTTGTACAGTTAAATTTTATTCTCTTAAAACGATCTCTTGGGAGACGGTGATACAGTTATCATTCCATTTCGCATTGAGCGCTGCTATGATAGCCGGCTATTGTGGAAGCTGGTTGGCGAGTGAAGTTAATTTTAAGTTTTTGTTAAAAGAAGTCGAGTTAGGCGGGTAAGGATTTTAGTTCTAACTTATTAAAAAGGAAGGAAGAACTTAACGTTTTCGGTTATTCGCTTCATTTCTCTGTGAAAAATTTGTGAGTGGATTTTTACTCGCAGAAAGTAGTAGGAAGATCAAACATTTAAATAAGGTGATTTTCTAAAAATCTGTTTAAGCATTGGAAAGGACCAATAATTTCGTCACAGTATTTTAAAAGTATGAAAGAAGAAGCAGACTCCTGCCTTTCGAAAACTTGGGCGCCTAGATCGGTTTTAAAGAAAAATTAGTAATTTGGAATCCCAAATTAATTTTTCTGAAAGCAACGAAAATTTGAAAGACAAAATCGATTTCTTTGACTTTCGTAACAGTTTCAAAGAAGTTTTTAATTTTGCAAGATTATATTTGAAGAATTCGTTGCATGATTGAGCATAAATTTAATTACTTTATCATCTTGCGTCGATCAATAAATTCATGGGCGAATATTCTAGAATGTACGGATACGCATACACATTATTGGATATGCTTCGATATTAGTGTAGCTGTATTTACTCAAGTAGATTAGGCAAAAACATTTCCATTGCATACAGTTAACTAATTTAATAATGCGCGCAAAAAACTGCAAAGAGACCAACGAGAATTTATTCGTAGACCCGATGAAAAAAAAAAAGAAAGATAACGAGGTTAATCTTTTTTGGAAAATTTGGAGCGTTAATTATTCGAAACATTGGACCCTTGAAATGCGTAGGAAATATTCGAAAAGAGCTCGTTCTCAGAGACGCCGTTCATTCGAAAACAAAAGAAAAAGTCATAACAGCCGCAAAAACTCGAACGACGCATGATCCCGAAAATGTACGGAAATTTTAACCCCATAATATTAACGTTTCGTAATCAACATCAGTTGACGACGTGAACTTCCGCGATGTGGTAAGAGAAAAAATGAATTTGATGCACAGTACAGGCTTCTTCTTACTTCTAACCGCAAAACGGTGTTGAAAGGCACTATTGTGGAGGAGGGGGGAGGGTGGGAGGAAGAGGGAGCATGACTGTTATGGGCGCATTTGTCAAGCAGTTTACTTGGAGCGAAGTTTATGGCTTATGGCTTCTCAATCGTACAGGACAGTTTTCAGCGATACGAGGGATCAGTGGTTAGTGACTTAACTAACTGTTGGTAGCTGCCTGAGTAAAGCTAGAAATGCACTGATGGGTATAGTTGAACCCAAAATTTTTATTCGACTAAGAAGACGAAGAACAGGTAACGGTTAAAAACGAGCCTACATTACCTGGACACACCTTTCCACCATCCGTTTCCAATTTCGTCTTCCGCCGAATTTGAAGGGAGTAAGTGGTCATAGATCGTAGTCTAGCCCGATTTCGGGTCTGAGGTCGCAATCGGTTCACAAAGAATGGAAAAACGGTGTGAAAGAAGAGGAAGGAACGAAGTTTAAAATCGATGAAAAAGGGAGCGTAACTTCTAAAATTTGGTTCAGTTAGAGGTGTCAGCCCGATTCTAGAACTAATGGTGGTAAGTGCATGTATTCTGTGAAAGCGCTGAAATAGTACTGACTTCTTTTGAGGTTAATTAATTTTATGATTGCAGAATTCAATTAAATAATTTTCTGTACAGCAAAATGTCGTTCGCTTTTGGTTTGAATACGTGTGCGGCTTTTGAGTGAATTTATCTTCAGCCATTAAACGAAAATGAGTGATGTTGAAAAATATGACGGTGTATTGCTCGGATTGGCACAGCAAATGGAAGGTGGTGTGCCACAGTTGTTCGATGTCCTCTTCAGGTTAATTCATCTGTTTGTTTATTCACAAAACAGTCGAGCAATATCATTTTTATTTCATGCGGAATTCTTTTCCACCACTTTTTTCCCTTATTTTGGAGACAAGTTCTTTTTGAATAAAAAAATGCACTGTCAAGTCCCTTCCACATGATCTGAAATTTGTGCACTAAGAATTTTTTATTCAAGAGAAGGAAAACTTCATTCTTTCGTTTAATGGGGTCAGTAACAGACTACTTATTGAAAATTCTCTTAGGTGTTATAAATACGTATGTGCGGCATTACCCATCTTTCTCGATCAGTAGCATTTCACGTCTCAAAATCCAGTACCTGTATAGGATGGAAAAAAGGTAACATTCAGGCCAGGGATGATCTCCGCAGTTAAGTACGCTGATGTAGTGTATATGATTGTGTACTTCATGGCGTATTTCATGTTGTTCGGCAGTTGGCTAATCCTTATTATTCCAATCCGCACGGTTTGATTCTGTACTTCATAATTCCGCATTTTAAGAGTTGTTATGGTAATGTTATTTTGGAGCGGGTATAACGTTTGAAATTCCAATCGTTTTTATTACAGTTTCCTTTCCCGCAAAACCGATTTCTATACAGGCGCTGGGCTGGAACGTGCCAAAGAGCTGGTGCTGCTGGCGTTCGACAAACATAGCGCTTCGGCCGCAAAAGTAAACTTATTAAGGCTTTTGTCATATAGTGATTTTTCATTAAGTGTTGCTGTGTTGAAAATGTTTGAATCCGTCCGAATCAGGGCATCTGTTAGGCAACGTTTACGTGGGAGTTTCTTGAGTAAACCTCGAGATTTTGCATGCCGTTTTTTTTTTCACTTTTCCTTGTTTTTTTAAAATTTCTTTCTTTCTCGTATGACATTATTTTTTCTGATTTCCTCAAAGGTTACATGCGCCGTTCCCAAAAAATTTGAGCCGAATTTAACAATATGCGTTTCATCCATTGCTTTATCGTTGCGTCTATGGAAATTGTTCAGGCAGCAGAGGAGGCACGCAGGAAGCGAGAAGAAGATCAGAAACGTCTTCAGGAAAGAAGAGCTGCGCAAAAAGCTCGTGAGGTATGTGTCATGCTTTTATTTCTGCTTTTTCATTCCCTTCCTGTTAAGGTGCTAGAAATGAATTTCCCTTTCATTTGCTCTGAGTATATTTCTGCAATATACGTGTATTATAGCATTACGATGCTTGGTTGATCTTGCCACTCTTTCTGCATCCATAGCCTACTTGCGTTTATTTTTATCCACAAAACCCCAGTTTTCTTATTTTTTTTTTATCCCAGACGCGCAGTAATCGATTGACTGTTATCATTTGACTGTGGCCACACATTGTTTCACATAGCAAAAAGTCAAGGTGCATGATTGAGCTTTAAGTGTATAAGAGCGCGGAGAGTGTTTTTGAAGGAAGCCGAACTGAATGAGCCGAGGATACAGGAGATCAGCGATGAAGAGGCGAAACAGTTCGAAGAGAAGAAGAAACAAGAAAGTTGCTCAGCTGGTGATAACGGTTAGTGCACAAAACCCCAGTTTTCTTATTTTTTTTATCCCAGACGCGCAGTAATCGATTGACTGTTATCATTTGACTGTGGCCACACATTGTTTCACATAGCAAAAAGTCAAGGTGCATGATTGAGCTTTAAGTGTATAAGAGCGCGGAGAGTGTTTTTGAAGGAAGCCGAACTGAATGAGCCGAGGATACAGGAGATCAGCGATGAAGAGGCGAAACAGTTCGAAGAGAAGAAGAAACAAGAAAGTTGCTCAGCTGGTGATAACGGTTAGTGTTCGAAGAGCATTCCGGTAGGCTTATATGGAGAATGAAAAGAACAAATTTTTGCGTTTAGCGACAACTGTCGGTGATCACTTTTATGTTTATGTGTTGTTTTCTTTAAATGGACAGTATATGTAGGAAATGTTCATCCGTATCCTCCCCCGCCCTCTGTCCACCCTTTCCGCCCCACACATAAACACCTGACAGTTTGGTTAAGGGGACGACGGGAGCTATGTAGGTGTATATGACTTGGCTACTTTCTCCACGGACAAATATGCGTGCATGATAATCTGCTTTAAGTTACAACTGCTTGTGTCTCAAACATCAGGGGATGTTCAGTAAAAGAAATGAAAAGATGGCGTATATTTTGCGCTTCGTTGTTTCAACATGTTCTTGCATTTCGCCGTTTGTTGTTTCAGCGAGAACGTTTTGCAGAAACGGAAAAGGGTGATGAAGAAGCAGAAGACGAGGAGGACAAAGGAAAGTTGAAACCGAATGCGGGCAATGGCTGTGATCTCGAGAATTATCAGTGGACGCAAACACTCGGTGAAGTAGAGGTCTGTTTGATGCCCACCCCTCTTTTACTGCTAAAAAGCGCTTTTTGGAATATCAAAGATGCTTCTTAATTAATGTTTGGTTACTTCTTTTTTCGTCGTTTTACTTTCTAAACCTTCATCGTAGAACACTTAGAATTTATTTTAAAAACAATTAATTTATTTTTAAAACCGTTTCTTTTCAATAGGTTTTGGTCGAAGCTTCTTGTAATTAGGTTTAATGAAATCGCTGGGCCGCCTCTTTCATTTTCGCCCATTCACGCCACGTTTACTTTTACTGAGAGCTGATTACGACGCGACGTTTATCTTGAGGTGCGTGTTCCGTTCCGATTGGGATTTGCGCTGAAAGCAAAGGATGTGATAGTGGAGATCGGCAAACAGTCGTTGAAAGTTGGCGTCAAAGTAAGTCGTTTGTTTTTCTGTGCGTGCCTTGCTTAAGGGTAAAGTACTGCTTCATATTGTTAATTGTCGCGTTTCATGATATAGATCAGTCATCAGTTCGCACAAGCAGGAAGTCCAGCTGAAAAATGTTGCATCTCAGGGCATCATCCGGGAAACGTTTCGCAGTACGGATATTTCGGATCGGAAGTACCTGTACGTAGGATGAAAAGATGAAATGGGATGAATGGGATGAAATCTCTTCTCTTTCCCACGGAAAAAATTTTTTTTTCTTTAAGCTTTGCGCAGAACCCAGGAACGCCTCCCAAATATGCTGGGGGAAGGTTTGCCCAGATATGCGCACTGGTTTTTTGGACTGACAGCTGTTTGGTAGACGTGGGACAGGATAGGAGAGGGGATGAAAAGATGAAATGGGATGAATGGGATGAAAAAAATGGGATGAAATCTCTTCTCTTTCCCACGGAAATTTTTTTTTTCTTTAAGCTTTGCGCAGAACCCAGGAACGCCTCCCAAATATGCTGGGGGAAGGTTTGCCCAGATATGCGCACTGGTTTTTTGGACTGACAGCTGTTTGGTAGACGTGGGACAGGATAGGAGAGTATCTTTCGTTTTGCTTTTCGGCGTTTTCACGCGCCGCATTTCCATACCTTCTTTAAATTTTATTTATATATCATATAAATAAATCATATAAAAATATATCATGTAGATATCATATATCAATATATCAAAATATATATATCACAAAGTAAAACACAAATAAAAAAATATCATATACCAAAATAAATCAATATATACATCATATTAAAAAAATTGATATCCCGAGCTGAGAATGCACATATGAGTGGCAAAGTTCATTCACATCCTGTCAGCTTACTTCCACAAATACAGTATCAGATGCAGTATAAAAACCGCTGATTGAATTGTTAGTATTTGATAGATAGACCAGCTAAAGTCTTGAGTGAGTATTAGATAAGATGGCGAGGGTTATGATGAGTGCGTTTGTTATAGGGACAGGAACCGGTTATAAATGGTACACTGAAATCGGAGATCAAGACCGAAAGTGCGACCTGGATCCTGGAAGACAAGAAGACCGTGGTCATAACATTTGAAAAGGTTAGAAAAAATCATAAATTGATTTTGAAACGATGTCTTAGCCGACATATCCTTTTTTCTGAAGTGTAAGAATTCCTTATTGTCATTTTATTACAAAGACGTTGATGGTGATGAAAGCCTGTTTTCACTGAATAACGAGTAAAAAGGATAAACGTATTGTGTGTTGGGAATCGAAAAATTAAAAATTTTAAGAAGAGAGGCACAGTAAAATCGATGAAGAATTTAAACGGTCGAATCGAATATATAGAGCGCACGTATTATCAAAAACTATAAATAACACATGAAGCGGAGATCCAGCTTTTCCAACTGATTTATGAACACCGGAAATTTCAAGCGATTGTTGTCCCCAAAAATGTGCGCACGATAGGCGAAGCTGTAGCGGACCACATTTAAAGAAGTACTTATGTGAGCAAATGGCAGTTATGACGAACACCTGATCGAGCAGAAGCAGCAGTTTATTTTCCTTTTCGGGATTCATACCGGCCTATTTCTCATGCAGTGCCAGCGCCATCGCCCGCAGAAACGATACTTTCTAAACAGAATGAGCTAGCTACGCTGCATGATATTTTGGTGCCCTCCGGCGAGGCTAGCCAGGAAGACGACGGCAAATCGACTTGCTAGAGGTAAGACGAAACACGGACACCGTATGTATGGTAAAGCCTTCGCGGGCCGATGATATTTGATTGGCAGCACAGTCCAGCAATAGCAAACAATGGATGTGCTTCTCTTACCATTTCCTAGTACCGTACTCTTAGTTTTGCAGTCATTGACATAATGCCAAACTATTTAAGATGAATACAATGGAATGGTGGAACAGATTGGTGATGACGGATCCGGAGATCAATACCAAAAAGGTTCAACCAGAAAATTCGAAGCTTTCCGATTTGGACGGCGAGACAAGACAGATGGTCGAAAAGGTGGGCCTTTTCATTCAGTCGTTGATGCCAGTTCTTTTATGCTTATCTACCAATTCGATCATAATCAAGGTGTGGAGGGGGTAAGGCGCTGTTTTTGACTCTAATAATAGATTGGGACCACTTGAAGTATTTTAGTTTCTCCATCAGGAATGTATCGTTCGTTAGGAATATATTCCTTATAAGTGATTTGGTAAAATAAGTTGTTTCTTACCATGTGCATACCCGGTTGTTGAACTTTGATTGCCTCGAGCGGCTACTGGTGGCCGATATGCGATTGCTGAAACCTCTCAAACGAGCATAGGTCACGCATCGACCCAGCCGTCCTTCCACGAGTTTTTGCAAAGTTCGAAGGGAATAGTCATTACTCGCAGATTTCCTTTCAGTTCCGTATCGCCCTTGCAAAAGTCCTGTCTGAATAGGTTTGAAAAATACGGCTGAAACTTTTTCTTTTATGCCCGTATAAGTGGGGAGGGGGATATGGATCAGCAGCCGCATAGGTAAAGCGTACAAAGGTTTTGCAATTTTGCAGAGGCTTCACTGAAATTGGCTTGGGGCGGGGGCCTTATTCTTTTTTTTTTTCTATGTGTGAGAGTGAAGTTGGTACACGTAAGGGATGATACTTCCATGGAAGTTTATATATGGGCTAATTGTAGATCACATATGAATAAATAAACGGGAAACATCAAAATTTTTCGGAACCTCTTCAACAAATGTAAACAAGCAGGGCGTTTAGCTGTTTTTGCTGAGATGTTTTTAGGTCGACGTTATTTCAGCTTGGTGGTGTTTGTGCTTTTATCAAAGGTTCCAGTTATTAAATTTTACGGGAACCACGTAGGCGTTTTAAACAAGTCGTTGCTCGATTAGAAGCCCCTGGTCTTTCGTTTCTCGCAGTCTTTAGTGAGGGAACTTTTCCACAAGAACTTTTTTTTTGCTACGATGCTGCAGTAGGGGCTTTAGTTAAAAAAGCCTTTGAACTCAGTTTGTTTGCAGATGATGTATGATCAGCGTCAAAAAGAACTTGGCTTACCGACGTCAGAGGAGAAGAAAAAGCGTGATATACTCAAAAAGTAATTCAGTTCATTGTTTGCGGTGAAGAGAGATAGAGATGTACATACGGAATTGTTGAGTGAGGCTAGCGGAGTGCTTGCAAAGCGACTTGTTGTTACTTTGCCATTTTTTGTGATCTTGAGCAAAATCACGTTTGTTAACGTTTACACAGTCTTACGAATTCGAATGCAAACTCCATACTGCAAAATTTATTACATAAAATAAGCGCATGCCCTTAGGGGTTACAAATTTGGCAAGATCTTTTGGGAAGGGGGGGGAGAGGAGGAGGGAATGTTTCGACCCCTCTTTCCTGTAGGGGGGGGGGGGGGGGGGGGGGAACATTCCCCAAAATTTCGACCCATCATTTTTCGGTAATTTTGTTGTGAAAGCTGATGTTATGCTTAATCAGTTGTGCTGTTTAAACTTTTAATGGAGGCTGACTTGAGTCGATGTGGTAGTATAGTTTGCTTGATCTTCATTGTTTTTTTTCAGATTCATGGAGCAACACCCAGAAATGGACTTTTCACAAGCGAATTTTTCATGAACGATTTGTGACTATAAGGGATCTCGACCGTTGCGTTCTTTGTTGTTGTTCATTTCACGTTTTACATTTGATTCTGTTCCGGTGTATTCATTCACAGATAAATGCTCTTACGCTGTGGAGTTTCTCTTCCCGTGATCAGACAACGATGGATTGTCTTGATCGGCACTCGCGCATATTTAGTGATGACCCTACAGGGAATTTCGTGCATCCTATACCAAGTTGCTCGCAGTTTTCATAGAAAATTGTTTATCTTTTATTATAATTGTTTAATTACTATCTCAATTGTCATCTTCATCCCAGATTTTGGGCAATTTTATTCATTTATTAGTTATGGAGGGCACGTAATGCATATTGATCACACTTTATAACACAGGAGGTTGTTTTTGAGGGCGGATAAATGTGAAAAGTCAAATTCGTAAACGGCCGTTCTAGATACAACAGCATCGGTAGTCAATAGCGCTATCGAGCCTTCAGATGCTTTCTAAATTACGATGACTCTTGTTATCTCGAAGAGTCCTTATTTGGGTTTTCCATACGGTCTTACCAACGGATGAGTGGGACTGAGGTATTGTTGATTTAAGGTTTTCCAAAAATTTGTATGCAATCAACTTTTTTTATATTCCGAATTTACTGAATGCAACTTTTTATGCAATCAGGTATGCTTTTTTGGAACGAATTAAGATACATATGACAGTTATCCACCGGATTAGGATGGTTTGCCTGGCGAGCAATGATGAAACGGACTGTTCAGTTCGCTTATATTTTCAAGTGACAAAAAACGAACTGTGCTGCACTTCATATGGTTCTCTTTTAGCCTTCGCACTTCTTTACGATCGGCCATGCGATGCCTGAATGATTTTATTATGCATATTTTAGAACTTCATAAAAAGGCTCTTCAAAGGATTCTCTAAGAGACGTTCGTACAAACAACGGAAATTTCATGCAAAAATTTCCAAGTCTTCACAAAACAAGAGAATGCAATACAAGCACCACTCCCCC
>JPKZ01000987.1:436937-455902 GCA_000803305.1 Toxocara canis
AATCCCTTCTCCTCCCATGTCCTTTGCACTTGAAACTTCCGAAAGTTATGGTATTCTCAGAAACAATAAAAAATGCGAATACCACAATGGATTTGTGGTGAATTTCCCTATGAGCTCTCTTACAAAGTTTCTTCCCGTGGTCATCACTTCCTGATCAACGGATAACAAAATAACTACTCAAGTCATACAAGTCATACTTCTTTAATGTGAACAGTGCACTGCACCACGGTGCATGACATTGTGTCCATTTCATTCAGATAAGCAATGTGAAAAGGCATATATACTTTCGATATAGTAAACACTGTTAGTGTTGACCAAATGATACGTTGACAGGTTTCAAATACTATTATAAACGTGCAACTTGATAGCCACCGAACAAAAACCCTACTAAAGAAGATAAGTGCTATTTTAAGGACTCAAAATTTCCGGCTTGTCCAACTGCCATAAGAAATTTCGACAACAAAACGAAAAGCTTTCAAACAGGTTAAAAGCGGTCCCCGTGTGTTTACATTGTGCACGTAAACTATGCATCTCTATGACCAAACGAATGCACAAAACTCATAAACAGGAATGATCTCATCGAATCGATATCGACTAACAACATGATTAATTGCGTGAAACTAGCAAAACAATGTGTTAACTTCGTCCGATTATGTGATTAACGGTTGTCAAGTCGCCATAAATTCATGCGTTCAGAATTCTTTTCAGTTCGGTGCCACTCCCTTTTCCCTTATCACTTCCAAATAACCTGTGCCCATGAATGAGCGACTGTTGTAGAACAAAATAAGCAGAACGCCATTAGCGGCTAACGCTAACCATGTCGGCCATGTTCACGTTCACGATTAACCTCATAACGCGATGAAGTGGCTGGTACTGCCGTAGCTTCGGTCGAATAACGCCCTATCGTGTCACCAGCACTGAACGGAGCAAAACGCTCATCTGGCCGCACGTAAGTACCGCTGCGATGCCTAGAAAGGTTCAGCACTTTTTCTTTGTTCTACTGTTTCGATATTACAGCTGATATAGATGACAAATAAATAACATTACCACACCGCTGGCATCACTAATGCTGATATCAATCAAATTCAATATTGCTGATATCATCGGAACTGTTTGTGTAAGAATATCATTGTAATCTGTGATCACTAAAAGCCATTGTAAACGATGCAAAGGATGTCATAATTTCATCGATTCCCGTGTCCATGCAGCTGACAACCATGCCCACGCACAATCGTTTTGACCAGTTTCCGGACGCCTGATGGTCAGCCTGCTGGCGATCCGTTGGGGAAGCAGCCGAGAATCGAACCCAGGTCTTCCCGCACACAGAGCTAAAGTTCTATCTACCACCGGGCTCCTGCCCGCCCGTCATGAATGACCGACATCATTGCAAAATCATTACAGTCAATATATTGTTTTACATTTAATATACCGAAGTCATATTACCTTGGTGTTATTTATATCATTACTGCTACCACTGCCGATATCAGTAACATGTAACTCAGATGGACCAATCAACGAAACCAACAATCACATTAACCCTTCGCACATAACCCGCATTCACCCTCTTGTACACCAGTCAAGATGGCGAATGTGACAGAAAGGAGAATAGAGGAAGGAAAGGGGATCCTGGCAGATCAGTGGTGCTTCCCATAACATTGGAACAAATATTAATAGTCTGATACGATAGGACCTAGAAAAATTTATTACGTTTCTTGACGAACTTCTCCCCAACACCCCTCCTATTTTTCCGCACTCGCCACTTCCTCATTACCTTCGTTTCACTACCGAAACTGATGACTGATTCAGTGTTGGTTGCGAAAATAGTAAACTACTTAACTACGCGCCCAAATTATTTCATTTACACGAGTCACTGTTGCCCCGTAAAAACAACAATTAACAGTCTACGCTACCATAAAATACAGAACCAAATTACACAAATTCATCATTTTCGCATGTTCATATCTCTGTCGATTTCAAACCAATACTCCTAAGGTTTGTAACAACAAGACGATTGTGAGGGACAGAAAAGAAATACGTAACAAGCAGGAAACCCGTCAGGACTGGTACTTCGTTTGAAATATAAGTTAAAAAGCGAAAAAAAAAACAGGCAAAATACTTGCCAAGAGTTAAGTGCCCCTCGCTTATTCTGGCATTTGGATATATGGAAAGAAAAAGATGAAATCCATAATCATATTTTTCAATTTAACGAGTTCTCATTACGTTATATACAACAGTCTTTTCAGTTTCTAGCAGCACGTCTGAAATACTTTAAACTGGAAACAGCTTTCACTTGTTTTGCGATGATTAACTGATCTGTTTTAAGAAAGCTGCACTATGTCCGTTCTCACTCACCGTTTACCTGTCAAATGACGCATACATGAGATCTTTAATGCATGTGATAGTATGGGTGATAAAAATACGCCAGCAACAACACTTTTTGGGGATGAGCACCGAGAAGAGGCGGGAAAACGAACTTTTACAATTCTCAGCGTTCCAACGAGAAGCCATAACACTCAGGAAAAAGATAGCTTAGTTAAAAAGTGAATGAAACAAAAGATTTTTCCTGCTTTTCAACGTTAATTCATAAAAAGCGAAAAACATCCTACTACACAATCTTGTTTTATACTCTTTTAATTACAACCAATACTGCATCGTATTGTAACCAAGCGTTTCGAAAATCCTACATACCAGAAATCTTAAGCAATAAAACACAATCAGTTTGTCCAAGAAGATCGTTCCCATAACTGTTCGTTTTGCCCGAAGAGAACAATAAGCACCACCCGATTAGAAAATCAAATCGGACGTCCGTAGCCAATCCGAGGCGATCACAACTTCGACCGAAGATCCAAACAATCCATTTTAAAGTTGAAAATCCATCCCCATCCAAAAAAAAGAAATGAGTGGCGCATATTTTCCATGAAAAATATACAACTTGCAAAACCAGTCCGAACTGCATGTGGTCACAAAATTCTGACGCCCTTAAGGCTTCCGATCAGCCTCCCCTTACAGCAGATCGGCTCTTGCTTTTGTGACCATGGTGGACGACCGGCAGTCGTCCACAGAATTATTTAAGTTCAACTGCATGTGGTCACAAAATTCTGACGCCCTTAAGGCTTCCGATCAGCCTCCCCTTACAGCAGATCGGCTCTTGCTTTTGTGACCATGGTGGACGACCGGCAGTCGTCCACAGAATTATTTAAGTTCAATCAACTTTCAAATATTTTTCATATAGCGATTGAGATATTGTCTTCACACCTGTTCCCATTGTTGGGAACATCTTTTAAAGCCCAACATGGTTTCGGCTTCCATGATTCTCAACTTCAATGCTTCACCTTTATGCGCCTCGACAAGAGTTCTCTCAGTTGAACGATCTTCCATTAGGATATTCATCCCAAATAATGTCTCATATAAGGTAATGGCGGCTTGTTGGCGAACGTTTGATCCAATGGGATCAGCTTCTTCTCAAGCCAAAACTTCATTTCATACTCCTCGACTTACTCGACTGCCAAATTTGTAATGAAATCTCATTAAATGTGCTCGAAAAGTGAAGCATTAACTGGCCAGCGTTCGAAAGGTGCAAGTCCAATTTCGGGTGGAAATACTTCGGCTCGCCCTCTCCCCAACTTTCGCTTTGACAGTGTTGGATGTTAACATTCGATTAACGGGAACTGAAGACCGCTGAGTATGCGCAGTTCACAGGGCCTTTCATGGGCTTCCTTTTCATGTATAGTACCCATTTTCTGTGATATGCCATCGTGCCAACGTGTGAAATTTATTACACTAATGACATTATATTCAACCATATACCCGAAGTCCTTTCCTTAACCCAAATCGCTTTCGCGTATCAAATGCAATTTTTCCTTCGTTTTTCTCTTCCTCTCGAAGCTGCGGTCGAGGCAGTCGAAACTGGACTTCTTGATAGGCATGAAAATATGAAAAAGTTTGCTTTAGACTTATTCGGAAGACCGCAACATAAAAGAAATATTCCCTCTGATGATAACAAGGGAGCATCTCCAGTGTTTAAGATGTCCCAAAACTATTCACTGTTAATTCTAACGCCGTCCAATCTCCCTACGCTGCATAATACATCTTCCACATCCAGCGCACGAATATTTTCTGCAACGCATTCGCTAAACGACCGTGTCGTGAAGGAGCCATATTGCATAGAAAATTGCCTGCGACTTGTGCGCTTCGATTCTGACGGAAATGCGGCTTTGAGTGGCTCGTGATCGCTCACATATCACAAAATGCTCCTCCACCCAAAACATGGAGCGTTCCAATAGATGCCATGAAAGACACCACAAGATATGGGGAACATTATTGGTTGATTCAACAATTAAAACTCCTTTTGCATCGCTCACAGTTAATAAGACTCACTGCTCCTCTAATTGTGAATCACTCTGCTTCCTTTCCCATTCGGCAGCATGTGTTCCACAATTCTTCTTACTCTTTTGTCTTCCCTCATCAGTCTAATGGCCTCATATGCATTCCTTCCTTCGCCTTCATCGTTATCAATGTTATCGCCATTTCTGTTCTCTCTTATCTTTCACATCAAAAAATACTCATATGTTATAAAGGGTTTTTCTTCTATAATATTGCAGACACGAAGATGTGGAGAAAACAAAACCCATAGATAAAGAAAACGCCGATTCTCGAATCATCAGAACAAAACGAACAGTTGTAAAAACGCATCCACAGGACATTTTCGTGATAAAGCTTCGCTGTAGCAGATATAAAAATTATTAAAATATCGTTTTCACAGAAAAGTCATGCAATCATGCTTAGATCTTTTACTGGTGCTTACCTGGAAACGCCAATTCCCTGATGAGCGGCAGCGCCCTCACGAGCACTTCGAGCATCTGGCGCAAATGTCGACATCACCTGTGATGCAGTTAATGCAGCCAATTGCCGCAACTGCTCCAGCTCGAGTCGCTCACGCTCCATGCGCTCCATCTGCGTCTTAAGACGATCGGGTTGGCGCCCGAACTCTGGCGCCTGCCCACGCTTCGCCGTTTCTGCAGTGCGCAGGCGCTCACGATCCGCTTCAGCTCTTTTGCGTTCACGCTCGGACTCAGCTCTCAATCTCTCCAGTTGAAGACGTTCACGTTCAGCGCGCTCGCGCTCCAATCTTAAACGTTCACGTTCGGCGCGTTCCTTTTCTGCTCTTTCTCGTTCCACTGCAAGACGCTGTCGTTCTGCCAACTCCTTTTCAACACGTTCTCTTTCCGCGCGCAAGCGCTCGCGTTCCGCCGCTGCTCGTTCATGCTCCACGCGCTCCCGCTCTGTCCTTATCCGCCGCTGTTCCGCAGCACGTTCTTGTTCCACTCTGAGCCGTTCCGCACGTGCACGTTCTTGTTCCACTCTAAGTCTCTCCGCACGTGCACGCTCTTGTTCCACTCTAAGTCTCTCCGAACGTGCACGCTCTTGTTCCGCTCTAAGTCGTTCCGCACGCCGTTCTTGTTCGGCTTTAATACGTCCCGTGCGCTCACGTTTCATGCGGAAACGATCATGTTCACGTTCAATCCGAAGCCGTTCTTGTACCACACGCTCTTTCTCATGACGCGCTTGCTGTTCGCGTCCCATTATAATGCTTTCGCGCTCCGCACGTCCCCTTGCAACGCATTCACGTTCCGCACGCGATCGTTCGGCATTCTCGCGCTCCACAGCAATGCGTTCTCGATGCGCACGTTCCATTTCATCCCTCGCCCGCTGTTCTCTCTCCATTTGCTGCTTTTCCAGCAGTATCCGTTCACGCTCAATACATTCCCTCTCGTGTCGTAAACGATCACGCTCTTCTTGCAAATGACGTTCTTCTTCTCGCAAACGGAAGCCCTCTTGCTTTCTGCGCACCATTTCCGCTGTTTCATTTTTTTCCCACGGTGTAACTGTCGGCTGTCCGAAGCGTGCAGGAAGTGGTGACCGTGACCGTGAGAAATCTCGGCGGGAAGGACCACCTGCACCACCACTCAAGTTACGTACATGATATCCACCAAAACCGCCTCCATCACGACTCCGGCTCATAAGAGGACTAATCGGCTTCGGCACATTTCCGTGAGGAAGGCTGCCCATAACGGGTTTGATTGAAGGAAATGAAGGTGGTACGCTTGCAAACGGTGGTGGTCCTCCAGAATGGCCATAGGATTGCGGCACTGCAAAGCGACCATCAGAACGGCCACGACGGGATGGTGCATATTGAAACCAACGAGCCGGCTTGGTAGTAATCAAAGGGCGCACAGGTTTGCGAATTGCACTCTGTGTCGGCAGAGAACGCATTGTTCGGACCCTTTGATGAGCTCGGAAGATATTGCGCGCCGATCTACGCTCATTTCGGTTCGAAGCTGAGCTGAACTGTGTGTTGGGTCTTGAATGTTCTGAAATTAAACTGTTGTACAGAACAACATGCACTTTTACGTGGCCAATTATACCGCTCTCCGATACCTATTCCACGGCTTTCAAATTGTGAATGCGGAGACTAGCCAAAGGTTCAAGCGTTGTCAGCATAAAAGTAAAAAATCGATAGGGGGAACTGGGGTCCATTTTTTAACAGCCAAAAGCGTATTCATGAATACGAAGGCCGTGAGCAAAACTGGAAAAAAGAATATAAGTCGCCTTCGTGAACGAAACAATAAATATATTCGGATAATATAATAACAGCCGACCCATGCTAGAATTCTGAAATCAGGTTACACTCTAGCATCATTCCATTCGCCATTGGATGGGACATGTACAGGAAGTGAGCGATGTGCTATCTCCCTCGTAACCAATGAGCATCGCTCGCTGCTGCCCCATTGTGCAGAATCCGGTAAAAGCAATACAATGTTTAAATCAGAAATGTTTCAAGTCGTACATAGACTGTTCCATGAACAGTACTCTCTCCCGTGAATGCTTATCGAAAGGATCAATTTCTTCGTCTTGACAAGCTTAAAGACGGCGGTCAGCATCACTATCTACCATCGAAGTGAGAAGTGTCTTCATTGACACATTGACAATATCAGCAGCTTCAAAGCAGATCGACTCTTTGTTGAGCTAGGAACCCCACTGCTTCCTGACAGCTTGTCTCAGCAGTACTCCGCATCTCATACTTCAACATTTCGAAAAAGCACAAATGGATTTATACTTATTTGTCAGCCTTTGTTGCGTGCAAACCGACTGATCGAAGTAGCCGACAAACGCGGTCGTGCTACGAAGTTAAATGCGCCAGTCGAGGTTAACAGCAAAAGCTTCTTCTGGATATGAGCATGTTTCATGTCCACGCTCCAACGCAGTTGTCACGATTGTAAATGATCACCAGCCAACAATTTTATATCGTCACATGTGCTCTCTTGCAGGCCGCCTTTTGTACATACCAAAGGCAAGACAAGGTAGCGCTCAAATCAATTATTCTAACAGCAATCAGTCGACTGTTTCATTAAAATACATGGCATATCATAGCGAGTAAATGCCATGCGGAAGTGCCAGTGAAACACGATTTCAAATTCCATCACTTATCCTGAAGGCTGCCGTGTCGAACTTTCGAAGCACTTTATCAGAAGGATTCAGCAGCAAAATGAACGTGCAAAAATTGCGCATCCCCCCCTCCCCCTCCTTAAATAGGAGTATAAATCTTTCACTGTCCGACTACCCACATCCGCTATTCGAATCGCAACTTCGAAGGACACGTTCGATTCCAGGCGTTGATGCTACGCTTTCCTGATGATGAAACCAGTGGAATGGAATTCCTTTCGATTTCAAACTCCAAAGATGTATTGCGATCTTGACCAGTTTACGAGCGCTTTGGTTAAGGGATCTTTCATTCCCACTTTTACTTGCATTCACGCTCGAATTCGGCAAATATTTGCTTTGACGTGCTTCATAGACCGGATCTGCCTCCCTCTTCGCCTCATGTATTTCTTTCGTTTCCTATTAGGACAATTTCCACATTGTAGTTCGCTGCTAACAAACAATTCTCTTCCGAACATCCCTCTCATCCACTGATGCCTTCCTGGGTTGGTGCTCTCGACTTAGTGTTTGCAAAGTGAACAGTGACTTCCACTATGTGCTTGCAGAGAACATTTCGGTGTTCTCTGATCCACTTCATCTGCAGATGATCTAATCTCATTCTTCAACCAACTTCTGCATTTCTTTACAATATTAACTGCAGGATCATCAATTCATTCCACGCGTACTTCTGACGCACCATATTATTTTCGAACCTTTCTTCATTTAATCAGATCAGTTCAACAATCTATTTGATAAACCTTTTACTCTGTGAGTTCAGTTCATCTCACATGCTCAGTTCCGGCAGACTTTCTTCTACCAAGATAAAAAACACAGAAAGCCTTCGTTGAATGAACTGTCTGTTCATAAGCGCTGACTGCAAACTGTAACCAAATCCCTTCCACTCTTTTATAAGCACAGCTTGGTCATCGCATCTTCGACACTGCAAGATCACGCTGTCGAGACTTCAAAAGACCTTCGAGGGCAACCAGCCCACTCTACAGGCTTCTTGGCAGGCTTGTAAATAACGCGCATCACTGTTTCAGAAACCCACAACGCAAACATTTACGTGGATTCATCAGCGGCAATGAGATAGTGTTGCCATCCCTTTAAACTTATCATCAAACCGAACTGAACTCAAAAGCCAGCATTCAATGTTCTCGTGTATTGCCATGCAGCATTACCATCCACGCCAATTTTTTGTTCAATTAGTGGCTCCAATACCGGCCATGCAAATAATACGAAATTGGCAGCTGGTGCCTGTAGAATTACAGCGAATTTCGTTGTAGATAGCTGTCGAGTTTCAGCGATGAAACTTTTGCTCTGTGCTACGGAATAGCAGAAGTTCCATCTTCTCAAATCAGGGCAGAAGAATGTTGAATAATACCCACTTGGAAACCCTACTTGCGAGCACATACGATGTGTGTGCATAAAAAAATTACTACCATAATGACAAGTACTCAAAGACTCATCTCACTCTGTGCACTTCTAAGTCAAATTTCCATCGTTCTTAAACAATTTCTATCCAGCTGAAATTCATACACTAAACCTTACAAAAGGAGGAACAAAAGGAGTATGAAACCATCTTTGGTCGTCAAGTTCGCGGTATTTCTATTCAGCCACTCCTTATCTTCTAAATGACCACATACCGTGAGTTCACGATGAATTCAGTCGGATGAAATTTTCTTCTTATTTATGACCGCTGCTCTTCTATGCGCATAATGTAATACTTCTGGCCTCATCTATATAACTACAAGATCCGTATTCCTCAATTACACGTACAACGAAAATCTTTAAGGAGGCGTCTGAAAGCCATTATTCGGCTTGCTGTACCGATCGAAACTTACCTAGAGTACGCCGTAAGTCAAATGGCGAACTAAAGTGATGCCGTGGTGCACCATACGCCCCCTAATTTATGCAGCCACATCCAACATGCACCGTACACTGTCCATGCATCGGATGGTACTGTACGGTGAATGAAATCGTGAGCTGAAGTTCTATTAGCTGGATTCTTCGAATAATCTCAAATCAATCTTCCGAGAGTGCAACAATTCTAATGATCTAAACAAAAGAAACTACTGATGACAATACCTGGACGTCTCGCAACTTGCTTCACCTTAGCTAACCCTTTCCTCGCACCATTTTCCGAGCTTTGCCTTTTAATTTCCACATTACTCTTTGCCGCGCTCGCAGATCTTTTTTCGCCTCCCTTCATCTTCTCCGAGTCTTCTTTTCCCTTTGCGATCTCTGTGCCTTCCTCTTTCATAACTGCAGTAGAGGCCTTGTTTTCCTTCTTTGCTTCCGGAATCCGCACTGCCATATCGACACGATCAGCCTAAACATAACACTTGCCCTTAGATTTGTATGGAATCTGCACTGCCATTAAATTTCCATGAATCCCAGATTTTAACAAAAACTTGGTCTCTTCATAACGACCGCAGTCTTTGCAGCAAACAACAAAGTTTCTTCTACGTCGGCCATAGACAAAAACGCAACGCCTCACAGTTGTCACGCTCTATCTCAATGTTGTGAAATTATACTTTTAAAGTTGCCCATATCAGTCATCTTTGACCATCGCTTTGAGCGGCGAGTGCTCATCAAGTATCGACTGAGCTCTTTTATATTAGATGGAATTTTTAATATTTGTAACAGGTCAGCAAAGATAGTGAAATCTGACACACTTTATATTTTGGATCTACACCTGATACAAAAGAGACTGCTTAATTATTTTTCGACACGGCTTTGGATACGATCCGTTGTCAGGTCAAATTGGGCGGCAACACTAAGTTTTCATTGACAACATTATCACCAAACACGCTCTTAATTTGATCACTGCTGTTCCTATGAACGACACAGGAGACAGCACCACAACCAACATATGTTAGTTCGTTCGTCATTTCTACCGCACTGGCACCTACTATGATAAGCAAATTGTCAAAAACAAATCATGCATAAATAAAATACGTAAATTGGTGAACACATGACCATACTCATATATGAAGTGACCTTGAAGCCACTTTTTGCTTGCAATAAACCAAAATGAGTTGAATGAATGATGTGTCGTTAGTGCAGCGATTATGCTAAATCGCATATAAGGACTGACCCGCTCAACGGTGATCTGCTGACCGTTAAGAATGGCTTTATGAAATTGTCGTACGCATTCATCAGCGCATTCGGTATTCACCATTGCGATGAAACCGAAATATACGTTCGCTGGCTTCTGACGTCGCACAAACACTTTTGCGGTCACTACACGTCCACAATTCGCGAACATTGTCTGCAACGGCACTCATTATTGCGATTACATGTAACACAATTCCTCTCAATATCAAAAACTCTGATAACTGTTGAAAAACTTTCAATTTTCCCATCTCATAGAAATTCGTCACTGTGCCCAATAAGATGCTAAAAAATTTTCGAGAAAATTATAAAAAGTAAACTTTTTTTTCGGTTTTCGCAGACGCCTAAACCTTGTTGAGACTTTTAATCTTATTAAACAATTTCCTTTTTTCCTTACATTTCAGAGGATCTTGAAAAGGTAGTTAAACTAGCTAATTTTGACCAGTAAATCATGCTCTTATTTGAAAAAAAAATTCAAATGGACGCCATAACAAGTGCAAAAAAGTGAACTGTACTGGTAATTTTGAATACACAAGGAAACGGACTCTACTATAACGGCGATAGGACCCCACCCATTTTCCCATCTTCTCTAATTAGTGAAAAGAATCGCAAAAAAACTTGAATAATGAGGCGCTGCAACAAGAAAAGAATATTTCAGCTATAAATCATGAGCCATTTACTTAAACACTTTGAGCTTCTCGAAGTGAAAATTATTGGGGCTACACCGCTGCTCCCTTCAATCCCTCTATCGGGCAGTTCTTGAGTAGGCCATTCACTGGACGCAATCGAACATGAAACTGAACCGGAAACTTTCTGGAGAATGTCAACAACGATTACAAGTTTAGCGATTGCAAAATTTGAAGAGATATAAATACTTTTAAATGAGCAGCTTTCGTGTCGGCACCAATTCCTCTTATCCATAACGAATGATTCGATTTTAAAAGCGCATTCGTCAACTGCGGTTGCGATCCACTCTTCGCACTCAATGTGCCCTCTTTCTCGAGAGTCTTCGTAGGCCTCTGCCTCTCCTTTTGTTCATCATCCTTCGTTTTAACCTCGTTACCCTCATGAATTTCGACTTCAGCTTTTATTGCGCTTGCTACCTTACCAGTGTCCCTATCTTGACTCCGTATTAAATTCGGTTCCATCTTTTGATCATGTTCCGCTTCCATTCCTTCCTCTTTTTTAATAATTTTCTTGCCTCCTTCATCCGCCTCATTCAGAACCTTTTCGACGACGTCTTTGCTTCTGAGTTCTCCAGTTCCAACAACCTACAAATAATTTGTCATTCTCGTTAAAAACTAAAATATGTGTGAACTGCCAAAAATGGAAAAAAACAATAACCACAGAAAAAAGAATAAACAGCCTTCACTAAACCAAAAACTCTCATCGTAAGCAGTGAGACTTATAGCCTATCTACTTCTACCGGGGCGATAAAATTGTAATCATAAATTTACAGCATCTAGAGTGAAAGCTCGATTTTAAAAAAAATGTATATTAGCTAAAATAGACGTAACTGTAGACAGCTAGCATCAAATAATCTCAAACAAATACGCAATAATTCAACAAAATCAGCACCAGTGGCTGTTCCTAAATTGCCCATTCTGAGAGCTTTTGGCAAAGCTTGCGCGAATCATCATAATATCAAGCTTTTCAGGTGACTCATTTTCGTGATCCTTCGAAAAATACAACAAGTAGGTCTTCAGCGCTTTTTTTTTCTAAAAAACTTAGCGCGGGTCTAAAAACTATCAGATTTGTGAGCAATCCCATTTTCAGGATAGAAGATGATCGGACAAGTAACATGTATGAAAATCACACTAAATTACTCGATTATTTTCTTCATAATTATTACAAGTCCTCTTGCAACGATATGATGCCCTTTCGAACAACAGTACGCCTTATACCATCGCACAGTTGCAATATCCTTTTATCACCTCTTACGCTGCAGTATCTAATATGAGAAAGGAAAAAAGGAAAGTGAAATTAGGGAAAACGAAAAAATGAAAGTAGCATTGCATACAAGCTCACGTTGTGATTGCATTAGATTTACAGATGGATATGTCACTGCCAATTTACCTATTTTTTTCGACCTCTACTTTCAGATCGACCGCTTTGCAACTTTAGTTTTTTCCATTACCCTCTTTCTCCTTTTTTATACTACGTTCTTCAAGCGAACATGAACCAGCTAGAACGAGAGTGTATCGGCTGTCAATGCCCATTAAGGGGTTCTAGTACGCGGTAAGCGTCTAGAACATGCATTCGTTTATTTTAAGATGTTCCAAATAGTGCAATACTTCGTGCGTATGAACGGGTAAATGCAGAATTCAAGAAGGAACAAATACAAAAGAACTTGAATAATCACTATGCAAAAACACTTACTTTGTCCTCAAATGAATCATCTTTTTTGTCAGTAGTTTGACGATTTTCAAAACAAGACTTCGCAGCTGGATGATTACTTTTTGATGTCTCTGCTCCTTTGCCACTCGAAGACGCTGCCACTACATTTGACGATTTCGTTTGGGTACCTTTTAATTTATCGGCCTGAAAAACATGAGAAATAAGAGAAACAATGGGGTCGGAGCAAGATAATGCGCGCGGCCGGCTGGATGAAGATCAATTTTTTGCCGAAAATTAAAAAAAGTGTCTAAAATCATAAATTTCTTCCTCTTTTCGACAGTGGGCCGCTCGGATTACTTGCTTATAAATACGGTAATTGGGGAGGGGGGATGGAGGTGGGGAGGAATGAGGTAAGAAGGGATAGAACAGGGTCAAGAAACTATAACAAAATGCCGCTCCTTCGGTAAAAAACATTATTGCAGAAACATCGTAAAACATTATATGCTGAAGACTTTATTATGTAATTTCTCTTGTCAAACTATTCGAGTATGGCAGACTCGTCTCCACAACATTTAATACTCAAAAATATAATTATCAAAGGAATTCCGAATTTTACGAAGATATGAATTTCATCTGAAATAAACGCAAACGTAAACTTTGACAGAAGCGGAAATACCACCACCAGATGAATCCTTGAGAGAGAGAAAAAAATAATAGAAACAAAATGTAGCGTGCTGAACCGATAAGATGACAAACCACCTCATGCTGGAAGAATCAACGGTTGACAGGACTCCACTCCTCGATCAGACGTCCTTCTGTGAATTTAGCAAACTGGTGTCAGGTTCGCCCCAGGACCAAGAGCTCTGCCGGAAACCTTCGGAGCATATGATTGTCGCTAAAGCGCCCACGTGTACGGTTTCCATTAGGATAATGTTATCCATCACCCAAAGTTTTGAAGTTAGCGAAGGGTCATTCATTATTAGCGTTCAAAATATCTCACCAATCGAACAGAGAGGATATTTCCGTTGTACGAAACCTTATCGAAAAACTGCACGCATCGTTCCGCACAACTCGTATTAATCATCGTTACGTAGCCGATGTGCGCATTTGTTGGCTGCTGACGACGAATAAAAATTTTCGCACTCACTACACGTCCGCAATTCGCGAATAAAGTCTGAACATAAACAGTCACAGTCAATATCAAATCGACCAGAGACCACAAGTCAACAATGCCTGCACTCCTGGAGAAGAAGAGAGGGAGAAGGGATGGATACCAGCTCTGATTATAAAGAGAAGGGTGGTTTCCGTCAAACACGAAGGTTCATTCAACTTCTGATACTGTAATTACAAGCACGAACAAACATATCGGCTCCCACTTTAGCAGAAATCCGGGACAAAGACCGATGGGTCAAGTAATCATGGGATTCCAGAACCTCGGAAATGGAATTCCGGTGCAGCCCAGATATGCAAACGCATACCGATGTATCCCATCGACGCGAACTTTGAAAACGGCGCAAACCATAGAACAACAACGAACTCTACAATTAAATGGGAAAACGGCATCACGATCAATATAAATCTCTGCCGCATATTTTTTTCTTCACTATCACGTTCGTCTCTTTCCTTACACCGTGTACTACGCATGGCACATTAAAAACAGGAAACGACTAGTCACGGAATAACGAACACCGCAGCTGGTCACATGGGGATGACTCTTCCCGCCCCTTAATTTGGGGTAATTTCGGGCATCTCCAAAATGACAAAATTTGTGCCAATTTGAAGTAGACACCCATAAACAAACGGCCCTTTTTCTCGTTCTCCGTTTGTCACATCTATTCTAGCCATACCCACTAACCCTCGTTGCAAAGACAAACAAAAATTGCGAAATCCTTCACAGCCACCACAAATTCATTTTTCGGATCTTAAACAGAAAATAAAACCTTTTCAACAAATTTACAGGACAAACGAGCATATATAGGAACAAAGATAAATAAACGAATAAAGAAAATAAAACTGCTAACCTTGAGATCAGAAGCCTTGACATTTGCGCCAATTCCCCTCACCCACAACGAACAACTTCTCGTGCTCTCTGCTTCCTGTATAAGAGCAGGTGTGGTGCTTACGATGCCCTCACATTCGCTCTTCACCTGGTCTCCAGCTGCTTTTCCCGTTTTCTCTAACTCCTGTTTCTCAGCCTCCTTTCTGTCGAGCTCCTGTTCTTTCATACTCTTGCTGTCTTCGCTCTCGTCACGCACCTCGACGTCCGTCCCACTTTCGCCCTATAATATTTACATTATAACAACGCGCAGAAAGTTTGTACTGCAAAGAAACAAAAAAAACCCGCTGGCGACTTCCTTTAAATTCTATCCCCTCCCACTTTTCATCAAAAATTTCGAACAAAGTAACAAGCTGTTCGAAGTTACTGTTTTGACCCAATCAAAATCTGTAACTTTCTTGACTAAACATTATCGGCTTCTATCATGGCCAGCCACGTTTGATATAAAATGTATGTCCGCAACCTAAAAAAAGAGTCCAACTAAATTCTCACTTTCTAATGCGCGTGCAAGTTTCAGATTGTAATAACTTTTACCTATTAACATTTTAGCCTATTAAGGCATGCTCACAACAAGAATCTTTAAACTTTAAATTTGGTTAATCAAGCTTAAGAATTCCTTGCTATTATTCTAGCTTAATAAGCTGAAATATTAGTAAAAAAAGATTTCATATCATCTAAACCACGGACGCAACAAATAACCAGAACCGAACTACACTCACAAATTATAATTACACATTTCCGTAATCCAACCATCCTAGCACAACCGAAAATGCTTTTACCTGCCCACAAAACCATTCCTACAAATCATTTATTTCTTTCACATCACCCTGCAAAAATTTACCAACAAATACATATCCTCTACGACCTCTATTCGTATCTTCTAGGGATGCACTGTCCCCTTCAACTCTTCTATATGCCCCACTCCCAATCCACCCTCTCAACGACTCTCGACAATCAGATCGAAAGTTTTAAAGCCTTCGCAAAATCTTAAGACGTAACGAAACTCTTCAATATGTCAAACTAAAACATGGTCCAGTAGCAAACGGAGAAAGATAAAGTCGTCAAGTTTTAACAGCATTACAATAAGCGGATCTTCTGGATGAGAGACTTCACCAATCGCTGTTTTGATTCCTTCAGCGTCTTTCGATTGTTCGTTCTCGACATTTTGTTCTGATTGAGGGACAGCTAAAATAGTGTGCAAAAAACGATTAAACTCAAAATTTACTCACTAAAACTTAGAAAAAAGCACCATTAAAATTAAAACATGACGCAAAGATAAGTCGGAATTTAACGTGCCTGCGGATGCAACCACTTCGGTAATGAGCTAATACGAGCACAAATGCAGCACAGTTAAGTTCCAAAAATGCTGCCGTACTTCTTGTGCTCCGGAAATCCCTAGCCTCCTATATTCTGCCTCCCTTTGATGTAGCCCAACATGTTCATCCAGTTCTCCACCATCACACAACGACTGATGATTGGTCATATGGAAAGAGGGTGTCTCGCGCAAGCAATTCATTAGAGTTAGACCTCCAACGCCAGGAACAGTTCGACTGAACGCTCATAAGAATTTGAAATCCTCATCGGCGATGAGAATGAAGCACCGAAATCTAGCTGGGCTGTTTTTCTTTCCTTTTTTTGAGCAATATGCGTTAAAGCGTTTTATTACTTATAATAACTGAGCAGGCTGAGCCGCACGTCATACAAAGACATTCATGACAAGCTTAAAGGCCCACCCACTGTCTGTATAGAAAACATCAACCTTCCAAGCTGAACGTTCTTACGCATTCCAACTATTTTTCATTAAATATCTTTAAGTTCACGTACGATATTTTCTTCAACATCACTTTGGTCAAGGTCACTCATTCTCCAATAAACGCCATTCTCGATTTTATATTTTACATTCATCAGTTACACAGCTCGACAGTACCTGGCTGCATTGCGCGAATAACATAGTTGAAGTGATCCGAAAGAAAATCCTGGCTACAGTAACGACTGCGAAACTAGGACATGTGGTGAAAAACCCTTGCAGAGCTAGTAGACTCTAGAGCGCAACCAGCTTGCACATACCTTCCATTGAGGCAGAGGAATGAGAAGGGGAAGTGAATGGTTGTGCCTCCTTCGAGTATTCGACCACGGAAAACAAATAAGTTTCTGGATCGTGTCCCTCATTACGTATCGCCTGCAAAATAAGTAAAAATAGAGAGTACCCTAAAACTTTTCAAGTAACCAAGTCTTTTACAAGTAACATGTATCGGCCAAATCAAACAGTTCCGCTGATCGCTTCGCCGACTTCAATTTCCAACGTTGACGCGGAAGTGTTCGCAACTTTCAGTACAGGCGCAGATGCAAACATCTCAAGCTTTGACTTTTTAGCATTTGGCAGGATGGGGAGAGGGGACGGTGGAGCGGGATGGGTAATGTCTAGGTGTCTAATCAAATAAATTTTCGAATCCACGTTAACGCTGCCTTAAACAAAGATATGACCCACAGGCATGGCATACCACAATCCCGTCCTTTGCCAGTCAGCTTTTCACATTTGTACGGTATGTTGGTGCATCCTGTAAACGAACGCTTTTATTATATTAGGACTGGCAAGAAGACAAGTAAGCCAGAGGTCACTCGCCCCATCTCCGAGATCGGAAGCGATTTTTCCTCCCTGGGCTAATCGCATCTTATAATTATGTTCCCGTTATTACTGCCAAGTGCCTCCATTAACCAGTATGTCGCGAAAAGAAAAGAGTGATGAGCCATCGCACTGGCTGATCACTTTATGTACTCTTTAACTTTTTACCTACAATCAGGATTTTGCCTGCATGCCGTCGAAGCATATGTAGTCGCGCTTGCGTCTTTCGTTCGATAAGCGAATCGCCGATAGCCCTTAGCGCTACAATTAGACGACCGGCGAACAGAATAAAACATGGCAAGATCGGGTAGGTCAAGGAAAGGTGTGTGCAGGTGCCTGCGCCTGTGCGCACGGGTGTGCGCGTGTGTGCCTGCGTGCGCGCGCGTTTCCGTGTGTGTATGCCCGTGCGCGTGTGTGTACGTATGTGTGTCCGTGCGCGTGTGTGCGCGTGCGCGTGTGTATGCGTGCGTGTGCGTGTATGCGTGTGTATGTGGTTTGGGAAGGGGGGGGGGGGGGGGGGGGCACGCTATTTCCCACTTGCCCACCGGACACACTGACGGACCTACTGGCTGCAAGCGATAATTCTAAAAAAAAAATTAGCCACTCATGACTGTGGCACTTAAACATGCTTTCGCCCATCTGGACCTTACGCTATATGTAATTCAGTGTTTCAATTTTTACGATCTTCTCATTTGCTAATTCCCTATATTCAACGTTGCTCATTTCACTTAACTGTTATATCCCGCAAAACGAACAACTTCAGTGGATGAAGCCTACAAGATGAGAAATTACGAAATCAACACTTCGCAAAAGTACCATTAGAAGATAATAAGGTAGAAAATAATAAATAATAATAACAGCTTAGCAGCCGAAAATAATAAACTTACCATTAGAAGACGTTCAATGAGCGCCACCTTAATGCCCGTCTTATCAAGTCCACGCTTTCCCAATTCCTCTTTCAGTTCGAACACCCTTAGGCCACTTAATGGAACCAGTCGTTCTCGTCCACCAGTTGTTTCCGTCGAACTAGCACTTTCGTCCATTTTGTATGCTAAACTAAAAATTCGCTGTCAATAATGCTAACAGCAAAGCTCCTGCGAAAGAAAACCTCTGATATCGGAAACTGTGGAGCCCAAACAACAGCTCAGTGAGAACACTCCATCTTCAAACGAAACATGGACGGCACTGATCAACTTTAGCTAAAAATTTCTGAATTCATAATCTTAGTGCTGAATCTAAATAAAATGGGAAAAGCGCACAAATAACGGACTTCTAAAGACTCCACTGAAAAATTTAATACCCGTCCAACCCAGATATCTGCAACACACTTCGATGTGCTTCCAGTTGCACAAC
>JPKZ01000987.1:469119-479631 GCA_000803305.1 Toxocara canis
CTCAAAAAAAAAAGGAAAAAATATAGCTACGATAATTTTTGCAAAGCCAACACGAATAACGAGATGCAAATGTCCCAGCATCATATATGACGCGAACTCGATAAAATGCCGTTCGTTTCAGATGCTTCCCAAACTACCAAAGAGTTGCATGTGGCTTTCAGCTTTTCATTTAACTCCTCATAGCTATTGAATATATAAATTGTGTGCGGAAAGCTCCACTGATTAAGAAACATGATATATCGGAGTGAACAAACGCCGTCGATATATCGAATACTATAAAACACATAATATTTCATTTTACTACTCTGGAAATGGGCAAAGAGTGAAATTTTACTCGATCCCACTCATTAGGCGAACCTCTTCTAACAATTGTTTATAGTAACAACAACACTTGAAATTTTGCAAAGAATGCAAAAATCTGTTACTCTCAACACTCTCTGCTGTTAGCTGTCGACCTTACATAAAATATTGCTGAGAAAATCGTTATGCGGTTAGCTTACTTTCGTCGTCTGCATTGTTCAAAAAGTTTACAGATTCTTTTTCGGTGATCATCATACAATTTGAGGATGCGTCGAACGAGCAAAATAAGTTAGGGAACATGATCGACCTACCTCATCAGTGTTGTACATGCCCATTATGACTCCACCACTTTTGTTGAACGTGAACACATCATGCCGCGTTTCATTGCCGTTTTTATCCGTTTCAATCAGTTGGAATTTAACACCCTTCTTCACCACAGCATCTGTTGCTTTATACTGAAAATATTCGAAAGAAAATTCACTAAAGCGCTTTGCAAAAAGTATTGTTTACCTATAAAATGCAAAAAATCAACAAAAGGGTAAAGAAAATTTTACCTTTAAACATCAATAGTAACATTAAATGGTCGCCCCTGAATTAAGGGAAAAAAAGGGAAGAAAGTTCTGCAGCATTTAAAAGTCCCTAGAAACACCAATCCTTCCCCCCTCCCCGTCCAGGTTTCTTATAGCTACGGTAGGACAAATCTTAAGTTCAAGCCAAACCTCGACAAAAAACAAACCTGGTCTCCAAAAGCATGACGTCCAATGACGATCGGTTTCTTCCAGCCAGGTACGAGGCGTGGAATATTATTGCAAAGAATCGGCTCACGAAATACCGTGCCTCCGATTATGTTACGTAGAGTTCCATTTGGACTCAACCACATCTTCTTTAACTTGAACTCTTCCACTCTGAAAAAAAATATTGCGCCCAACTTGTAACACCTCTTTACCGTTTATAGGGCTTAAGAGATTTGGATTCTTATTTAAGCAACTTATCAGATCCAATTTCATTTACATTTACTGCTTAGCAGTTCCGACAAAAATGCAATAATCTAAAGTAAGCGGAGCAAAAGACATGAACAATGCGTTTCATAGTTTCACACATTTCTGACTTAATACTGTATCCTGCGAGTTGAGCTGTCAAATGGAAGCGGGTAGCCGTTAATTGGTTGCACAACAAGACGGAACACAATCTGCCTTAGATGTATGGCCAGATGAAGGAAGGAGACGACTTAAACTTCAAGAAGGGTTTTTGCCAACCCCCCGTTTGTGCGCTTGTTAAACGGTTATAAGGCGATGGTTAACAATCATGTGCGAAGATTACAAAAGATGCTTTGTATGAGTCACTTTAAGAGACCTTTCGAGACGTTGTAAGGGATTGTTCTGATCTACCTTATGCTAAAACCATCGAAGGGGCAATAGTAAAAGGTGGACCTGAAGTATCAGTACTGGCCGCTTCCTCTGCCCTCTCCAAAAGAACCGCCTAAGGGTATCTGCAGTAATGACTGCGTGCAATCGCTAATGTTAATGCAAAAATTTTGCAACGTTCTTGCAACAAATCAGTCTATCTTTACTCTAAGTTAGACCCGGCCAAATGGAATAAGCAGAAAGAGACAATTATGCAATGGGAAAGATGCATTAGTACAAACGAAGAATACATATTTATAATAAAGCAAAGTCCTTGATTATCAGCAAAGCTGCAGTGAAGAACACACTTGTATATGTATATATATACATATATATGTATATGTATGTATATATATAGGGCATTGAGCAAAATGGCACTGACAAAATTATTATTTAGAAGGAACACCAGCCTCCACAAAATTCTTAAGATGAATTTTCACAAACGCATTTCCGATCGTTTCAAAAAGACAGCGTAGCGAATTCCCTTAACTCCTTATCACCTTGCCTCTCGCTCCTCCATATCGATAGTGATCGGTTTGCAACTGCAATGTTTGCGCTGGGTACTACATGCTAGAACCGACAAAGACCTACCGAGCCTCATCGGGAGTGATAGTGGCGCATTTGATGCCAACGTTATACTTCTTAATCGCTTCTGCTGCATCGACCGTTACTTGGTCGTTGGTTGCATCACGGTTCGGTAATCCCAAATCGTAATATTTTATGTTTAGATCCAGATACGGCAAAATCAGCTAAAAACACTTCTGGCTCAAGCAATGCGAACATAAACCACCCAAAATAAGCAAGTCGGGAAGGCGTCTAAAGCAATTGAATATCCATATGAACTATGACAATATTTTAGTCGCCGTTCATGATTATCAACACACTAGTGTCATTCTGTATGCAATACAAATATCATAAACAGTCGAGTGCTATAATATGACCACATTTATGAGGGAGAATAGGCCATATGCTTCTCAAATGTGCAAAAAACACGGTGAAAAATGCGACAAAAAGCGAGCAAAAAGGGGTGAAAGCGAAAATACCCACAGGAATAGTATCCTTAAAAATAAAATATTAGGAGATATAAGTTCTCACCCCCTCCTCCCCTAAAGAATACCTTAGATTATTGTAATCGAATCGTAACTTATTCGACTACGGTCGAATCAAAAATCATTTTTTTTAGCTCAGAAAAGAACTAACAAACATTAAGAGATCGGTTACAGAATATTATTATAAAGTCGAGCGGATACATAGGAAACTTTATATTCCTGCAGCTAGTTTTCATCGCATATTATCTCGTTCCTTCTTCTTTTCATCGAGATGTGATCAAGAAATTCGCGACAAAAAATTTCGGTAGAAATATTAAAGTTCCGGAACTATAGCTTCAACTCTAGTATCAGAAACAATTTATGTAAAACTTTAAAAAGTCTATGCAAATTTCGAGAAAATGCGAGAGTGCTCAATGATTTTCACTGTTGTCAGCCGTATTGTTGAGTGCAAAATACAACTTTCTTTGATTGCAGAGCAAGTTATATATTAAAGGGCAAGTAGAGAACCCAACTATATGACTAATAACATAATGAAAATATGGCCTAGCCATGCTTTCTAGACTCGTTAAACTATACTTTACTAAGTAAAAACACATAACAATAACTAAGTGAAGTTATTGTTACGGGTTTTTATAATTTCTAAAAGCAGAGTTTATTTATCTGTTCTCAAAGTATACTTTGTGTAGTACAGATTTAGTACAGGATCGGCTAATACGCAAAAGTGTAAAGTAAAGATATAGAAAACGAGAAATAAGAAAAGTGAAATTCTCCAATTAAAGAATATGCTTAATTTTGAATTTCAACGTTATTCTTGAGTTGCAACGATAATTCTCATCCAACGAAATCTGCGATCAATGGCTGGTTACCTTTTTCTTGATTTCAGCCCAAATAATGCGCGTCATTTCGTCACCATCGAGATCGACCACGGGGTTGACCACCTTGATTTTACTGCGTTGTTTGGGTGGTGCTGCTGCACTAACCAACGTGCGTGCTTGCCCTCCAATACGCAATACTCTTGCGACAATTTGACGCTGCATCTAAATAAGAAAAATAAATAAATAAATAAATAAATAACCTCTGCTTATTCATTTATAACCCAATACAATCATCTGAATACCACGTGCGTTCAAAAATTCATCCTTGACAAATCTGCACAATAAGGCATCAAAGCCAGCCCACAGGTTAGCACAAATTAACCGTATTTCCTTTACGCAATAGTGCGTCACCTATGTATGCGCAGTAGCATCCTAAAGTACTACGTGAAGCTCGGGTAAGTAAATTTATTTCGGGAAATATAGACGCTATACTTTTAAAGCGACTCATAAAATGTAGGAAAAAAAAAGCCATGGTATCTTTAGCAGACGGCTATTTGCTATCTATAGTCACGCATCGTTGCATAAAGGCGCATTCGTAAACACATCGACGGCCCTTACTTCATAGCATATATGGCGTAGCACAACTGTGCTGATGTCAAATCGCCAACAACCAATCACACTCAAATGCATTTATTATATATATTACCTAAGCAATGCAAACGCTGCTTAGTGAAATATCGGAGTATTCCAGCATTACTTTCACGTTACTTTTATGATAGTATCGATGATCGACTACTACTATTGTGCTCCAAATGAGTAATGAGTATCTCAAAAACGGATACACGAACATGTATATCGATGAAGGGTTCACCTAAATTGAAAATTGTCCAATATATGACCCCGCCGACAACCTCATTTACCTGAATTTCATCAACGTTACATTAGTTTAGGTATCCCAAAATATGGGCTTAGAATGATCGCTTGTTCCATCTACTTGATGCATTTGTAAAAGTGACTGTGACCTTTCGGAACCAGATTCAGAGCACGTAAAGCTTCAGCGAGTGTGTGTCAACATACCCAACTCTGGTTCTTAAAAATTTGTACTTAGCTTTTGGAAGACAGCAAATATAGATATTAAGCCTTTTGTGCGAACTACAATATGCGTTGGAAAGTAGGGCTACATTTGATCCGGTAAGTAAGTTTTACATCATTTTACATCATTTATTTCTTCAGGCGTTGCATCAAGGAAAAAAATTACTTCAATTTTTTTCTAAAATTTAAGTAACTTTTTTTTCTTTAAGAAATGCGTCCCCTTCCCCCATTTGAGCGTAGTGGGAAGAGCGGGTGATGATAACACAGCTTATCAGTGTTGCCGAATGAAAAAGCATAAAAACTTTGCAATAAACATTTAAAACAACAATTTGAAACAATTTTAAAAAAGATGAACAAAAAAGCTGAAGAATGAAACAATTAGGTGCTATTTAATATGATCGACGAATTCAGCAGCCTAACGAAACAAGCTACTGAATCTAGCGCGATCAGTGTACTGCTAACGATCTAACGAGACGATTTGCCTGTTAATTGTTGTCTTTAAAAACGCTTCATCAAAGCTTGTTCTTGTGCGTTTAGCGTTCGCTAAAAAAAATTGCTATACAATTCTATCTTTAGTAGAAAATGCTGATGATCGAAATATTAAACCGAAAATTTGAAAAAAAAATGGTATAAAAAAACCTCCAAAAATTCAACCCAAAAAATCTATCGCTCAGCTACGTAACGAATCGAATAATAACGAGCATTAATTCAACGATATAGAAAGCGCATTTTAGCCTTACTTCAAACGATGTATAGCAGTTTGTTATATTATACTGCAAGAGTGACCAAGTTTCTAAGAGCGCCAGTGGCCATATAAAGAGAAGTGAGTGAAGTAAATTTAAGAGTTATGGTGCTAGAGGCCCGGAAGTATCCCTACCAAGTTGCCCAAAGATATTAAGCAACCATCTACCATGAGTTTATGCGTGTGCTCCACATTGCGCATACCTTGCGGTCACTACTGCTTGAGGTCAAGACTTTTATATAAGGATCGTATCTAGTTAAAACTTAACACAACTAGCGTGTTATTTGTGATAAACTAAAAATGCGGTCATAGATGCGAGACATTAATTTAGTGTAACGCCTTAAAATATTTTACTCACATGCAAGCGTGCAACTAAGTGCAAATGAAAGATAAAGATCGCAGTAGAATTTTTCTTAAATATTAGGTTACGTATATGTGACATGTCAGAGTCTAGAGTTTCGTACCTCTCCGATCATAACGCTTTAAGCTTGCCAACAATTCCGTATCACTCGATAATAGTGCTAGATAAATTAGTGCAGAATAATCTTGTACAAACAAAGTACTTTAAAGCGACGAGAATCCATATTATACCCTTCAAACAGATAAACATATACATATATATATACGTATGTATGTAATGTAACCATAATTTAATATATTTAAATTTATAAATAATTTAGTATGTATGTATGTAATTTAACCGTAATTTGATAAATAATTTAACCTAGGAAAATAAAAATAATTTAGAGGCCATCTAACATACTATAAGAAGGTGAGCCAAAATAGAGTGGACAATTCGGCCAAATGACAATAATTCTGTTTTAATGTTCATATATATATATATCAACATATGAACGTGATAAATGTTCTAAAGAGACACAACACATAAAGATGCCATAGTGACTTGAAACAAAAGAATTAGACGAGAGAACTTACTAGCGGAGCTCTAATCAATCCTCTAATATATAGCGGAAGGAGAGAAAAGAACAATGATCAAAACAGCTCAACACAATGGAACACAAAAAAAACTTTAAAAAAAAAGATGTGTGTGATTAGTCGTTTTTTTTGCTACCAAAAAAACAAGCTTCGTTCCGCAATTCATAGATCAACGACAAGATAGGCCTTTTGTTCTGGAAATTTTGACTACATGAAGGAGGCGAGTGGGACAAGCCAGTCAGCCCTATGAGCGGGGTGAAAGGGAAGAACTTAGTGATACTCCGACCGTTGAACTATTTGAAGGTATAGTGCGCTCTAGTGTTGCCTTTCATTCTCTATATTATCTCTCTTCTTCCCAGTCATTGACACTCAAATTCACTCTTATATTCACATACACATTTAGGTCTCTTTATTTAGCCAATTTAAAACGAAAAAAAATATTGAAGAAACACTGGAATGCTTCTCGAAAAAAAAAATGAAATCGTTATTCGGGAGTTGCAAAATCTGAAAGTTAATCGCTCATACGGTTTGACCGACCAACTTACAAATGCAAAATCCGCCGTGACTTTGCATTTGATGATCTTTTGGATTGTTTTAAAAAAAAGTTTTCAAACTGACTACAGTCGATCTGAAAACCTAAACATCTAACAATTTTTGTAAACTCTGAAGAGATAAGAAACGGAATTTGTTATGTGCCCATATCGCATATGGTATAGAACAACGTAAGCGACTAACTCATCAAGGACATAACATAACATTTAGTTAAGCCTAGTCATAAATCGCGTATGTATTATCACCTTTTCGATCTCAAAAGCACATATTTCTTTGGAAAAATTAAGAAACGATGAATGCAGTTGTCATCGAACGTTGAAAAAATATTGCCGAAGAAACAACCGCAAATAGTAGTTATTTCTTAGCGATCACTATGAGTAAAATTCATTAAATTTTAATAACAACAATTCGTTGATGCTTTTTCGAATCATAGCCAACAATATCTTATCACTGATAAACGGTTACTGAAATAATAAAAATTTAAGAAAAAAACGATACCGCTGAGAAAAGCATACGCTTCGAATATTTTATGAAAAGTTGGTGAGAAGATAACCCATTAATGCCCATGTAGTATTGATAAAACCAAATGAAACATTATCTAATCATGATTACAACATAGTAAACAATCGATCTTATCAGTTTTGATTTCTGTGCAAGAAAAGCTGTTAGACGAAAACTCATTAAACGTTCTTGAAAAAGTAACGTCTTTTTCACGAAACAAACTCATAGATTTCGAACAAACTTCTTCCCTCTCATTTGGAAATAATATAATTTCATTTTTGGATGAGGAAAAGAAATATATGTAAAGTACATTTTATGAAAAAAACAATAAATAATAATTATGATGAATGTTACTGAAATACTTCTTAAGAAAAAACACATTTCATTTCGAACATAACAAAAACAACCAATTAGATTTATTCCATTTTTTTTCAAACCATAGCGTTTTTAAGTGCGAGAAAAAAAAGAAGAGAAATGAGCTAAACAATTTAAAATTGAACCAACAAACGTATAGAGAAACAACGATCATCAAAACAACAATCGACTGATTGCGTTCGGTTCGGTACAACAGAACGCACACACACACACATAGACACGCAAGCCCTCTCAATTAAAAGTCGACAAAACGTAAACGTCTAACATCCAATGGCGGGTCGGTCAACATTCGTCCGTCGTACTACTTTATGGATGGCGTCGTCAAAGTGATCACACGAAACAACGCCTCACTTCACCGATTTCTTTTACTCTCTACATACGATCATTTAAGCGTTCATTTACTGATTTACTTCAAAGAGTGTATAATCAGTACGGGATTGATAAAAGTAATTAGTAATTTTCTTTTTTATTTTCCAAATTGTATATCCTTTAAAGTTTTTGCTTTTTTTGTACAATACTTTTTATACATTTTTTTATACGATCTTTTTATAAAATATGCGAAATACACTTCTCAATAACGTAGTTGGAAGCGATCATTCATATGTTATGGATTTCAAATGTACGATAAATTATTTTGATAAGAATACCGTCGGCTAATCTCATATATTTCATCTTACAAATTTTATTAAATGCTCATTACGCTATTTTTTAACAGATAACGTTTTCGCTATCACTATTACTGTATCGTTATTTAGGTACGGCTATGTCCAACGCTTTGTTATCTCGATGGTTTTTCTTCGTTTTCTTTTTCTTCTTTCTTTATTTTAACAATTCATATCCGTTAACCGATTTGTAGAGATGAAATTTAAAAAAATAACACTCGTTTTCTTTAAAAATAATAATGAAATAAAAATAACACGGCTTTCGTTATACCTTAGTTTGGTAGTCGAATTAAAAACGTTTTTGATACTCGCGCGTTATGCACGCAGAAATAACGCTGAATCATGCAAAAGCATGAAACAGATTGGTGAATGCCACGCTCAAATTTGAACTGAGCTGTGCAACTAATAGCGCGATGGAACCATTAGGCGTTCTATTCCGTTTTATATTGCGCATTTTTAAGTTTATTGGCATATTCGCTAATCATGATTCATTTGTTTTAACGAAAAAATATGCTATGAGTTTGAATGGACTTTTTTGATACTGATCGCTGCATCTGTTTTTTTTCCCCAACTATTTTATCTTCTCTAAAAAGGCTCAACATTGGTGATTGATAAAGAAGGACTATGTTTTCGATTTAACAAACTTATTTGTAAACGTAACAATCTGCTACAAGTTTAATGTTCTCTTCATTTATTTTCATTGATGCACTTTCATTTGTATTCGTAGCAGAATGAATTTAGCCGAACAAAATGATAAGTATTTGTTATCATAAAATATGTTATCATAACGCAGTGTTTCATTTTCTATTATATTTTCCCAACTTCGTATATTTGTGTTCCCGAACTTTGGCCAATCGTTCCATTCTGTTCTTTCTGCAACGAAAACATCCCTGAGCCATCTTGATCTGTTCCGCAAAAAAATGCTTCCTTTTTTCGCCCGATTCCATAGGAAAAAAACACATCAGTCATATGATAAACACGTGATAAAATTTTGAAATTTATCACCGCAAAAAAAAAGCTGAAGGTCGCGAAAGTGGAAATATTATTACGACGAAGTGCGAAAAAAAAGTACCCATAAAAAGGAGACGAGCGAATAAATCAAGAAAAGCAGATTGACAGACTGAGAAGTGAGAATGAATAACGCTGAACTTGTCCAGCTATATGAATTTTGATACCTATATTCGTGCGCGTAGCGACGTTTTGGCGAACTCGAACCTAAGATGAAGCGTCACGATTAGTGATTCGAAAGTTGTAGAAGAAAAAAGGAAGCATATTTTTGAGCGCTTTATGTTTAAAAAAAACGCATCGATTCAGCGAGACCGTCGGGCTCGAGAACTCGAGAACTCGAGAAATTCTCTTTTTCAAAACTTTTTACCTATAAAAGGCTGTGCTGTTCCACAGGGGCAAACACATATTAAATTCGTCGCTTCCGAAACCAATATGCGCGTGAAATTTCGGGTAAGCGGTCGTTTGCCTAACAGAAATACTGATGCATCCGATGTTTTAGGAATATTAACCTCTACTTAACTAATCAAATGGAAAACTGGAAAACGGAAAGCCAACAATGATACTGAAAAAGAAAATCAAAACGGATGAAATTGCTCGAAAAAGTAAACAGGTGGAGAATTTTTAACTTCAAATACGCTTGCGTCTCATACAAAGTAAAACAATATGAAACGAAATTGTTTGATGCTGTTACAAGCAAATCAATGGGCAATTAGAGTGAAGCAAACCGAGAATTTTTCTAGTTTGGCGTGCAAACCGAACCGAGAATTTTGATAGTTAAATGATTGAAGTTGGCCGAAAATTTTAAGGTGTCGAGAAGTGCAACGAGCCAAACATTTTCATTTTCAAATAAGCAAAATTAGAGAAAATTTTCAGACATTCGCGAAAAAGAGGTGACCGCGAAATTTGTATTGCAGAAGAGCGAAGTGAGACGAAAAAATAACATTTCAGCGATTTTCAATTCTCTCAGCACGGTTTCTTTTTCGAGCACCCTTTTCGCTCATTACGAGTGAGGCACCTGTCAATGCAGTTAGTATTTTTTGCTGACAGTTTGAGTAAGAGCTCGCAAAGTAACTCTCA
>JPKZ01000987.1:487146-501289 GCA_000803305.1 Toxocara canis
GCATTATTAACGACAACAAATCTGCCAAAGATATAAAACTGCCAAATTGGCTACTTACCGCCTAGTGTTATCGTTTCGATAAGCGACACGTGTAGACGCATGCGTTTTGTTTGTTTTCTTTCTTTTTTTTTCTAATCACAACAATTCGAGCATTTCACTGCATGGTTGTATTCGGTTTGTCAATGTTTGCTAATCAGTCATTAGCTTTTGAAATAAAACACTATCTCCCATTATCTCGTTATAATACACGTTGTAAAAAGTGTCTTTTGGTGGTAAAACCAAATTTAGTGATTATTTTCGCTAACAGATTCGATCGATAAGAAAAATTTCGCGCTTTAAAAATTATGAAAGGTTTTAAAAAACACTGAGTGCGTAAAATAACATTCGTAAGATGTCGAAAAGATTACGAACAATACGGTGCAATGATGACCGGCCTTATTTTGTCGTCATAGTAAACAACATTTTTTATACTGCAACTCACCTGGCTTCAATTTTCTGCTAGTGGAAATCATGTGAATCCCATAAGAAGCTCATCTGATTTTCACAAAGGTATAAAAACTTTTTCAATAGCCGCCAGAACGAGTTCAGTGAGTATGCGGAACCATCTCCCTATCGATCATCAACACACCGTTCACGAACAACCCAAAATTATTTCTTTAATTCCTTGAAACATTATAAATCATTCGTCAAAATATTATGCGAAATATTTATTGGCATTCATATGCATCGAAAATTGCTAATATTCAAGTTTCCTAACGACTAAAACAGATAGTTAAAAGTGAAAAAGAATGAAAAGAAAATCTGCTGACTTATAGTGAGGATTTCAAGTTGAGCAAGACAATTTATTATAAAAGTCGTGAAAGTAAATTGTAAAAAAAACAAGTAAATTTTTTACGATTGGTGCAGCGAGTAATTTTAACGATAGTTCCGAGAGTTCTATTTGCAATGCTGAGATATTCACATGCTCAGATTATCAATTCTCATTGTTACATTCAATTTCGAATGAGAAGCATCCAGCTTACAAATATTTAGCTATAAGTTGAATTGTTGTCGTAGTGATGACGAGAGATGAAATAAGCATTGTATTTCATTATTGGTCTATTTAGGAGGGAAATTCTTACAGCGATGAGTCATAAATTTGCATTTTTATGAAATTAAATTCCCTAAAACTTGCAGTTTGCAGGCACTTGAAAATCACAAATACAATTCATTTTTAAAGATTATTTTTCTTTAGATGATTTTTTTTGATAGCATTGAAACTTTTATTAAAAACGCAAATTCCATACTTACCCATATTTAACAGTACTTTCTCTTCGTCCCGTGATCCTATTATTTTTTGCTACAAAGTTTCACTTCAGTTCATATGGCTTGTTCAATCACTGACACAAAAACATCTTTAATAAGCACATGTGCTTAGAGATCATAACCGCTGTCATCTTTCTTCCCCCACCGCGAAATGCACCGCTGCACTATTCGCCATGTTGGATTCTGTCACGATTATCTCAACACTGTGAGAGTGCACCATCATAATAAAATGCTTGCATAATGCTCTCTAACATCGCACTTACGCTAGAGGTGTTCGAAGACGGTTTTTTAACGTTCGTGTTTTTTTTTTTCTTCTGAGGCGTACGTCGTGGCTTATGGTCTGGAAATTTTGAGCCGTCAAAATTTTCGAAAATGTGGAGGGGCAAGATGATGGCCATATAGGATTCAAACTAGAGTTTGTTCACGTAACATTCAAATGAGAGAATCTCGAAAAGGGCGGTTTAAAGGGCACGTGGGAAGCGACGCTTACGTCTACTATTTGAGGAGGTTGCGAAAGGTGCCATCCTCGTTCCTATCCAACATTCACACGTGTATGTGTTTGTTTTTTTTTCAGATGATTACAAGGTTGCAATGGATTTTCATCAACACGGTCTTAGTTGTTGTCTCATTTGCCTTCATGAATTGGCGCATTAACAATTTGCAGTATCCGAGTGCCAATTTTTCAATAAATAAAGCACCTATATCAGTCAAGTCTCTGTCCTCAATTATCATCTACAATCGGGTTCGTTTTCATTTCGTTCTCAGTTTTATTTTGCTTCAGAGAATTCTCATGAAATAGGTTATGAAAAATAACTACAATGGCAAGACTAAAGGCCTGCCATTTCGACTTTCTTCATGAGCAGATATCTCTATGTTCTTTTAAGAACACCTTTCCTTTATAGTGGCATGTTTAGAAAGAATCTTTATGAAACGTAAGGCCTGCGTGTATTGATCATTTTGACTGTTTGAACCGATGTTAACATGGCTGCAAGTTGGCTCAACCTTAGTTGCGCATATTTCAGCACATGACATTTCATGGATTTGGCTTTATCAGTTAAAGCCTATATAACGTATAAATTCATCTTCATTTCATCATTTTGCTAAGATTTCTTTCATATTGTGGTGATTGTTCACAGTGCAGACGTATGGAGCTGATCTTTCCATGCTAGCACAAAATGCCAAAATATCGAACGTATGTCCTTATCGCTGCGTAGTGGCTGTTTGTCAACAACAAGAGTGGCAGTTAATTCGCGTCTCTTGCGGAGCTGTTAATAAAGATTTCCTAAAAGTAAGCCAAGCTCTTAGGCTGGGTTAGCTGAAAGCGGACAGCAAGTTCCAATTTCTCTAAATATTCCGACGCACGGAATCAACTTCTTTTTCTTTTTTTTCCACTTCAGTCAAGAAGGAATAATTTATATTACGTGTCGAAGAAGTGGCACTGATCGCACAGTATTGTTTCGTTTGTAATCTAAGGTACCGAAAACGGGTTCAACAACACTTACCAATGTTGTTATGTATGATTTATGTCGCAAGAACGGATTTCACGTTCTTCATTTGAATTTAACTCGAAATCGATACGCAATGAATTTGGCGGATCAGCGTCGCTTTATTGATAACATTACTGCTTGGACTGATATGCAGCCAGCAGTCTATCATGGTCACGTTGCATTCATCGATTTCACTCGGTATGTATTATTTCAAAATTTTGCTCCTTTTTTAAATTGTTTGGATCGCATCAGCTGTTTTTTTTTCAAGCGTATCCTGTTTCACGACTGAACGGATTTGATTGGAATCTATGGATATCTAAAGGGTTTGCTTAGAGGCCGACAAATACCAATGGGAACTAGGCCGATCGTCGATCCTAAGGTGGGAGGTTCCTGTAGAGTCTTTCCTTTATTTAGTTGTTGCAGGCAACGAATTCTGTATTAAATGGTTCACGTAACATTCAAATGAGAGAATCTCGAAAAGGGCGGTTTAAAGGGCACGTGGGAAGCGACGCTTACGTCTACTATTTGAGGAGGTTGCGAAAGGTGCCATCCTCGTTCCTATCCAACATTCACACGTGTATGTGTTTGTTTTTTTTTTCAGATGATTACAAGGTTGCAATGGATTTTCATCAACACGGTCTTAGTTGTTGTCTCATTTGCCTTCATGAATTGGCGCATTAACAATTTGCAGTATCCGAGTGCCAATTTTTCAATAAATAAAGCACCTATATCAGTCAAGTCTCTGTCCTCAATTATCATCTACAATCGGGTTCGTTTTCATTTCGTTCTCAGTTTTATTTTGCTTCAGAGAATTCTCATGAAATAGGTTATGAAAAATAACTACAATGGCAAGACTAAAGGCCTGCCATTTCGACTTTCTTCATGAGCAGATATCTCTATGTTCTTTTAAGAACACCTTTCCTTTATAGTGGTATGTTTAGAAAGAATCTTTATGAAACGTAAGGCCTGCGTGTATTGATCATTTTGACTGTTTGAACCGATGTTAACATGGCTGCAAGTTGGCTCAACCTTAGTTGCGCATATTTCAGCACATGACATTTCATGGATTTGGCTTTATCAGTTAAAGCCTATATAACGTATAAATTCATCTTCATTTCATCATTTTGCTAAGATTTCTTTCATATTGTGGTGATTGTTCACAGTGCAGACGTATGGAGCTGATCTTTCCATGCTAGCACAAAATGCCAAAATATCGAACGTATGTCCTTATCGCTGCGTAGTGGCTGTTTGTCAACAACAAGAGTGGCAGTTAATTCGCGTCTCTTGCGGAGCTGTTAATAAAGATTTCCTAAAAGTAAGCCAAGCTCTTAGGCTGGGTTAGCTGAAAGCGGACAGCAAGTTCCAATTTCTCTAAATATTCCGACGCACGGAATCAACTTCTTTTTCTTTTTTTTCCACTTCAGTCAAGAAGGAATAATTTATATTACGTGTCGAAGAAGTGGCACTGATCGCACAGTATTGTTTCGTTTGTAATCTAAGGTACCGAAAACGGGTTCAACAACACTTACCAATGTTGTTATGTATGATTTATGTCGCAAGAACGGATTTCACGTTCTTCATTTGAATTTAACTCGAAATCGATACGCAATGAATTTGGCGGATCAGCGTCGCTTTATTGATAACATTACTGCTTGGACTGATATGCAGCCAGCAGTCTATCATGGTCACGTTGCATTCATCGATTTCACTCGGTATGTATTATTTCAAAATTTTGCTCCTTTTTTAAATTGTTTGGATCGCATCAGCTGTTTTTTTTTCAAGCGTATCCTGTTTCACGACTGAACGGATTTGATTGGAATCTATGGATATCTAAAGGGTTTGCTTAGAGGCCGACAAATACCAATGGGAACTAGGCCGATCGTCGATCCTAAGGTGGGAGGTTCCTGTAGAGTCTTTCCTTTATTTAGTTGTTGCAGGCAACGAATTCTGTATTAAATGTGAGAGGCATTCGATCTTGTAACAGTTGTTACGAGCGTAAACTGTGGTAATAGTGGTCGGGCAGTAAAACGCTGTAATTTTATCAGTGTGTTTTAGTGCAGCGAAATCTTAAGCAGTGATAAAAGGTGGGCAGTTATGTTGAGGTATTGTTTATTTACTGACATACGTTGTTTATTTATTGTTTACGATACTGTTTATTTACTGGTATTGATTAAAGACCGAACGTGAGACATATATTATGCCATAGCACGGCCATAACGTTTAATGAATGAGTTGTATGCACAAGAAATATGCGCTGAGTTGAGGATGCCAATTTTTTAAAGTCGTCATTTGCAAAGCGCATCATGGCAACATCGTGACTGTGCATGAATGACCTGTGAGAATCTCCGACGAGGCAGTTGACTGAGTCTACCATTATATGGGATCTTTGATAACATTAACGACGTCACGTATAAATTCTTGCGGGAAGAACTTTTTGCAGGACGTCGCGTATATAATCGAAAAGGCTGCGAATGCGTTCAGTATTCTTGATGTAATGCATTCACCAGCCAAGCGAAGTGTGTCAAGCTGCGGTCGGATCAATTCTAATTTATGCTGCGGGAAATGATGCTTCAGACAAAATTTCTTAGAAGAATTTCTTAGGCAGAGATGGCAGGATCAAAAAAGCTGTGCGAGGAGGTCACCCAGAAAATCGGGGCCTCGAGCTAGTTAAAGAGTCGTCTGGAAGAGGGACATTCAAGAGGCTAAAGTTGCTGGAGTATTTTTCCACAACGAGAAATGAGCAGACTTCCTAAGCTCATGTTATTCAGCAAAGCTGAGCATTGCTAGAAAGAAGGCAGAGAAAGGGGCAGAACGAACTGGAAGAATAATGTTTAAAAGGATTTTCCAAAACAAAAATGTGCTAAATTTTCAAGAGAAGAAGGCGGCGTCTGGCTGGGCAGTTAATACTGCTTGACACAATGCGTAGTAAATGTTGGCGGTGGAGGTAGTAATGCATGACAGGAAAGAATGGTCGGGGAGGGTGCGTAGTCGCGATGAGGCGGTCGCTCAACGACGAAGGAGAACTCTGCCGCACCTGAGACAAGTGGAAAGCAGCTAATGGCTTTGTGTATTTGTATATCCTGTTATTCGAACTCGGGAATCGCTATAGCTAGAGTAACGCAGCTGTCTAGATATGGGCTACTCTCTAGGGTCAGTTAACTCTTGAATCTAGCGCAAAATCAACTCACTTAATTCGGAGGAAGAAATCATTCGTGAAAGGCGGCAAAAAATTTGCATACATTGTGCAGCCGGTTAGGTTGCTTCTTTCGCCGTTCGACACACAGGAAAAAAGGTTTGATAGAAAATTCAAATGAGTATCCCGATCATCTGGAATATGTATTTTCCTTATTTGCGAGCAGTTTGTGAAACCGGTTGGTCTGTTGGGCGGAGTTTGCCGTTTTTTTTTTTTTGCCAGCTCTCATAGCATGCATTCTCACTTCTACAATACTTATATTTGATTGAATGCGAATTATAGTTTTGGTATGCCGAATCCGATCTATATAAATTTGCTGCGCGAACCTCTCGAGCGACTCTTATCGCATTACTACTTTTTACGCTATGGTGATAATTATCGCATCGGCTTGAAGAGAAGTCGAGCTGGCAACAATGAGGTTACTTACTGCTTTTCTGATATCGTTCTTCTATTTAACGGCCGGTCCGGAGAAGAATTATTGAGGTGGCATTTGTGATTTCTTTTTTTAGCCCTTATGATTTTTTCGTGATACACGATTTGATATACAAACTCATAACCAAAATCACATCAGTCGTGAAAAAGCCAACTAACAAAGATGTTGAGTCGAAAAGTCCTAGTTGTTCAATTGCTGCGCATCACAGGTACTTGAAATGAGTTCTTTTTGCTTGGAACGAAAGTATGGTAGATATGAGAGAAGAAATTCACTGCATATTGTCGGGTAGCTCTAGTTTCTTTTTGCTTGACATTTGATTACTGGTTAAAAAAATGCTTCGTTCTGGACAGGCTGGATTTCAATATTAAATGGCTGAAGCGATGTAAAACATGTCTATTTGTCTGTAGTGTCGTATTTTTATCTGTCTCTTATATTGAAATTTGTGGTCGTTAAGTTATACCACTCTTCACCCGTGGAGTCATATTTGCCGATGAGTCAGGCTGTCCTTCCAGCCGTAGCCTTCCAGTGACCAATCTAGGCGAACACAGAGGCTCATTTAATTTCCTGCTTCTTAACGAGTGAAGTTCAGCTGTTGAAGTATGCTTGTGTCTAGCACTTCATAACACAAGGCTGTAGAGGTTAAGGAGAGATGCAGACAAGACAAGCAGTGTGACAGTGATTTAAGGGATGAGACTCCTTCATTAAAAGATGATACGACTGTTGCAGACGTTCGATGAATGCGTGATGCGTGGAGGCAAAGACTGCGACATGAAACAAATGTGGCTTCAGATTCCTTATTTTTGTGGCACGCATCATTTCTGCAGGTAATCGTTCACTCATTTGCTACGCGAAGCGAATGTGACCAAAGCGCAGTGTCATCATTAGCAGCGCTCTGGTTTCGGCTTTCGTGATTTTGCACGTTTGAACGAATCACGAATGTGGTGGTTTATTGTTTAGCCTCTTTTGCACTTGCTAATTTTCTTTCATCGTTTCACATCTCCGAACGAGTTGGGCAGTGGCATAGGGCAGAAGGCTCAAAATCGACTTCTGTTCATGTATACTGGTCTCATAAGGGTAGTCATTGTATCAGATATACTCATAAGAATAGTCACTGTATCAGATGTGCTCAAATGTACTCATAGTAGTAGTAATTTGTCAGATGTACTCATAGGAATAGTCGTTGTATCAAATTTACTTAGACGTACTCACAGGAAGTCATTTTACCAAATATACTCAACTGTACCCATAGGAGCAGTCTTTGTATCAAATGTATCATGATTTCATGAAAAAGTAATTCTTTTAAGAGCAGTGAAAAACGTGCAAATGATCTTGGCTTTGTTGAAAAAGTTGGGGGGTGGGGGTTGATGCATTCGAGTTTCTTTGCAGGCCGATATTATTTCTTGACTTACCTAGAAATTATCTAATTCGAATGTCAGTAATAAATCCTCTAATCGAAACTCTTTACTATTTCAGTGAGGTTGGTAACGAGAGGGCTTTAGAACAGGCGAAATATAATCTTATCAACCACTATTTGATAGTCGGTATAAGCGAGCGAATGCGTGACTTTATTGCACTTCTCGAAATTCTTTTACCAAAATTCTTCACTGGTGCCCTTCAACATTTCGACTCGTTGGATGGTGTGTTCAGATTGCTTTTCACACAGATCATTTTTAAAGTTTTGAGAATATTAAATTTTTTTTTCAAAATTTATGAGTCAGTTTTCGAGAAATATTTTATTGAATATTTTAAACAGTAACAAGTTGAGCGATGGTCAGTAAGGTAAAGTTGCTTTACTGCATAGTAACCGTCATCAGACGAGTATTTTTAATGTGCCGGTTCCAGCACGGAGTATTTTTTCGCGTATTTTGAACTTTAATTCCCTGGTCCGATACGGTTGCCGTGGAGACGAGGTTACTTTTTGGTAATAATGGTGAAGAATCGTTGTTACGAGCCATAGAAGTGCACAGACGCTTTGCGCGCACAGGTCGAGAAAACAGCAGCTCAAAGTTTCGAAATAAATGCCACCACATATTTGTGTAGTAAATAGCATCGCTATAGTTTACGTAATCCGCATTTGTGAGTGGCGGGTTTAGGGTCCTTATTGCAGAGATTTTTGTAGAACGGCACCGAAATGATGGTAGTCATTTGTACGTTTAATTATGTGTGTCATCAGGGTCTTTCTGATATAGCATATGAGTGATGTGGTTATCCAAACATCAAACAAGGGTGATTTAGGCTGCATTGTAGCAGACACTGCTTAGGGTTACCGAACCGTGTGCGCCTTCTTTCTTGCCGCCTATGACAGCCGCTTTCCTATAAATGGTTCGCAAAATCGAGGAGAACATAAGTTCGATTCTATCGTATTACCTTGTTTAGAAGCCCTGTTTGAACTTGCTTGCAAAGTGGAACCTCTTTTTCAATTAGAGCTTCCTCCGTCCTTTGAAATCCCAGTTCTTTCGGCCTTTGCTATGTTTGTCCTTTTTAAAATGCAACATTGTTATTGTTTATCAAAACTGTTGTTGTTGCTGAGTAATGATTTTTTTTATCAACTGTTTTTTTTTCACTATTGCATATTGTTGTTAATTATTATTACAGTTGCGACTATTGTTATAATCAGTTTGTCCATGGTTTCCTCCTGCCTGGCTTCGCGCAGACAGTGAAACTGTTTCATCTAGCTCTTCTTGAAAAAATACATTCCCCATCTTAGTTAGATTTCACACTTTGAGCAGAGCCTTCATTCGAGATTTTATGAAAAATATTCAGTCCTGGGGATCTGTTCTAGTGATATCGTTTTTATTTTAACTTACCTTTGTTATACGCAGATTTCTTCTTATGCTTGTATAATATTGTAGTATCGTTTTTAATGGTTCTAATATGTATTTTCTTCATTTTTAGAGAGGCGTACCCATCTGCGGAGCACGAAAAAAAAGTTTCCACCTGGAGAACGCACCTTAGAGGTGATTAAATCAGATAAAGTTTACGTTATGGAGCAAGAATTTTATCATTTCGCTGTGGCGCACTTCGAATATATTTGGAAGCGAACTCATGACGACGACGGTGAAAACTTCCTCCCACAACAATTTCATTTCGAGAAGATTAAACCCTGACGAGGTAATTAGTTACTGCTTACGCGTAAAAATAATTGCTGGAATAGTCTCACTTCTAATTGGTCCGCTATCTGGTCATACCACCTTACGACCTCGAATGTTTAGCGAATGAAGTGTTTTTTGTCATATTTATTATTCAAGTTCTCATCTGATCTTCTGTTGAGCGCATTTCGATCATTTTGGTACCACAAATTTGCAACACTAAGCGTTTTCCATCCTTCATGTAAGCAGTTGCGCCATTTTGACTAGTTTGTTTTGCTTGTCCGGATTTGTTGTATTTTCAGCTGCTTGACAATAGTATTGTATAGTCCATCCGAAAAGAAATAGTTTCTGTGAATCAAAGTTAGCCAAGCCTATTCACTAATCTTGACAAACGGTCTGGCGACATGTGGAAATCGTGGATATGAAAAGAGAAACTTTCGCTCTTTCATTCTTCGGATTCAACAAGTGATCATGGAGAGAATGAGTAGTGTCGATGTAGTAGTGAAAAATTTCAATACGTGCATATTAAATTTCTAGACTTAATATTAAGTCCAACTGTGAGAGAAGCGGTGGAATGAGACTGAAGACGAAAAGATAAGGTGTTACTTCCTTTTTATGCGGTTTCAAAAGAGAGGAGAGTAAAGAGCTTAAGGGAGGAAGGCAAAGGAACAAGAAAATCGATCCATATGCAGAGCGCACTGACTTGTAAAGTGAACTTGACAGTTGAGTATTTTTGCTGCTGTTGACGATCATTGGATCAGACAAAAAGAATAATTCGAGAAAATCGTTTCGCGACATTTGATTTCAGGAATAACGGAACTAAAACCAGTTTTTTCTTTTTAAGGATATCCAGTTGTTTGACGATCGTTGGCTGCTGCGTCGAATTTTTTAAGTTACTAACCTCGAATTTAGTGAAGCAAAGGCTTAGCGCAAATCACTGGGTGTTCGCAAAACCGTTCACAAAGTATACAAAACAACTATTCCAGCTGCTGCACAGTGTTCTTTTGAGATTGTCCTTAAGGAGATTTACTGTAAGTAATGCCGATCACCTAACTTACCTGAGACAAACAACGTCGAAGGTGAACGATCTTGGCGTGGTGCCACGTTTTGAAACCACTGTGAATGAGCTGTAGCGAACTCTACGCTTCCGTGAAATGGATAGACATTCTGCATTTGTTAAGGTGAAAGGTGGACGCTTTTGCACTGATGTATTAATGTTCTTTCTAGGCCGAACTGATCGGTGCCTGCTGCAGCCGTCCTTCGAAAAGAAGGAAATTTGAAGGAGGGAACAAAACGGGAAGAAGTTGACGCACGATATAATTCTGCGTCGTTCGTCAAGAGATCCTACCGTGAATTCCATTGCAGTTGTTAGAGCGTTATAGATTCCATTGAGCTCAAATCCTCCGTGGTTGAACAAGATTACAGCGATGTGTGAGTTATGAATCAGTTGCGATGCAGGCACGGTTTTGATATTGGAGGCTATAGTAGATGTGAGTTCTTATAAGTCGACTAAACAAAATCGAAAGCGTTGGCGGCAAGTCATCAAAGTCGCTGTTTTGTGATTCTGAAAAGAAAGTCACCCGTAATGAACAGTTGAAACCTTGCCATTCAGTCGCACTATGTAAAAATCCCCGAAAAAAATTACTAATTTTGGCCGTGGTGTGGCATTACTGTTAAAAAATCTAGCGAACTTTTGTTCACCATCTTATTTTTTTGCACATATTTTTCGCATGATAACTCATTTCAAAAATCGATATTCGGATTGCATGCTTTCGTTGCTTTGTCTTTGACCACTTCTCTTTTTCTTCATCCTCTGTTGCGCTTCTTTGCATTAGTTCTTATCACAGCAGATCTCAGCAGCGATCCAAACGTAAAACTTTAACGACTAATGGATGTCATTAAAGTTTTATGCAGACGTCGAGCGTCGTGTGCTTCATAATCAGTAAGGAGGTTATTACTTTTTCTTTCATGCTGTATCACGTTATTAGCTAACCATAGGTTCACGAAGAACAATTTCATTGCTATCGAATTTTACCACTTCATATTGTCGATGGACAGTTTATGCAGTGCTTTACGGGTGATTGTTATATATAGAATGAATTGATTCGATCGTTCGCATTCTTTGCAGTGTGCAGATTTCACATTGCCAGCCGTTGTCTTAGCAACTTTACTTGTCGCAGTCGTGAGTCCTTGCCGAACGACTGTGTATATTTCGAAAAGTGGTAGTTCGAAGGAAGCAAGAACGACTGGTGTGAGTTTTTGTCTGTGAAATTAAGGAGCTTCCTTTGTTGATTCAGCACTCAAACCACTCTTTGATGGGACAAAGGAATTCGAGCCTATATCGAGTCACTTCACGGATTTCGAGGCATCTGTTAGGGGAAATCCCATATCTGAACAAAAGGAAATATGCGACAGAAGGCTGAGGAGGCCACATGCTTTGTATACTTCAAATCAGCCGGCGTTGTTATGTTCGCAAATAATCAGGAGCCATATTCCAAACGACTCGAGAGTTAACAATGTCCATTACGAGACACTTATTCCCCTGTTTCGCCACTGATGGAAAAAGAAACCCGACCGAACTGGGATTTTTAGCCTACATAAATTTATAACGCGGAAAAGGAACGAAGAGAGGATAGACAACATCTGCATTCAAGAAGTTTCTAGGCACACCATGCTAATCTGGCAACTTTTAGGTAAATTTGACAGCCTACAGGAACTCCAGCAGTACAACCTTACTATGGTAAAGCGCGGAAGGCAGGGTAGAAAAGGCCTGATGGAACAAAAACATTCTGGCGAAAATCCGGCAGTTCAAAACCTTCTTCCGCGGCATGCAGTAGGCATCAAGGATTTCAGGATAAGCGACTGGCGCGCTATGCTCTTGCGCTGCTTAGGCGAGGAATTATGCTACCATGAATTCTACCGACCAGTAGAATTTTTAGCACCGCATATTCTCCGACATAAAACGTACAATACTGGCTGGAAAATCCATCATGCGATGGAGACGTTTGAACGCATTGCTCACAAATCTGATAACCCCAATCTGCGTGCCGCAAGAGACGGTTGAGCTCAGGACTTAGAGATTACGTAAACGATGCACCATCCAACTCCGCTATGCAGGCGAGGAGAGCTGACCATTCATGGGTTCTCGAACTGCGGAACATTAAGAAAGTAAAATCGCAGAGCTAGAGCAGGCGACTACGCGGAGACAATACCTTAAGCAATCGGAACTTTCGGACAATTTCCAATCATGCTGGACATAAAAGCCATCTTCCCGAGGTGAGGCTCGAATTCAGGAATTTGAGATTATGAGACGGAGCGCTGTCCTACTCCGCCACTCAAGAAATCAATCAAGCTCTAGCGCGGTTTCTCCATTTGCAGAATATTTCCACTGGGGAGCGTGCTTTCGTCTGTCAAATCCAGCTCGCGCAATGGAGCTGTTTGGGAACACTCCCCTCCGCACCTGCGCAAACAACCGCTTGCCCGAGGTGCCCGAAATCAGGTCATGACACTGTTGCGCTATCCTAATGTGATACTGACGCAAGGATTCCATATCTGCGTGATTTTCCCACTTGCGTAATCTTCAGGGATTCAAAAGTTCCGCTGCGGAACCCGTGTTCGCTGGCTATGCTCACCTGGGGCAATCTGGGCGATTATGTATGTTGTTCCATATCTGGCTAGTCAAAAGCACCTGCCCCAGGTGAGGCTCGAACTCACGACCTTCAGATTATGAGACTGACTCGCTATCCTACTGCTCTACTCAGGCGAGGAGTGTTGAAGCTGCGTCATTTTCCTAGTTGCATAGTCTTCAGGGATTCAAAAGTTCCGCTGCCGAACCCGTCTTCGCTCGCTATGCTCAGCTGGGGCAATCTGGGCGCTTAGGTATGTTCTTCCATATCTGGGTGTTGATAACCACGTGCCCGAGGTTAGGCTCTCACTCACGACCTTCAGATTATGAGACTGACGCGCTATCCTACTGCGGTACCCAGACGAGGAAGCTTGGAGCTGCGTGGTTTTCCCACTTGCATATTCTTCAGGGGTTAAAAAATTACGCTGCGGAACTGGTGTTCGCTTGCTATCCTCAGCTGGGGCAATCTGGGCGCTTAGGTATGTTCTTCCATATCTGGGTGTTAATAACCACGTGCCGGAGGTGAGGCTCGAACTCACGACCTTGATATTATGAGACTGACGCGCTGTCCTACTGCGGTAGTCAGGCCAGGAGTCTCGCCGGAGGTGAGGCTCGAACTCACGACCTTGATAGTATGAGACTGACGGGCTGTCCTACTGCGGTAGTCAGGCCAGGAGTCTCGGAGCTGCGTGATTTTCCCGCTTGCATAATCTTTAGGGCTTCAAAGGTTCCGCTGCAGAACCCGTCTTCGCCGGCTATGCTCAGCTAGGGCAATCTTGGCGCTTTTGTATCTTCTTCCATATCTGGGTGTTGATAACCACGTGCCCGAGGTTAGGCTCGAACTCACGACCTTCAGATTATGAGACTGACGCGCTATCCTACTGCGCTACTCAGGCGAGGATTCCAACTCGTGCGTAATTTTCCCGCTTGCATAATATTGAGGGATTCAAAAGTTCCGCTGCGGAACTCGTCTTCGCTCGCTATGTGCACCTACGGCGATCTTGGCGCTTT
>JPKZ01000988.1:3889-22626 GCA_000803305.1 Toxocara canis
ACACTAGATTTTCGGCTCACTCAACACTTGCGAGCCATAGAAAGAAGTTCTTTTGAAATCCCTTCCAGCAGTAAGGCCTTCGGTTCGGAAGTCATGAACCGCAAAATTTTTACCTTAACATAGTATGTAACAAAATTCGATCTAAAAATGTTGGCTCTTGAAAACTTTTAAAAATTTGGAACTGAAAGAGAGCGACTATTACATGCATACAGCATACTGCTGCGCCATCGATAAGCAGAACTGCAATGTTATTTTTTTAAAGATCCCTCAACACATATAAATACAGCACATAACCTCGTTTATTAAATCAACTTCGCACTTGCAATTAAATAAACTTGCCAATTTCGGAAAACTTGCCTTGAGGTCATAACAGTGACGAAACAATCAATCCTTACCATACCAGTGAAACTAAATTAGTTCTTTTCCCACAGCTACGATCCTTCGTTAACGATAGCTTCAATGACAATTCATGGTTTTTCATCCACTTTAGGCATAACCCGATACCAATTCGACTATAAAGGCCCACATTTAGCACACGGATCATCATCACTCAAACAGCTAGCTGTCCTTTGAAACTAGTTGTTATTATCGAACAAAATGTAACATATTTTAGGAAAGAGACGATAAAGATGGCCGCGTTAAAAAAAAAAGTAGTACATCGAAGAGCGCAGTCATACTCGATGGGATGGATGTGTCTGTCTGTGCTGACTGTGCGCGTCTCACAGAATGCGACCATAAAAAGGAAGCAGTGACACGTTCATCATCACTGTTGAAACTAGCGATCATTGACAAACATCCATAATGATATGTAAACAACAAAAACTCATCTAAAAAAGCGCGCCAGCTCACTGGCGCAGACATGAAAACCATGCATAATTCGACTATACCTTAACGCTTTTGCAAATAAATCACCGACCGTCTCTAGTTGTGGCTCATTTTCAAACATACGTAAGGCGGATGTTCTCATCATGTTGATGGCTGAAAAATCGTAAAAAAGGACAAATGGGCGAATCTTGTTTCTATTGGGAAATTTTCGGTGTCTTTTTTTTGTTTTCAAATGTTTCACTCTTTCAAGGCGTTAACGCTCCAAGAAATACAATACGAGAAGTGCGAAAGGGCGTTTGTTGACTGCAGTTAGAAAATTACTTCTGTTAAAGACCAAAAAATAAATAATGGCTACCTTCATCGACATTGCAAACGGTGTTTTTGGTGCCAAAACATTTACGATTAAGACGGACTGGAACAAAATATTCACTAATGCCTTAAACCTGATCGGTTGAAAAATGATGAAATTTCGGCATTCAGTGATCTCGATCACTCCTCTTGCGATTCGAGAAAGAGTATATTGGTGAGTTCGATAAACTGCTATCGTTTACTGGCGAAGATGTTTTGCAGTAAGAGCAATAATTAATGAACAAACGATAAACTTAGTAAGCTCAATTTCGACTTTTGGTATTTTTCATGCGATCAGTATGATTTTTTTCATCTTTTCGAAATTTTCTCCGTTCTTAGCGGGAAGAACTGGAAAAGATTTAATACCTATATTTTATGCCCCTCAAAAACTTATGTTTATTTATTGAAGGGAAAAATCGTGCTTCCCACTGTACGAAAAATACCAAAAGCCGAGAAAAAAAGTCAAAAGTTTACCTGGTGCTCACTTTAAGTGCGCACTTAAGGAACACTGCTTAGGCACTTAAAGATCACAGCTCTCCAAGTCATAGCTCATCGATCAATGTTGATGTTGCAGACCAAATTTACTTGGCGTTTCATGACATAACTACTTAACTTTTCATAAAGCATACCTGAAGATTAACGCGATATGCAGTTTCAATAATCCGGTTGGAAATGGCTGAAGAGATGCTTGAAGTGGCTTAAGAATTTGACATGCTAAATGAAGAACGTTCCGCAATCAAATAATTCCATTTGATGTAAACTGTGAAGCGGCGTCGGATGACAGTAGAGCAACTTGCTCAAGTGCCTAATAATATTACGTCCACTTTTCCGGAATTTTGGTGCTCGTTTTCACAAAATCATCAATTTATTATGCAGAAGTTCATATTCCGAATTGTCCCCTACTTGAATGAGTCGTCTGCAACGTTCAAAATCGTATGAGTCCACAATTCAGGAATTAAATTTCGGGTACATCAAGTTCAATTCCTGAGACATGAAGCTATTTCCACGCCGTTCTATTTTCAATGTGCTATAACACATCCAGAAATCCATGAATGTCCTCAGTTTTCGTTTGTGAGCCCTCAGAACAACAAAGATTATGTTCGGCAATCCATCGCAGAAGGTTCCCTAATTCGCGAGCTCGACAAACAGGCATACATACATATAAACGTCTGCATGCACGAGTATGAAGGGTCGATAACGCGCTTTCGTCGCATCGAAAAGGGCATAAAAACGAATTGAACAAAATATTGGACCGTTCAAAATACCAATTGAAACACTTATTACCATAAACTACCAGAACTGGTACTGAAGGTGAATACACATACATATGTGGAATGCAGAAATGAGCGTGTAGAAAAATATTACGAAAAAATCTCCATTGTTTTTAAGATAAATAAATACTCTTACTGCATCACTGCATAGCTGAACCATTGAAATCTTACATATACAGCAGGAAAAGGTCTACTGAAGTTCAAAAAGATAATTTAGAAAAAGCATGAGGAAATAGTGCAGATTATTTTAGGGAATTATCTGAGGACAACTGTAGAGCTTTTAAAGCAAACATAGTTTGGCAAAAAAAAAACAACAGGCCAAATGGAAATCATAACGAATCATAAAAAGGAATGTCTTTTTAATTATTAGTCATTGAACTTTTCAGCCAAACTTTTAAGGTTTAACTTACCAAATCCTATCGAATAAATTGCTAAATGACTGATAACAGTGAACGCACGCATATTTTCATTTGATAGCTGCTTTTATCGTTAGTCGTTTCGCGGATCCTGAATTAAGCGATTAGATACGTTAAATTTAGCTTCAATGAAATGAGCGGTTTTGATGATCTCGTTAGCTTCAGGAAATTTTATTTTAGCTAAACCCCGTTCTCAATTTTCGTCGCTGTGATCTAAAAATTCTTCTACGGCTATCATATCTTTTTTTTGCCGCAACAATGTTTTCTACATGAAGTACTGAAACAGGATAATGAAGAATGCAATCGTTTGTGTACTTTGCGAACGTTTGATGCATTCTTCGAAAACATAAAAAAATGGCTGTCATCTCGACCGCCTTCACTCTTTATATTTTCACGTGATGTGCAGCTGTCTTCTTTCGTGTCATTGCGCTATCCACTTTGTCACAATACTCACAACATACTAGAAGCACGTTTAAATATAAATGATAATCATTTGTAAGATTGTTTTAGGCGATGATCGTTTACTTCGAACGACTTAAAAATAACACGAACTAAATTTGGTTGCAGAAGAAAAATTTCCTTGTCTCTTATCATGCCGGTACGAAAAAAAAAGTCACTATCCGTAGAATGGAAACAGATACACATGTAAAATACAAATGAAAAAATTGCATGACAAAGCGAACGATTATCATCTATATAGCTAACTAAGAGGGAACAAAGAAATTGGCTCCATAATCAGCTAAGAGCATGGAACACAAAGCTTAAGCGTGCTTTGTCAGTGAAAAAAAAATTACCGAATGCGATGATCATTGTTCGTAACCTTTTTGCATTATCAACTATAAAACCGATACAAATCAATCAATAAGCTATAAATACGTCAAGAACAGATTTTTTTTTAAAACTCGTAAAAGTGTTTAATAATAATTCAAATAACCCTTAGGTTACCGTTCCACAGCAAAGCTCGATTCGACTGGCCATATATGTGATCGGATTGAGCATAGGAAATCAATTAGTTTTCCAGAAATAAGCCAAAACAAACAAGAAAATGATGAACCAGTTAGTAATCAATAATCCAACTTCTTTCCCATTCTCATGCATGCGTTATTTCGGGAAACTCTGCAGCCTTCTCAAATCCCATACTGGAAGCAAGCGAAGATAATTCCACGCAAAAACAGACGTGCATGCAATCACACACCGTTCCATAATGCGCTTTGGCGAATGCAAATTTGCCAAAAATCCAAAAGAAAAAAATCTGGTTTTATTTGCATATGATATGTACTACTTGTAACGAAGAGGTAAGCATTATGAGCATAAAAAATTTGAATCAACTCTATTTCCACTATAAAGAGTTTCTTTTTGAGCAGTTTCAAGACGACCAGATCACTTGAGAGATTTTGATTATCTTAAACTGAAATAGAATGAGTTAAAAATGCAACAAGCATCTGATCACAACCAGATGTTGTCAAATAGCGTTTGTCACCTATCATATACTGCTGCCTGATAACGCTTCTCAACTGTGAGATACCGTACAACAATGTTTACCGGTTGCAATATGCTGCTTCATAACGTTTACCGACTACCATGTACTTACTGTCTGATAACGTTTATCGGCTGGCGGGTATCGCATAATAACGCTTGCCGACTACAAAATGTTTTTCCGCATTAATTCAAAAACGGATAAAATCGTTTGGGACTTTAAAAAAAATGACTTTAAAAAAAATTTGTAAAAGGTCTCAGCAGTCATAACTGGCGCATCTTCGACTGCGAAGACGAAAGATTGGTAGGCGGCCTTAAGAACTCCGAATGATTTCGTCTTGTAACACTTTTGAATAGCAGTAATATTTTAAATATCACATTGAAAAACAATTGGGCAACAAAAATTTTGCCCTTATTTTTGACTCTCACAGTCGGTGTGCCGCAAAAAAAGCGGTGGAATCATCTTGTTCGACAACAACCTGGCCAATAAAGTATGCGAAACCCTGATACACAGATGTGAGATGCTTCCCATTTGGATTCGTGCAGAAACATCAATTACCCTAGTTTCTTGTGTCCAAAAACAGTGACCTAACTTTGCCATAACGACTATATGAGACTATCTGGAATGAAGAGTTGAGAATATGAGACGAGTAAAAGATGAAATATAAATAAAAGTGCAGCTCGTCTATCCAGTAAAATTTGATTGACCCAAAAGGACAATAAGCGCTGCTCCACAAAACTTCCATTATTTGTGAAAAATTTGTTAATACCCGATTATAAGTGTCGCCTTTATCCTTTTAGGATTTCAGTATAGTAAAAAATGATAACCTTAGAGTCGAAAAATGCTCTAGGCGCTGAAAAAAAAAAGGATTATGTTCGCTACTTTTATGCTTCTTCTTCATGATACAAAATTGGATGAACATTTAAGCAGTATCTATTCAGTTTTCGTCTTTTACTTATACAAGTACGAATGGTGCATCTAATTACTTATTCTGTTCTCAACCAGCTCCATCTTCTTTAGGGTGAACTCTGTCACGACCATATAACGGATATGAGAAAATTTGCATGAAGTGAAATGAAAATTCAGAATCGAAAGATCAAGATGAGCGTATCCGTGATCGAGCAAGGCTAACGTTTATCGAATGCTTATCATGTTAACCTACAATGCGCCATGAATTGCTTGAACTTTTCCCTACAAGAATCTGTTTTGTACTTTTGCGTGCTTTTGCCCTACTTTTGCAAACTTTTGCATACTTCCCTACAAGAAACTATACACTTTTGCATGCTTTTTCCCTACTTTTGCATACTTTTGCATACTTCCCTACAAGAAACTCTACACTTTTGCATGCGTTTTGGATCGTGCAAAATGTGAACTCCATCAATATCATTCATTTCATTGCAGACAACAGCTGCACTGAACTGCGAGGGAGTAGGACGTAACGAACAGGTGGAACAAAAAGAGGGGATGTGCAAAAAAAAAAAGAGATCGTTGAATGATATAGCTATAAACAGCATGGCAGACATGAACTGACGATGAATTCAAATAATGATAAACTGCGGAGCACTCAACGCTTATTCGTTGAATTCAAACTTTTAATAAAAATGATTTTTCAGAATGACGAAATTAGTAGTCTCTTTGCTCGAAAATTTCAGCATCATTCGCATTAATGGTTTTCGTTTTTCGCAGTATTCATCGAATGTTTTCATTACTTTTTGTGTATGTACAAATATTACGACACACTCATCAATGAATTTTCGGTGCCAAAAAACTGCCGGAAAAACATGACAAACACGAAAATTACATGCAAAATTTCCACTGTCAGAAACTTGGACGCATAAAAAGTCGGCAGATGAAATTCTGTGAAAATTTTAAAAAGCACCCAAAAGAAAATTTGAAATGGAAATCGAAACCGAGAAGCAAAAGGATTTATCAGGTCAAAGGTCCCTTTTTCGCCCTTACAAAAGTAAGCGAGATCATCGCCACCAGCCTCTCCCCCTCAGCAAAAGTAAATTCGAGCACCTCATTTTTGGGAGGTACGGACAGCAATCTAAACGTTGGTCCCTCGCACTCATTCTACTTCCATTCCACATGAAAATAATATACACTATCCTGAAAAAAAAACACCCGAAGTTTGAAAAAAAAACATAGAAGACTCTTGTCAACAGAAATCACTGAATGAGGTAAGCGATAACGATAGGTCGTGGCGATTCTTCGTGCGCTGTCTGCATGATGGAAGATCGCGGCGCAAATACTTTAAAATGCAAACGCTAAAAAGGCACAAAACGGAGGCAAAACGGCGGAAATTAGGCTTTTGCGATTTCGAAAAAAAAAGATGTATTCGCGCCTCAATCAGTTCTAATACAAGCGCCCATTTTAAGCTGCGGCAATCGAAAAGAGCCTTAAGGACTGCATTTGACGATTAACCGAACTGAAAACAGTATATGTAGATTATCGGCTTTCAGATGATGAGAGCTACAGTTGCCTCACTTACGATCGTATGCAATTAAAAACCTGAAAACTGAGGAAGTGGCGTCAATCGATTGGAAAGAAAAAGAACAAAAGGAAATGTGAACAACTACGTTTGCGCTTTTTGATTTCATATTGAAATGAGAGTTTAAAAACTGATTACTCGAGTGGGTATGATTGCTATCTCGATATGGCCGCTGAAGAAATGTATCGATGAAAAGGCGTGATGAGGACAGAACCTAACTGATCTCAAGCTAATGGAGGAAGCAACTTTGGTGTCACATCTAATTCGCAAATTACAGAAAGCACTGAGACAATTAAAAATCATTTCAAGTAGCCTAATTCGATCAACGATCACATCGACGGACCATCATATGCATTCAGCGTTCTCTTCCCCTTTTGTCAGCTCAATGCATATGATCATTCAATATTTGCATTTTACGCATTCAATATGATTTAAAGTGACGCAATGATGGGCCAGTTCACATAACACTAGCAGAATTGCAGCTCCTTGATTTTGCTGCAAAGCTGCCATGTCTAACTTCTAAGTGTCAAGTTTGCATAGACAGTTATTAATGAATACTACTAAAAGTGTTGCTCAGTCAATAAATGGATAAAGTTATATGATGTTAAGCTGATAAACAAGATCCTTCCAGAGAAACGCGAGGATGGCCTACTTAGTTGATGTAGGTGGTATTGAGCCATAATTCTTGAGGGCTAACGCTTTCGTTGCTTGAACAGCCATTGTCAGTGTCAGTAAACATTATTGTGGTCACAACTAGGCTAATTATTAGCAAAGCAGTTTTTACGTCGAATAACACCCAACCGTATTACTTTGAGATGGTGAGCAACAACAATGCACGGATCTGATATTCAGTCGACACTGAAAGACTCTCAAACGTTATTTAGCGAAAAGCTTAACCACATTTGGTGTCATGCACCACTGCTACTAACCAGTGCTGATCCTAGTCTTAATTAGCTTCATATGTTCTATCTGATGAACGTTATGATAACGACTATTCTCGGAGGCTAAATATATATGTAAAAGCGTAGAAATACTGTGCGTTATTCAAACAAAAAAACGTTTCCATTCAGAATTGCCTCAAACAAAAATATTTTCTGCACGATAAATCGTATGAAAAATTGGCGTTTGCGAATTCGTGCAAACGATGCAAAAAAATGTTTTCGGCAATAAATCTGCTCAATACGCTACTAAACATTCATTCATATTGGCGTCATCGTCTGAAAATGACAAAAACGAAAAGGCAAAATTTTAATGTTGCAAATATATTTGTCAATCGAATCGGCCGAATGGGTGCGATATGTCTACCACTTTTACAAATTTTGTCCGGCGTTCTACTCCGTAAGTCACCGCGTGATCTCTCAAACAATAAGCGCTCGGTAAAGTTCATTTTATCAGCGTCTCACATATTATGCACATATTAGTATGACAGTACGCCACAGGTAAAGCTTTCCAGGACTCTCCCTCTCTTTCTGACTCACTCTCAAAGCTTGCTCTCAAATTCTGTGCATACCGTAGTTCGCTAGCTTATGGTACGCCAACTTGTTAATGACTATGATGGATTCATGAGCAACAATCAGGGCCGGTGAAAAGTTCCGAAAACAGTTACAGGCAATACAGATTAAAAAAAAATCCACCCGATTTGGCAGCAGACGGGAATCACGTAATGCATTTAGCGAGCGCATCGATCAGTTGAAACTGAATTCGCTATTATGCAAAAATGCAGTTATTTGCGAAATAGTCGAAGAAGCCGACTTTTTGCATTGCATGATGTGTAGTATATGTATATGTACTAGTTTCTTAAGTGGCAGAAAACCTCGCTGAGCATTTTACTCGTCAGCTAACCGTTACTGAGCTGCAACTTATGCGACCCGAAATTATGCGGTTCAGTAGCATAGGTTTGGATTATTTTCCAAGTTGAAAAACAATCAAATTAGCTGGTTCGGCCGTATTAACAAAACGTGAAACAGTAAGAAACTGACTGGCCTGGATATGTGGTGAAGGAGAGCCGAAAAGAGTGCGCCCAGTTCCACTCGTAATGAGTCTTATCGATTCCATTTCATTCGAACCTGACGAATCGATTAGGAAAAACGCTTTTTTTTTGTTAGAATGAGCGCTTATAGCGTGCACAGATGAAGTCTTCCAAATATATTGGGCGCTCTTCCAGGAGATCCTCTTCAAGGCGTTCTCGTTTTTTTTTGCTGCTGCTGGGAAATATAGGCATTGGCCTCTGGGCTCATTTGTCTTGGCTGAGCTCATTTTATGCTTCCCTGCATGGCTCACACAATTTAACTTATGTACAACTAAGGGAAAATCTCTTTAATACTTACCCATCTTCACCTGAAAAGTCAAACCTTTTCGTTGAATACGATACAGCTTATAAGTAAAATTGTATATTAATGATACGTCTTGCGAACGAAAAGAAAAATATTTCGTAAAAAAAGAAATTATAACAGAACTCGATTACTTGTATGAATCGTATAGATTATTCAAGAAAAGAGGAATGAGAAAAACAGTTGAGTACAAAAAACTGATAAAAGTATAAATTGGTTACGCATTTTAGTGAACAATGAAAAAAATGACAAGATCGCTTAAAGTAAACCGCTAAAAAAGCACTAAAAAAATTTTTTTCAATCAGTTTCGAACTGCTATACTGCCCATTGTCTATTATTATACGTGCTTGAAGCATCACCGATCAACTCAAACGATGCCAACCAATTTTAATGTATACCAGCCTACCGAATTGAATTCAAAAGTTTTGCGCGAGTCACTATATTGAATCTGTTTACTATTTCAGTAAAACAGTCAAATCGTATTTGTAGTTTTATAATTAAGTGATGTTAATAAGTATCACATTTCAATGTATACTTAAATACTTAAATATTCACTTGCTTCGTTAATAGGTGATATCTAAAAGAGAAAAAAAAAACGAAAAAAAAATATTTATTCGATACTATTGTTTCGAATTGAAATCGTGTTGTTAATCGATGAAAGACAAGAACGATCGATTTAGTACAACGGATATCGAAAGCGTCGATTATCGTTTAAGTAACTAATAATTTAAAAAATTGTGGACTAAAATTCAAAAATTTTGCTCTCCTCTATACATTTGATTCAGTTTTACTCGAATATTTTACATGCGTCAGTATTCGAATTGGAATTTTGTTTTCCTCTTTCAAAAACAATTGAATGATTTCCTAATTTCATTTCACCTATTTTTTTTTTCACTTTTCTTTCTCGTCTTTCATTGCCAATAATCTCAAACATAAGTACCATAATTAGGTTTACTGGCATAAACAAAGTAATTTGTTATCAGAAATTTTATTTTGTAAACGTTTTATTTTCTATAACGTTACTTTTATTTATTTAATGCATTCTTAGCGTTACGTATCGCTATCTTTTATCGGTTAAATGCAAGATTTCAATTCGAAATAATAGTATCGAATAAACACTATAAAATCTTAGCGATAGCTTTAGAGAATTAAAGTTTCAAAGTGATGCGTGGAATTTGAATTCGGATGATCTGCTAAAACAGAGAATAAACCCACTAAATTTGATGAGTTTTGTGTTTCGGTCGAACGTGAACTCAAAGTATTGGATGGCGGAGCAAACATGAGAACGTACATGCATACAAGTCAAGATATGAACGTTGTATTATGCGATTCATTTATGTAAATTCACTCACCAAAAAAAAAAAAGTAGAACCCGAATAGCATTGAAATCAGCCCTATGACCGCCACCATCGACGATCCATTCATTCAACGTGTCTATTGCGTCGCGTAGAATTCCCTTTCCAATAGCTTACTGTAATCACTCACTATGCTGAGAGATAACAGCGAAATTTACAAGTATAATAACGAATAGGAGCTTTAAAAGAAGGAGCATCAAAAAAGACGATTGTACTTGTCAATTTATAAACTTCAAGAGTGAGAAGTTTTCCTCAGCTATTATTAAATGGAAAAAGAAAAAAAAACTTTATAGCAGACGTGAAGTATTCCAGTGGATTAGGAACAACTGCTGATAGATTTTCCAAGGAAGTACACGTGAATGAAAAAATGATCGTTTGAATTTGGCCAAGGAATAACGAAAAAGATCGTTAGGATTTAGCAGACGTTTTAAAAAAAACACAAGAAGTGTTATGCAAAGGCAGAAATGCAACTACTAGTCGTTAAATTAACAATGTTCGCACAAAAATTCACATTCAAAGAATTTTAATTAGTCTAGCGATGAGTTACGAGTCATCACTTTTTATGTTGGCACTGCCTCGCGAGACTTTTCGAGCATACAAAATTTAAAAAAAATTTCGTCAACCCATAATAACGAAGAAGAACGTCCAGTAAAATAAGTGGACGCAAAAGACTATAATGAGAAATGCAAGTAATGGAATTTAGCAAACGGAAAGTAATGTAACTAATTACTTACATTAAGAAATACAAGTAACGGAAAGCATTATACACTGATCGCCTTTGTTCAGAAGTATAGGCTTACATCCAATCAGTTTTTAAAAGCGGTTAGCAACATTTACATTCATTTTCGCACGGAGACAACTATCAAAAGAACATTAAAGCGAACGACCGACGATTGAGCGTCCGCGCTTCTCAGTGGGGGGCACCGAAGTGCGACTGTAACATGGGCAAACTACGCTTATTGTACCGTGTGAACGGTGACGCCCTTCTCATAGACTTGAGCTTGCCTCAACAGTGATTCGTCCAGCTGTTTCATTCCTGCTATAGCAACTCCCAGTTCAGATGAAACCGATCACCAACTTCTAAACTGATACCAACACCCTGTGCGGTGTTGGTTTCAGTTTAGAACTTTTATAGCGCTACACTATTCTTTGAAGTTCCAACGCTGCACAATATAAGTTAAAACGGCGCATAGACTCTGTACGGTAGCTGCCTGTATGACAGCAACATGGCATGAAGGGTCTGGATTGGCTGCCATGAACGATACATCGAGTTTGCTTTCCAGGGAGTCCTATGACTCGGAAGCCGAAGCACATGCACACACACATACACATACACACACGCACACACACACTCACACGCACACGCACACGAACACACGCACACACACACACACGCATACGCATACACACACAAACACAAAAATACATGGACAAACACACACACATACGCACACCCGCACATAGCGGTCGGTACCATAGTGATTACCTCATGCAGTTCGAAAAAGCAATATGATCTGGTTGGCGAACAGTCAAAAATGTGCGGTATTAATAAAATGGGCTTACGTTCAACGTTCTATTACATTTTTTTTGCTCGTAGATCGTCGGCATTCGAGTCATAGAAATTTCTTTTTTCTGATGAGTAAAACGAAAGTGATATCGTTTAAACGAGCGTGATGGCTTGCATGAACTGTATTAACACTTCCGAAACTGCTACCGTAATGCACGCACACATTCCATTCGAGTAAGGTACAATTGTTTTCATCGTCAACCTACGATGAACTCTGCATAGACAATCTCATTCAGCAAATCACTAACAGAACAGTCGAACGGATGGGCTTAAAGCGGCAAATGTTCAATGAATACATAAAAACGCCCTACTGCGAACGGTGCAGCGGAAGCGGTGTTTCAACGAACAAAAAAAGGGAATGCGCATAAAACACATGCGAGAATTACCAAACTGTGAAGGCCATAACCCCTACAACAATCGGCTTCGTAACGAAGTATACTGCATACGGATGGATGATCGTTCTCTTTCACCCTCTCTCTCTTGCTCTCTCTCTCTCTATCGTTCTGAACCTTTCATGCCATCCTCTCAAGCGTACCTGTGTGGTAAATGAATAAAAAGTGTGCGACCATCACCATCAAAACAAGTACCCATCAGAGCGAGCTAGCTCGTTTATCTAGCCGATTTCTCGAACAAAAGTATGTTCACGCACCGCTTCGAACATTTTTGAATGACAAAAGGAATGCAAAGACAGGAAGTGTAAAAACTTTTCTTTAATGTAAACAAATGCTTCTAAATATCCCATGGATGGACTCTTTCATAAGACCTTAGTAGCCTTTGCTTCAGCACTATGACCAACAAAAACTGACAAGATGCGGAGCAAGAATGCCAATTGCGATGAAGGTGAGTATGTGAACTTTCTCAGTTATATTTCCTCACGATGAAAGAAGTAGTGAAAATATTCCGTCTGCGAAGCCTCCTCCTTCTCTCCTCGCTATTCCGAACGCCATCTGGGTATAGTGAATGTGACAACGCAACATTATGAAGACCTCCACTATGCCCTCATGATGGTTATAGAAGCAACCCCAACAAACCCGTTCTCTTCGCATTTGCACTGGTTATTATTAATCACAACTACGTACCCAATGTGTCTGCCGATACTACTTATTGCTACCACCATCTCTCGTGCTTACTTGTAAGGGACAAAGCAATACTGGTATTACTAGTGAATGTAACCATTATTGTTAGTGCCACCTCAACATACACTAGTAATACCAGTATTGCTTTGTCCCTTACAATAACTAATGCTTTCTACTCCATCCCTCCAATTTGATACAAGTGACTGTTACTTCTGTTAATATGATACTTAGTGCTAATACCAGCACTGGCTTCTGGCAATTTATTACTGCTGGTGTAATAGCAATGGCCATTGCTCAGTAATGCTTACTGTTGCCAATACCAATGATTAGTACAAGTAGTTGTGGTATTTACACTTAATACAATTACAACCACTTACTGCTGCAACTGATCCAAATTACTCACTGATAAGGCCCTCCGCCAATGCTTTTGCACAGATGTTATGGAGTGGACGGAAAAGAGAGGGAAGGGGGAGGGTACGATAAGGGAAACAGCGGTTGGAAAGGGAATGGAGATTTTATGTGAGAGGAGGAAAATCGTTTCCTTTTCTCACTTATGGAAGCATGCAATTCGAGGAGTGGGACGGATGGGACAAGAAGTGAGTGTGGAGACGGTGCTGAGCATTACCTTCTTCACCATCACGCTGCGTCGCATATACATTTGAAACGATGATAAACGTTTACCTCAGAAATTTGCTCTTTTTGGTTTCTATTTTCAACTCCCTCTGAAGTTATAAATGAAGAAAATAACTCTCTTGCCATACATGTAAATTTCTTTATCATTCTCTTTGCTTTATTTATCCGGCTTCATGAAGCCGTCTCCGAGCAAACGGTACTGGCACTTGTCTACCTACGTATCCGCACGCTACAACAATTACCAGGACATTCAAATGCCTCTATAATATTGATTGTCTCCTAGATTAGAGATGCAAAAATTCAAATGCACCGGTCTCGTGCAGAACGTAAAAAGTATTTAGAGGTTCTTTTCTTTAGAACAGTTGCATTTAAAGATAGCCGAGACAGTCGACAAACAAAGAAATGAGCCATATGTTTTTTGGCTCATCAAATGTCACGGGATACTGGCGTTAAAATGCTCTTCGGAACCGCTTTTTTTTGGAACATACGATTTGATATCGTCGCCAAAAAAAAGCTGAGCTTGACAAATAGCAGATGAAAAAAAAAGAATGGGTAAACACTGCGTGAAGCGAACGCTGAATTCGACACAAAAAAAAGCATCACCTAGCACGGCTGTGCACAATATGCTTCACATAGGTTTTTTCTCACGTACGCACTAAGCACTGTTTGTCAAGGATCACCTCTGTACGAATCACTCTCGGCGGAAATACGATAAACTGTTTAGACCTCAAAGTCGAGATCAACGTTCAAATAACAATTCTTCACTAAGATAGTGATAGGCAACGAACTGCGGAAAGTTGGTAAGCAAAAATTTCAGGTTGATGATTTACTAGAAGATGAATAGGAGGCGTTTGTTCTCGAATTCATCCTAGTCCGAATTTCTTATTCTTTCTGTGTCTTTTGAAATTAGGCTTAATTCCATGTTCTAGCAGATCTTAAGAATAGCGTTAGTAATAGTAGCATTGCTAGACATTCGGAAATACTATGAAAAGTGGAAGCAAAAAGTATCCACTCCATTACAATTGATATGTCCTTCTTGCTGCTTCTTTGCAGACAAAAACTGCAAGTGCAGAAAGAACGAGAAATTTGCTTGCAAAAATTCATAAAGGACACACAAAAAAATCATCTCTTGTCATCAGAAGTCCAAAAAAAAACGACGCTAAAGTGGAAACTAAAATAAACACGCAAATAAAGTGAAAAAAGAAAACCACGTGTCACAATACGATTTTGTAAAGTAACTACATTTATAAACATATACTCTGGATTTTTCCTTTGTAAAAAGAGCTGTCAAAACCTATTTGCCTGTAATGAGCAGCATTGCCTTTGAGCTGTAAGAAGTTATAAGACCGCAACCATCCAACTGTCTCACTTCGTAACGATATCTGCCTGATACCTTTCAACACTATTCAGTCATCATAGCCATAGTATAAAGACCAAGCCTTAAAAAAACAGCAAACCACTTGAAAGGACAAGTTTTAAAAAAATACATTTGAAAATCCAGAAAAAGTTCGACAGATTCCGGGATTCTACCATCTATGCTCAATTTACATTTTTTTTTGTTAAGGGAAATCGAACCTATAAGGCTCAGAAAGGGGAACGGTTAAGGAAAGTAAAGAAGTATTTGGATGGGGAGATGGCGCAGTGATTTTTGAAACCTGTTAAGGGAAATCGAACCTATAAGGCTCAGAAAGAAAGGGGAACGGTTAAGGAAAGTAAAGAAGTATTTGGATGGGGAGATGGCGCAGTGATTTTTGAAACCTGAACCCAAAATGGGAGGAGTTCCTGTTTTTAAATGTTTCCCGAATCTGCACAGTAAAATCCGATGTAAAACGTTTACGGCTAGATGGACCGAAGACTGGCAGGAAGACAGAGATAGAAGCAGTGCAATATACGCTTTTTACTTACAAAATTAGCAAAATCACATTAAAAAGTCGATCAGTAGCGCCGAAGAATAAAGAATGGAAGTCGCCTATAAAATGCGAACTGCATCGAAAAGACGATTTGGTCAACAAGAAGATATCGGAGAGCTGTGGACAACTCATCGTCCTCCGACGCTCATTTTTTTCATAAATTTTGAGCAGCGATGTCAAAAACTGTGCAGCCATAATTGTATCCAAGAAGACTCGGCGTGTCAAGGCAACAGCATCCGAGAAAACGAAAAGAAAAGACGACGATATAAGAAAAGCAAGGTTGAAGTAATGAGATGCTATATTATGGTTTGCTCGAGTATTCAACAAATCAAAAGCTCATGTTCGCGATGAAAAATGTCAAGCAAGAAAATCGCACCGAAGAATTGATAGAAAACTTTTATTGCCGAAGAAAAGGTGCTAGTCAAATAGACCTATCTAGAAGCACTTCCCATATACAGTTAAAGTAATGAGAAATTTTGTCGCCTAAAATTTCAAGCCATCCACAGTAATTCACTATAAGTCATTACTATAAGACATGCACAGTAAGTCATCAATGCGGAACGCTCCTCATTATGATATCGCAAAAGCCGTCAGGGTTTGACACTTTGAACATATGTCGCGTTAATTGCGCATTTGAGTCGCGCAGCGACACAAAAGAACCAACTCGCTATAGAATGTATATTGCGATGGATACGGTAAGGCGATACGGTCTGGTCTCATGACGTGCCGCTCTCTACACACAATACGATCATATACTGCCAATAGCCAAAGCTTTGTTCGGCCTACATAAATAGACACCGCCGAAGGAGCTTTACGGCTGCAAAAGTATCTCATCGTGCAGATTCAAACTATATGATCGTTTATCAGAGAACACATATCGTCTATAACGTCGATTGCGGACAAGACTACAAGTGCCAGATAAATGCTCAAGTTTCCCGAGGTTAAATTACCATAGAACGGTGGTAAACTCGTGCATTCATATGAATCTTTTCAACGGCAAATAGAAATCTGGAGCCGTTACAAGCTAGCAAAGCGAAGCCTGTACAAATCTAGGCGCAAAAGAAGAAAAGGAGGACTCTTTATAATAAATTCTACCTTTCATTTCACTGACAATATGCAAAGTCTCTCATTTCCATAAAATTACGATAACATCTTTCGAAATCCTGTGGAAGTTGCTACTTCGAGATGTTTCTACTTTTAAGTTTTACCTATCCGCTTAATACGCGCAAATTAGTAAGCAAATTTACAACGACATAAAGACGAAGTTCTTAGTATTTTATGGACAGCTGCTAAGAAAGCGTTAATTTATTCATTCATTTCATGTTTCCTTCTGTTTTTTTTCAGATATTTTTGTTCTCTTTGTATGAACAACACATCTGCCTGTTAAAGATTACAACTGTTATAGATAGTGGTGCTCATCGCTGAATATCACTAAATCAAGCAAGAGCTTGGAATTTCAGATCCGCAGTCCTAACGCTGGTTTCCTTTCAGTTCCATTTTAAGACTCTCCCCCTATTTCCCACCCATCCTGTCTTCCAAGTTCAATGCATCAACAGCCAATACTTAGTTGATCGACTCTGCAGTGCTTTCAACTAATCATTCGACTTTCACTTATTCGGTTTGTTTCGTTTTCTGAATACCCCCGATTCCTCTATTTCGATCTCGACTTTTTATTTTTTCTATTTTCTTCCCACATACGATTTGTTATTTTTTCCTATTATTATTTTCAAACGACCACTACGTTATGCCCACATCTGCCATTTTTATTACACATGCTACTATAATGGCGTTTTCTCTTCGCTATCTTTCGACATTTATATTCTACTGCTTTCTACATCTTCACATTCGAATAAGGGAATCACCCTATTCTACCTACGAAAACAGTTCAAAAAAATGAAGGCCCTGCTTAATCAAATTTTCATTTACGTGTCTAAAAAGACGTGCTCGCAAAAAAAATGGAACATATTCCTATGTGTTCTTGCCCCTTTACTGTGTCATTATTTTTCGTTCTTTTCAACAAAATCAAGCCGTGCAACTGTGGTGCATCCCTACTATTCGCGAATGAGCGGCTCCCGTCGGTGTGGAAACGACAATCATTTAAAAAAAAAAAAGAAAAACTTAGTGGGCTGTCCGCGATATAGTATAAGTTTTGTTCCGAAGAGCTGTTTCGTCTTGCTGACTCGTTTGCTTTTAACCCAAGAGGATCGTTCAGCTGTTTGGAGGTTTCGGTTGCCATTCTGTTTCGATCAGCTCTTCTTCTTAGCTTTTCAAGCATACCTGCTGCATCATTGGCGTGTTGAATTAATGGAAGCGTCATAAGCAACATAGTTTTTCACTACTCTTTACATCACGTTGTTGTGCTGCTGTGTAAATTTGGCTCGATATCTGACCACAAAAGGTGCTTTCTTGTGTTGGTACTCATCCGTCGTGCCCGTTGGCTGAATACAGAAGTTGGACTGGATCTCCTTTCATTGCACTGCAACAGGCAGACGGAATCAGAGCAACATGAAGGTGCACTAAGAAGTCAAAGGTTAGCCGGTACCGATGAGCGCGTTGGGAGTCGAAAAGTCGACGGTATGACATATGGGCAAGCACGATGACCCCCATTTCGGCATACCGAACGCACTGCACCTATGCTGTCACAAGTGATACTGTGTGCTTAGCGTCATGATGCAATAGTCATCGCGCTCGAAAAGCTGCTTTAATGCACTCGTCCGCAACATTTACTAAGCCAGTCGCGATTTGTGTTTAACGTTCAGTCGTCATTTGCAGCACAGAGCAGCAACCGATGGCGCAGTGATACTGGCATTCGTCGGATAACGACAACCTCACTGAGCCTAGCCACTTCTTTTGAGAAAATTTGAGAAATATTTCAGAAACGTCCGCATTTTTCTTCAAAATCAATGAAGGAAATATCCGTGTTTTTGCGTTTCATTTTTTTGTGAAATTATTCCAGTCAGTTTGCACCGCGCTGTGATGGCAATTGAATTCAGTCGCCCCAGATTCGAGAATTCTGAGTGCGATGACAGCAAAAAAAA
>JPKZ01000989.1:3709-25269 GCA_000803305.1 Toxocara canis
ATATATATATATATATATATATATGTATGTATATATATATACATATCGACCCTGTCATATTGGTGAACAACTTCAGATTGAAAGAAATTGAGTTTTTTCCTTAACAAATAATTTCAATAATTTTCCATGACATTTGTTATGAACGAATATTTGTAGCAGACGTAAAGGGAACTTTTCGCACGGGTATTATAGCAAATCGAGTTTATATTCTGAATAAAATTGCCTCTATGTCGGAATTTCAAGAAATGCAAAATTGTGCTATGAACAAAGCTGTGGCGCGCATAAATTTCTGTGTAGACATGCAGTTAACCACCTCCTATTAGTCCGTCGTTTTCAGCGACTCTCGCGCGCTAAAAGACATTTTGTGTACGTAGCCAAAAAAATTGTGGAGTACATTCCCTCTCCTTCCCACCCTAATTTTAACCACTTTTTCCGAGCCATCATACCTCATCTGCGCTAAAAAATATCCAGCTATGGAAAAATTATACTCCGAAATTTGCGCTACATTTTCTTTTGAGCATTGTTACCTCTTTAGGGCATTGGTGCTTATGCGTTTCTTTTCGACTCGCCTTGATCGCTGAAAATTAAACATTTACGAACATGAGATGTGAAAAATGGAAGTTTCGACTTTTATGTCTTAAACTTGTTCTGTCATCTTCGCTTGCAGAAAATTCGGATGGAGAACGAGAACACTTTAAAGTAAATTTTGCTCGCTTGTTCACTCGAAATTTACACCAGAGGTTCCCAAACCACGCGCAAATTACCTCAATTAAAACAACCTGGCAATATTCGTAAGATCTCTTTTTGCCTTTCAAAAGTGGATAGCTACGATAAGCATGCGCATTAATGCTCCTGTCGAGAGATGACAAGGAAAACTGAAGGAAAAGAAAAATCGCAGGTTTAGTTCAGTTTTTTAAAATCGGTTCCTGCTCTTAAAATCTCCGGCTTGCTTCGCTTCTCTCGCCAAATAACTTTCCTGTTTGCTCCGCTCACCTCAACTTAAAAATTATGCCTCTTACTATGTCATGAAAATCGAAATTTTAAGGATTACTTAAGTTTCTAAAGAAAGAAATGCTTTGCACGCTTAGCCCTGCTGAAAAGTTGTTAAAGATCTTTTTCGAGTTTTTACTATTTCTCAGATGTTTCCTCTAGTCCGAACGGTCGTTTGACAGTTGGCCTTGCAGGCAAACAAACTGATAAGCTGTATGATGTTCGAGTCAAAAGCTGTTTGCACTAGAAGCTTAAATTATTTACTCTTCATAAAGATAATCATTCGAAGGACGTTAATGAATTCTATCCTAAACGGACTGATTCAGAGTACTACTATCATAATGTAAACTTCATAAGGAACTTTGCTAGCGATCAAAATAGATTTTAAAGAAGTCGAAACATTCCATCGGTCGATTTGGCGAAAAGTGAGCAGTGTAAAAATTTGAGGCACCATGATAGTAGTATTAACGCACACCCAACATATACAGAATGGTCGTTTAAGGCTTTTGCAACACAGAGGAATGCAAAGGCAGCTGTAATTTCATCGATTCCCGTACCGATGCAGCTGACAAGCATGGCCACGCATGATTGTTCTGACCAGTTTCGGAACGCCTGGTGGTCAGCCTGCTGGCGATCCGTCGGGAAAGCAGCCAGGAATTGAATCCAGGTCTTCCCGCGTACGAATTGGGAGCTCTACCATTGAGCTATTGCCACCCTTGAGGCTTTTGATGTCTTGATAATAGTCTATTCGGCAAATTACAATATTCTGACAATTGGTTAGCTAAAAAAAAGATAGCTGAATCCTCGATTGCAGTGGTAAACTTCTGCGCTCGCGTCCATGGAAAATTTGTTTTTCCTCTTTCTTTAAAACTTTACCTAACGGAAGTCTTCGCTTTTCCCGCAAAATTTTTCACCCCACTTCGCTCGGTTATCGCGTTTTGTTCATGTAGTAAAGTACAGCGCGTACGAATTTTTGAGATACAATGAACTGTTCGAGAAACTTGTAATGTTAATATTGGCATTTGCCGTGATTGCTGCATCTCCTGTGCCATTGCGGTTCTTGTTGTCGACCTCAATTCCATTTTCGTGACCCAACGCAACAATCGGATATCGCTGAGCAAATCACAATACTTACTCTCATCGTTTTCGTTCCTTTTCATTTTGCAACGGTAACCTCACTCGACAGAATTGCAATTGGAATGTTCAACCATATATAATTTTGTTTTCTTGTTCCTATATTCTAAACTATAAATATGTCCATCTGAATGCTGATTAATTGCCTTTCGCTAGAAACTTTTCTATTGACAGTTTGTAAAAGGAGCATTTGAATGGAGCGATTTTGTGCCTCAGAAATGTATAATCGAAGTGCGCATGAAACTGCTGCAGACAGTTGTTTGGTCCATGTGCACGTTCTAGGCTGAAAGTGGACGAACACTACAAAGGTTTCAATTATCAGCACACTCTACGTGTGGAAATTTTTAATCACTCCAATAAATAACATATAAGTTATTAAATTATTCAGCTAGCCTTTTAGGCGCTTTATCGATGTTTTTAGATATTCATGTTTTCAGGTATGTTTGTCTGCAACGGCTGCATGCATTTCATGAAGAAAAACACTATTTGTTACTTTTTGTTTCCTTTCTCCTCACCCTTCCTTCCTTCCCCCCCTTCCCCAGCCCCCCAAGGAAAACCTGTATGTGTGACAGCTCAGCGGATTTTGAAATTTGCTGCTATTTCAAAAATTTCAGTTCAGCGGTGCTCAGACAGCTCCTATAACGTAACTGGGCCCAAGTGCGTTGAAACTGCTCGTAAATAGAGCGACGTCATCATACTTACTAATCTCTGATCACACCTACGTATGCGTAAAGCGACGTTTTAGCATCACATTTAGCAAAAAGTTGCATGAAAAGAAAGAGAAGTTCCAACGGTAAAGCGACAGAATCTATCTTTGGGTCTTATTGTGGCACAAAATCGTCAAAATCGAAAATGTGAAGGAAAAAATTCAATGAAGAAAATTCCATTAATCGCGAATGAAAGGTCCCGCAAAAATAGCGCGTTATTATCCGCGAAAAGAAAACAGGCAAAGAACAGTATAATTTCGCCTGCAAGGGAGCTAAAATGAAAATAGTTTTTAAAAAAATATAAATTTTCATAAATTTACAGTTTTTACAAACTTTTATTGCTATAGCTAATGGTGGATAGTTAAGTAATTTCTTTTATCAGTGACGAAAATTTCTAGCTTGAACCAGTAACATTTTACGGCTATTATGCGAAGTAAAAGAATAGAACAACTATACATACAAATTATACATATATGCATACTCGTCGAATACCGCATGACTATCGTCAATGGTGACATACATTCTCAGTTAGTGTAAACCTTTTGAAATCAGTCAGTCAAACCATCCAGTTTACTTAAATAAAAAGGGCGATTCGGATGGGATCTTCGCAAAAAGGGTCACAAATGCATTTGGCGGTCCGAAAATAGAAAGTAACGCTAGCAAACATTACGTCTTTTCGCTTTTGCCAAATGTTAAGTTCGCATGGGAGAGCACATTGTGCTTATAAATAAGAATTACTGTAATTAATATACGAATCATAAAGTTGCGCAATGCAAATGAAATATCGTAACATTTTCTAACTATGTTTCTCCTCAACGATTGTGAGGAACTCAAATGGATATCTCATTTACAAGAAATGATTGCTGAATTGAATTAGAAACAATAAATTAATGATCCGTGATTAATGCACAATTTCAATACTTCAAAAACGGCAATATCTCACTGATTCCTTAGTGAGTTAAGCAATAATGGCATTTAAAATTAGTAGCAAGATTAGCGATAAATGAGCCTTTCGCCTAAACGTAACATAATTCGGGAATTCGACATGAATAGACAGATCAAGTTAAAATTTTAATAAAGCCAAAGATCAAATCAAAATTTTAATAAAACCGAGCTGGAAGTGCTGCTATTTATGCAAAAAAAAAAAAACTCCCAATAAAGCACACCGTATGAAGAATTGAAAGAAGTGGCGCAAGATGATTATTGCGAATACACTGTTAGGACGCATATAGTTCACCAACGAACAACACCTTCCGCACCAATCCAGCTCAGTTTAGGGCATCAAAAATCGTCAAGCACACAAAAGATTTTGACGAAGGCGGCTAGAACGACTTCATACACTGCTGTCTAAAGATAGAGAGGACGAACGATCACAACGGAGAGAGTAACCGAGATAATGCGAGAAGAAGAAAAAGAGAAAAGATGCCAAAAATGGCAAAAAGAGACGATCAGTAACATTGAGAGCTGAAAAACAACAACAACAAAAAAAACGTAGGCATCAAGCGTTTTGTTTATTTGAATCAAGCGAAGTTTTAATAAATGAACGTATCGGAAAAGTTGATGTTCATCAAACAAGTTGATAAACACTTCGCTCAGTTATCTCGGACCGCTTCTTAGATACTGCTATTTTATAAAGAAAGCATGCAGACTTCAAATAAACGAAACGGTTCATATCGATCGCGTTTCTCCCCAAAGTGGTTATTATCGATGAGATCAATTGAAAAACGAGTGAAAAAGTGTAATGGGAAATCCCGCATGACATGCGCCATTGCAATTCACCCATCAGACCAGCCGTTTTCATAAACTGCTGGCACTTGATGAACATTTAAATTCTATCCAACTCAATCGCGCATACAAATAAATCAACTAAAGAATCCTTTGTCTGCGACCCATTCACTTGTCGAAGTAAGCAATCCGACCAATGAAAAAAAGCATGCAAAGTTCTTACTTCTATTAAGGTGGCCTAATTTTCTCCCAGGTTAATGAAATGACATGAAGGTGCGCACAGGTCGGGGTGCAGATTATTCTTACCAAGTTCCGTAAGACCCCGGTTGAACTATCAGACGGATAGATGCAAAGGCAGCTGTAATTTCATCGATTCCCGTACCGATGCAGCTGACAAGCATGGCCACGCATGATTGTTCTGACCAGTTTCGGAACGCCTGGTGGTCAGCCTGCTGGCGATCCGTCGGGAAAGCAGCCAGGAATTGAATCCAGGTCTTCCCGCGTACGAATCGGGAGCTCTACCATTGAGCTATTGCCACCCTTGAGGCTTTTGATGTCTTGATAATAGTCTATTCGGCAAATTACAATATTCTGACAATTGGTTAGCTAAAAAAAAGATAGCTGAATCCTCGATTGCAGTGGTAAACTTCTGCGCTCGCGTCCATGGAAAATTTGTTTTTCCTCTTTCTTTAAAACTTTACCTAACGGAAGTCTTCGCTTTTCCCGCAAAATTTTTCACCCCACTTCGCTCGGTTATCGCGTTTTGTTCATGTAGTAAAGTACAGCGCGTACGAATTTTTGAGATACAATGAACTGTTCGAGAAACTTGTAATGTTAATATTGGCATTTGCCGTGATTGCTGCATCTCCTGTGCCATTGCGGTTCTTGTTGTCGACCTCAATTCCATTTTCGTGACCCAACGCAACAATCGGATATCGCTGAGCAAATCACAATACTTACTCTCATCGTTTTCGTTCCTTTTCATTTTGCAACGGTAACCTCACTCGACAGAATTGCAATTGGAATGTTCAACCATATATAATTTTGTTTTCTTGTTCCTATATTCTAAACTATAAATATGTCCATCTGAATGCTGATTAATTGCCTTTCGCTAGAAACTTTTCTATTGACAGTTTGTAAAAGGAGCATTTGAATGGAGCGATTTTGTGCCTCAGAAATGTATAATCGAAGTGCGCATGAAACTGCTGCAGACAGTTGTTTGGTCCATGTGCACGTTCTAGGCTGAAAGTGGACGAACACTACAAAGGTTTCAATTATCAGCACACTCTACGTGTGGAAATTTTTAATCACTCCAATAAATAACATATAAGTTATTAAATTATTCAGCTAGCCTTTTAGGCGCTTTATCGATGTTTTTAGATATTCATGTTTTCAGGTATGTTTGTCTGCAACGGCTGCATGCATTTCATGAAGAAAAACACTATTTGTTACTTTTTGTTTCCTTTCTCCTCACCCTTCCTTCCTTCCCCCCCTTCCCCAGCCCCCCAAGGAAAACCTGTATGTGTGACAGCTCAGCGGATTTTGAAATTTGCTGCTATTTCAAAAATTTCAGTTCAGCGGTGCTCAGACAGCTCCTATAACGTAACTGGGCCCAAGTGCGTTGAAACTGCTCGTAAATAGAGCGACGTCATCATACTTACTAATCTCTGATCACACCTACGTATGCGTAAAGCGACGTTTTAGCATCACATTTAGCAAAAAGTTGCATGAAAAGAAAGAGAAGTTCCAACGGTAAAGCGACAGAATCTATCTTTGGGTCTTATTGTGGCACAAAATCGTCAAAATCGAAAATGTGAAGGAAAAAATTCAATGAAGAAAATTCCATTAATCGCGAATGAAAGGTCCCGCAAAAATAGCGCGTTATTATCCGCGAAAAGAAAACAGGCAAAGAACAGTATAATTTCGCCTGCAAGGGAGCTAAAATGAAAATAGTTTTTAAAAAAATATAAATTTTCATAAATTTACAGTTTTTACAAACTTTTATTGCTATAGCTAATGGTGGATAGTTAAGTAATTTCTTTTATCAGTGACGAAAATTTCTAGCTTGAACCAGTAACATTTTACGGCTATTATGCGAAGTAAAAGAATAGAACAACTATACATACAAATTATACATATATGCATACTCGTCGAATACCGCATGACTATCGTCAATGGTGACATACATTCTCAGTTAGTGTAAACCTTTTGAAATCAGTCAGTCAAACCATCCAGTTTACTTAAATAAAAAGGGCGATTCGGATGGGATCTTCGCAAAAAGGGTCACAAATGCATTTGGCGGTCCGAAAATAGAAAGTAACGCTAGCAAACATTACGTCTTTTCGCTTTTGCCAAATGTTAAGTTCGCATGGGAGAGCACATTGTGCTTATAAATAAGAATTACTGTAATTAATATACGAATCATAAAGTTGCGCAATGCAAATGAAATATCGTAACATTTTCTAACTATGTTTCTCCTCAACGATTGTGAGGAACTCAAATGGATATCTCATTTACAAGAAATGATTGCTGAATTGAATTAGAAACAATAAATTAATGATCCGTGATTAATGCACAATTTCAATACTTCAAAAACGGCAATATCTCACTGATTCCTTAGTGAGTTAAGCAATAATGGCATTTAAAATTAGTAGCAAGATTAGCGATAAATGAGCCTTTCGCCTAAACGTAACATAATTCGGGAATTCGACATGAATAGACAGATCAAGTTAAAATTTTAATAAAGCCAAAGATCAAATCAAAATTTTAATAAAACCGAGCTGGAAGTGCTGCTATTTATGCAAAAAAAAAAAACTCCCAATAAAGCACACCGTATGAAGAATTGAAAGAAGTGGCGCAAGATGATTATTGCGAATACACTGTTAGGACGCATATAGTTCACCAACGAACAACACCTTCCGCACCAATCCAGCTCAGTTTAGGGCATCAAAAATCGTCAAGCACACAAAAGATTTTGACGAAGGCGGCTAGAACGACTTCATACACTGCTGTCTAAAGATAGAGAGGACGAACGATCACAACGGAGAGAGTAACCGAGATAATGCGAGAAGAAGAAAAAGAGAAAAGATGCCAAAAATGGCAAAAAGAGACGATCAGTAACATTGAGAGCTGAAAAACAACAACAACAAAAAAAACGTAGGCATCAAGCGTTTTGTTTATTTGAATCAAGCGAAGTTTTAATAAATGAACGTATCGGAAAAGTTGATGTTCATCAAACAAGTTGATAAACACTTCGCTCAGTTATCTCGGACCGCTTCTTAGATACTGCTATTTTATAAAGAAAGCATGCAGACTTCAAATAAACGAAACGGTTCATATCGATCGCGTTTCTCCCCAAAGTGGTTATTATCGATGAGATCAATTGAAAAACGAGTGAAAAAGTGTAATGGGAAATCCCGCATGACATGCGCCATTGCAATTCACCCATCAGACCAGCCGTTTTCATAAACTGCTGGCACTTGATGAACATTTAAATTCTATCCAACTCAATCGCGCATACAAATAAATCAACTAAAGAATCCTTTGTCTGCGACCCATTCACTTGTCGAAGTAAGCAATCCGACCAATGAAAAAAAGCATGCAAAGTTCTTACTTCTATTAAGGTGGCCTAATTTTCTCCCAGGTTAATGAAATGACATGAAGGTGCGCACAGGTCGGGGTGCAGATTATTCTTACCAAGTTCCGTAAGACCCCGGTTGAACTATCAGACGGATAGATAGACAGACAGACAGATAGACAGGCACACGGATAGATAGACAGACACAGACACAGACACGGACAGAGACACGGACACAGACAGACGGACAGACAGACAGGCAGACAGACGGACACTCACACATGAGCTAAGACACGATGTCGCTATAATGCGTCTTGCTAAGTGCAAGTTTGTCAAGAAGCACAAATAACAAAGGTACAAATACAGTTAAAATTTTAATAAAGCCAAAGATCAAATCAAAATTTTAATAAAACCGAGCTGGAAGTGCTGCTATTTATGCAAAAAAAAAAAAACTCCCAATAAAGCACACCGTATGAAGAATTGAAAGAAGTGGCGCAAGATGATTATTGCGAATACACTGTTAGGACGCATATAGTTCACCAACGAACAACACCTACCGCACCAATCCAGCTCAGTTTAGGGCATCAAAAATCGTCAAGCACACAAAAGATTTTGACGAAGGCGGCTAGAACGACTTCATACACTGCTGTCTAAAGATAGAGAGGACGAACGATCACAACGGAGAGAGTAACCGAGATAATGCGAGAAGAAGAAAAAGAGAAAAGATGCCAAAAATGGCAAAAAGAGACGATCAGTAACATTGAGAGCTGAAAAACAACAACAACAAAAAAAACGTAGGCATCAAGCGTTTTGTTTATTTGAATCAAGCGAAGTTTTAATAAATGAACGTATCGGAAAAGTTGATGTTCATCAAACAAGTTGATAAACACTTCGCTCAGTTATCTCGGACCGCTTCTTAGATACTGCTATTTTATAAAGAAAGCATGCAGACTTCAAATAAACGAAACGGTTCATATCGATCGCGTTTCTCCCCAAAGTGGTTATTATCGATGAGATCAATTGAAAAACGAGTGAAAAAGTGTAATGGGAAATCCCGCATGACATGCGCCATTGCAATTCACCCATCAGACCAGCCGTTTTCATAAACTGCTGGCACTTGATGAACATTTAAATTCTATCCAACTCAATCGCGCATACAAATAAATCAACTAAAGAATCCTTTGTCTGCGACCCATTCACTTGTCGAAGTAAGCAATCCGACCAATGAAAAAAAGCATGCAAAGTTCTTACTTCTATTAAGGTGGCCTAATTTTCTCCCAGGTTAATGAAATGACATGAAGGTGCGCACAGGTCGGGGTGCAGATTATTCTTACCAAGTTCCGTAAGACCCCGGTTGAACTATCAGACGGATAGATAGACAGACAGACAGATAGACAGGCACACGGATAGATAGACAGACACAGACACAGACACGGACAGAGACACGGACACAGACAGACGGACAGACAGACAGGCAGACAGACGGACACTCACACATGAGCTAAGACACGATGTCGCTATAATGCGTCTTGCTAAGTGCAAGTTTGTCAAGAAGCACAAATAACAAAGGTACAAATACGGCGTAGGACTGTTCCACAGGTTGTGTTTATGGATCCGAAGTGATTTGAGACGATCACCTTCTACATAGGGAGAGGCGAAAACAGCGCTTGAAAGGTAAATCACAGAAAGTAGGCTGCTTCCTTCACACAGGGAAATTCTTGCCGAACTGTTTATAAAAACTCGCCAAAACTGCGTGATAAATGTTGTTCGCTCTTGAAAAAAAAATGGATAAAAAAATTTGTTGTGATCTGCCTTTCGCGTCTTCTATTCGTCTTTCTGTTTCGAATTTTCTCTACTCACTTCCGAGTGCAGCTCTCCCTCTTCCCCCTCCCCCTCTCCCCTCCCAGCCACTCCTAACCATCTTTAAATAAGCAATACAATTCAGAATCGGATGAAAAAGGATGCTGATGCTATCGGAAGTCACTTATTTAAGAGTGTGATATGTGTCTCTCCAGTTTTTACTTTGCTTACTTCAAGTGCGATATGTTCGAGATCTTTCATATTAAGAAGAACTGACAATTCTGTCGATAATCACAAATGACTGACTGAAAAAAAGTAACGAGACGTCGGCTTAAAAAATGAAAGAAACCCCGCGTAACGTATATGAGACAAGTTCTACTTGACACAGTGAACTACTTTTATCGATTTCAATATTATCTTTCCTCCCATTCTATGTTCCTCTTTGTATTGTCACAAAAAGTGGATCCTACCAGCCGAGTTAAAGTAAAGAATTTAATTCAATATGAAGCTGTCGATGATGACGAGAAATGCTCAGCGCTTTAAACAAACAAGTACGTGCTCACAACTGGCGGCATTATATATATATATATATGTATATATACAATTTATATATATATATATATATACATACATATATATATATATATAAATTCGCTAGAACGAATAATAACAGTAACTATTCTTGAACATATGTAACAGCAGCAGCTACCATTCCTTTCAAATCTCCTAATTATGCAAATAGTCGCAGATCACTTAATGACCTACGGTCACTGCAGTTGTATATATGTGAAGAACTGCACGAGTGTTGTAAGCATCACAACACGGATTGAATATATCTATGATAAGTCGAAAAATAGGATTGTAAAACCAAAGAAAAGCAATAACTAGGTGAAGGCATGATACGATTCAATGGTTATTTCGAAAACACCAATACAACGGTTCACTGCTGATAAAGCGTTTATCGCGGTCCAAAAGTACATGCATACGGATGCGGCAAGGCAAAAAAAATAACAACCGCAAAACCGTCGACCACTGAATGAAAAACATTTTTTTTTCTTCAAGTTGAAAAACGTGCGCAAAGTGCAATAAGTGAGAATGAAGACTTCCACGATATGTGCTTTGGCAATCTCACTCCTTAGACAGTTCGACCAGTCTAGCTCAGAAATTGCCCAAGAATAATGACGCTTATAAACTATAGGAAAGTATAAACGTATCCCGCTATAATGTGCTTTGCAAATTCGAAATTGCCAAATTGCATGAAACATCATGGTCTAAATGATCACAGTTTCTTCGAAGAAAGCAAAGACGCAAGAAGCAAATAAGTTGGAGCAATGGCTTGAATTCGAAGAAAAGAGGGCATACGGGATTTGGCAAATATAAAATTATTATAACTTGGAGCACAAGATGTTTTAGTAACATGATATGTCGCACACATGCATTTTGTATTGATCTTGGACGGATGGGTCAGTACCTATCGTGCAACCTTAACTAAAGCCCTCTCAAAGAAACTCTTGAAGTAATGAAATTTATTTAAAAATCCCTTTAACGCAGCCATTTTTTTGTGATAATCTAGAGGAATCCGGAAATGATGAGCATGACCATACTTAGCGAAACTTAGTCCAGCGAATGTCTACCGATTAATCGGATGCGAATTTCGTGAAAATGCCTATGCTGACATTTTCGAAAACGTGACTTCCCCAGCTTCCAGCCTGTGGCTAATATCGCTGCATTTTGTGAACCCAGATCATCGTCATTTATCGCACTGAGCAATCAATTTTCAGGCAGACGAGGAAAAAAGAGAAGAAAAATGCGTCTGCGAAATGAATGATACGTTCGTTCGAGCTGTCATGGTAATCTGTACCCGAACAAAAATCATGCGAGTAAACAGGAAGTCTGGCGTGGGCACTGGATGCGGAAATGTGAAGATAACAGAAAAAAACTCCGTCACAACTGCATCCAGTCTTGCTCTTTTCTCTTCTTTACTACACTAAATCTTCGCAAACAGCACAACAACGATAGTACAAGTCAGAGTACAGACAGTGTTGATGGCGCATTTTAAATCTTTGAGGACGCTTGAGAACGACCTATATCGCTATTGATGTTTCTAAATCATTGTAGAAATGAATGAATTTTCCGACTTATGCAGTTGATTGCAATGTAGTATAAATTGAGGCCAAATTCTGAATGTGCAGTTGGCATAGACTGAGTGGTTTACGTTTAGTACAGATATATAGGGTGGTCGCATGCTATACATGTAGTTGAGATGAACGGTTGTTTTCTGTATAGTTCGAAAGCGCAAAGGAAAAAAGGTTCCTGTTTGTAAAAATCAAAAAAAAAAAAGCAAATGCAACAATGCGTCAATGCAACAATGTGATACTCCGGTGCTCCGAGGGTTTCAAGGGCCGCCGAACTTCTATCGATCGCTTCGCTCAACGAACGAAAAGTAGCGAACAGTCGTCAAAACAAACGAACGTGAAAATATTTGCGAACAATGCCAACTACAACAGGGATAACATCCAGTCGTCTTTATAGGGACTCAGCATGATCTCCGTGGTAATAAGCGCCTGCAAAGCTCTCTTCGCCGGGTCGTTTTCGTCAAGCTGTAAACCGACACCTTTTCAAGTAGAAGTTCGCATAGGTGAAAGATATGGCAAGAGGAAAATAACAGTACATCTAATGTACGCTCTCACTTCCACCGAAATTTGAAAAAAAAAAAACGGACAATGAAATGCTACCGAAAGCAAGCCAAAACGAATGCAAGAAGTTTGTTGAAACCAAACTGATATCTTGGAATATACATGTCGTCGGTATTGAAATAATTTACTGCCTAAAAAAAAGTACGTTCATAGCGTAGGCCAAAAGCCCTTATTCCTTTGACCATAGCGAGAAGCTCTCAGGATGTTCAGTTCCCTTAGTTCGCTGTCCTATGTATGCATATAAATATGAGATCAGTCCTCACCTCATTTCTTCGTCTGCCATCACAAATGGGAGGCATCCGATTTGGTCGGACTAGAGAAGTGCCCTTTCTTTTATAGAACTTTTGCATGCCCGACTTTATTGCAGTGGTATTTTAAAGAGTAAAAGAAACTCTTGCTAGTGTACATATTGTTTCATCAACGTTCTCATCCATTTGTTTGACTTCGCTGCGATCATCGAATGGAGCCAGAATGCTCGGCAAAAGATTTCAACGATTAGTGAGCTCGCTGAAACACGAATGCCTGTTGGCTGCCAGCGGTCAAAGATCAGTCACATGACTTAGCACATTCTATGAATGCATGATCCTTCAATATTTTCGGCTTAGCGGAAATTTCAATTTATGTCGGTTGATGCGGTTGCTTCTTTTTCTAAATGAGCAATTTAGTTTCGCTTACAAGACCGCATTCCCATCGTATAAAAACTGAAAGAATAGACGTTTCGAACGATTTTGCGATCATTCTCTAAAAATTTGCTCGTTTCCTTCTACTATCATAATCTTTTATGATCATAAGACACAACTGCGTTCGCACAAAAAATGATGCAGAAATAGTGCGAAAACGCTGCAAAAGCAGTACTTTCGCGTTCTGTTTTGCTTTTTTTTTTTTTCAACGTCCTTTTTTTCTATCATCGTTTTGTGGTCACATCTATTGGGACCTATGATTTCAAAGATCAGCGTAGTAGGCGGAATGCTCTCGCCCCATTCTTGATTCACTGGATAGCACTAGTTCCGATTTTACTGCAGGCATCACAGCGTTTAATCTGCCAACAGCCATAGGTTTAGAGTAATTATGGAAGGTCAAGGCTTAGAGTAATTATGGGACGTCAACCGATTCTTGGGCGTATCGACCCGTACGGATACTACACAAATTGGAACTGCGGCCGCGCACAAGACGGCAATGGATGAAGCGGAACTTTACCTGCTTCAACCATTCAAAAAGAAACGCTGAGCCGCGTTAAATCACTTTTAAAATTTCCGATTGAGAATTGATCACTACCCTTATTGCTATATTGTTTAACGATGTCAGCTCTTGATAATAAGCAAAAAGTTGCGAACAATTGTGCAGACATAGACAGGTAGTATATGAAGAATTTGAAAACTGAGATGTATGGTTATGGTAGGTGAATGGAAAGAGAGGGGGATAATGACGAATAACAACGATCTCTAAAATCTGAAATATTCCGATCCCACGCACACTAGGCTCTACTATGTGAAAGCGGCAATGATAAAGGATGACTTTTATGCATAAAAGATGTGGAATTAATACTGGCGGTTGTCAATGTTGAGCCAATTTCAAAACCTAACTGGGCTGTATTCGGTACCTTTGAAATAGTGAGGTATATAATACACAACGTTCAGTTTCTCTTTCCCCCCTTCCCACCTTGGTCAAAATTCTGGTTAAATTCCATGAAACAGTCATATCTCATAAAAATTACATGTCACACGCAATGACTGTATCATGGAATTCAATCAAAGTTTGGCTAGGGTGGAGAAGGGAGAAAAGATGAGGGCGAAGAAGCTGTGACAAGTCGAAACAACGGCTGGAGGGAGGGGAGGAACTAAGTTGGGAAGGACGGGAAGCATGAGATGTGGAGAGATAGGACATGTATGGAAGCACTCGAGCTGGAAAACGTTAATGATTTTCTGCCTAAACAGACACTCGCTTTCGTAGAGCTGGCTTTTTCGAAACGTTGCTCAATAATAGCGGAATCATTTATTCAGTCGAAAAATGATTCGATAAACAATTGCTACCATGATGCTAACATTTGTTGTGTCTAATCGGTCAAATCGCCATCATTTTATTACGAGTGCATAGCTGTGGAATGGGAGACGCAGATGAATACGGCAATGGATATTGTATATATCGCTCATATATTATATACAAGTATGTAACGCTGCAAGTGAACAATACTTTATATATACATACATACATACATATGTATATATACATACATATATATATATATACATATATATGCATATATACATATATATATACATATATATACATATATATATACACTTGTGGAATGGGACATGTAGACGAATACTTTACATGTTCAGACCCAGCAGCGGGATGACAGTTTTTTCTTAACATATATGCATATATACATATATATATATACACATATATATACATATATATATACACTTGTGGAATGGGACATGTAGACGAATACTTTACATGTTCAGACCCAGCAGCGGGATGACAGTTTTTTCTTAACGCAAATTCCACTGGACTCATTTCACTTTTACCACCCATCCTCAAAGCTGATCACGATAATAGAACGAGAATCATTTCGCATTTTCCGAGAAAGAACCATGAGATTAATGGAGAGTTAATCGTTTCTCACAAAATGTCGCCATCGAAGCAGCAAAAGGCGGAACTTGCCGAAATTTAAAGAATGGAGCACTTTTACCAATTCTTATAGAGAGAAAAATGTTCGGCTTCTTCACGTTTGAATTCGAATGAAAGTAATGTGGCAATCAATACACTCAGTTTTCTAAAACGTTTTCAACTGATAGAGAAATACAAAATATCGCTGAAAACAATTCAACGGCACATCCAAAGTGAAAATACGAACGCTTAATACTCTTAAATCGATCTAATTTTTTGGGTTACTTTGTTTTCTTAAAGAAATGTGAAGATGAATGGGAAAAGAAACAGAAATTCCCGCATCACTACGATAAGTCATTAAAACGGAAACAAAAGCGAAAATGAATGAAAAATTTTGGGATTTGAAATGCAATCTTTCACCGCCTGACACGTATTCTTATCCACAATGCTACCGAATTTCAGCGCCAATGTTCGAATATCATAAATCGTCTACCTCTCATATTCTGAGAAAAACTCAAACTATCATAAAATATTATTAAATATAAATTGTTTTACATAAGATTTCATAAGAATCCCAGAATTTTTTTTTGGCAAGATGATCGCGCCAAATAGGAAAACGAATAGTGGAAACGATTCGTTAAGCCGCAGACTTTGATTCCATTTTCTTTTTGTGCAACGCACTAACGAACACGAAAAGGGCGCCAAATAAAACTTTCGGAAAGCGTTTTCATTAAAGTATTTATAAGATGAATATTGTATGGATTGCAAATGATAGTAAACAAGGAAATGTTTGCTGGTTGAGCAGATTGCATCGTACGCATCGTGCAGTTAAAATGCAGGGAAAACAAATTTCGTCGTATCCATTCAAAGCTGGCAAACGGATACCACGACCATTTATATTACTTTGGAATGTCAAACGCAAACGACCCCATCGCCCCCCCCCCCCCCCCCCCCCCCTTTTTTTTGTTTTTGGGGGATAAATGAAGGCAATAACGAAAGGAAAATAAATCAAAATCTGCTGAGCGTGATGCACCTGTTTGTCGTTCGTTACTAATTTTTCCCAACATGCGATATTCTCTGTTTCTTTTTAATCTCTCAAGCCGAAACATTCTTTAATAGAAAAATAAATGTGAAAAGCACCTGAAAAATAATAATAATAAATAACCCCCTCTAATAGGAGAAATGGCTGCAACACGCCAATGCCACAATCGAGAAGGTTAAAAGAGATTGAAGCTCGTTTTATTGCACACCGACAGCGTTGTATTGGACGAAGTGCCTTTGAAAGGTGTCTGGAGGAAATGAAGAGTTAAATATAATGAGTAGCAAAAATGTTAACCTTAAGTAATCAGGACCAGTCAGCCTAGCAATGGTATGTTTTTTAAATTGAAGCGCATTCCGAGGTCATTGCTGACAACTACAGAACTTACCATCTTCAGCAGGCTCTCACTAAATGAACGGCTACCTTATATTTAGACCTTGGCGATGCTTGTAGATGACGATAAAACATACCGTTGCACAAAGTGGACAATTTGCCGTATAAAAACGCAAATTGTGCGCCATCATGCACGATATATGTTAACAATTAGCCCTTTTTTCCACTTCTTTCAAATCAAAGACCAGGAAAATAAATCACTAAAGAAGAAAAAACAACGCATATGGGATGCATCGAGAAAAGTCGATCAGAAACGAATAAAATCCGCTCTCGAGTTTACCTTTCAAGTCCCCAGAAAGGTGACGAGAATCGCATTCGAGAGTGAAAACGGACTTAACATATTCCACTTCAAGGGTCACAAGAGCACTTCTTGGCGATCTGGCGATCTAATGCGAAAAAGGCGTAAGGACAAGTTGACAAGAACGACCCTCACTTTGTTCAACTTCAACTACAAGAAAAAGAAAGGTACAAAGACAAAAAAAAAAATTAGCACACAAGTGACGTGTGTTGAAGAGTCCTCTGAACATAACTGCGACCCAATATTCAACCACTCATCAGTTAATAAACGCAATAAGTAAAACGGAATATGTTTCTTTTCTGAGACAACTGCACGCATATGAAAATGTCAAGCAATTACTGCGTAGTTGGGTTTGTAGTAAACCAAAATTCTAACAGCGGAACATATATTTTTTTGAAGCAAACGAAATTAGATGATGGAAGGGTGGCTGCATGTGAAGGCGAAAAAATTTTTCGATGCTGTCGGCAACATACTACCAGTATTGAACGTTTCCGAGGCGATTCTATTTTGACCAGCAGCAGTTCGCCCATAGCGATCAACCAAAAATTGGCTGCGTTTTTTAAACGCCGACTATAGCAATATGTGCTGACATGGTTACAGTTTAATGGGAATAAAGAAATTTGCATAATTTATGGTGGAGACGAAAGGTGCTGCGCAATATTTCCGCTCATTTTTTATGCGAAATTTCATTTATTCTGCAGAAGTGCTTCTTTCACCAAGTTGCAAAAGCCCTCTGGTTAAATAACACATAGGTCACACATGATGCTGTCCTCGGTGGTGCTCTGAGCGAAGCTGGGAAATGGCATTGATTTCATTCAGAAGTGTCGAAACGATGAACCATCATTTAAATGGTTCTGAAGTAGTCAACGGAAATTCTATGCCCTCAAAGGGAAAATTACACAGCCACGTATGGAGAAACGATAAATCTCGGAGGCACTGAACGATAAAGGCCGCTTCTACAATATATTGCATATATCCATCTTCCGAGATGGGTTGGTTTTGGTTGGTTTTCACCTTGAAGCCCACTGGACACATTTTCTGGCTATTTGGGGACCGCGCACCCCTCCCACCACCCCCTCGCTTCTCACCCTAGGCTCCTACAAATCTACGGCATTTTTGTCTTCTTCGCTCCACTATGTTCATGCATTTGTAGCTGGTCTTACCTGTGCGTTTAATACAGGCACGGTAGCGGCATGCTCGGTGCATTGCCATCAATTTGTACAGCAAGACAAACGTAAAGTGAGCGCTGGCGGTGCGCCAGGTATGTCGCTACGACCTTCGACACTACCAGATTCTTTGATGCTTTACAGTGCTAGCGATTATTGGTTAGACTTGAACTGAAAGATGGCGAGAGGTATGCACAGGAAAAATCAAGAAAAAAAATTGATGAGATGCCTATGATCATGGTATACCATGAAAGCACCTAGTCAAAGACACCGCAGAGATGTGCGGAATTCATAACTTTGAGGGATATGCGAACATATTTTAGTGCAACTTTTCTACTTGGAAGCTATCCGAACACATACTGCACACGAATCACAGCAACAGCAACCACTCAGATAATAATCACTATCAAAGAAGTGCCAAAAAATTTGTCCGACACGCAAAATCGTAAACAACGCAAAAAGCGCACATTCCTAGCGTTTTTTTTTCCCTTCGATTTCCATAGTTCGCTCTCATATTTGTGCCGCTCATACAATGAACTCCATACACACTTAACTGCATGATGCTATGCGCGCAGAAACGGTGACTGATTTAACGGACATCACATCACAATGATATTTTAAAAACGATTTTTTCGAAGCGAATTCGTCCCATTCAATCGGTCAGCGGTCGGCTACAAACCATTAAAATGTGAAATTAAAATCTCCAAATGAGTAATGTAAAGAGGAATTTGGATAAAGCACTCACTCATTGTTGGATTGTTGGCATATTTGAAAATATTAAACGTTTCATATGATTTATCACAGTAAGCTTTCGAAGTAAATTAAGGATGATATGCATTTCTAACTGCACATTTATTAATTACCTTATTGTGCCATGCAATCGTTGAAAAAAATGCCAAAGTAAATTCGCTAAAAAGAAGCTCTGCTTAGCGGTCGCTAAATGTGTGTGTTTGTGTGTGTATATGTTGGCTGCAAGAGCTGCAATATTCCGGTGACTGTGCGACGAACGTTCAACACCGCTAAACATCCCGAATCGATCGCTTCACTTACGAACGTGTTGCTTGTGCACATTAAACGCCATTTATTGATTAGTCAGTCAGCTCAACGCCCCGCAAAAATATATATTGGCAAACATTAACGTTTACTGTTCCACCATTATGCGTTACTTTAAGCGCAAACTATAGAAAACGCAGAAAGGGATTTGCACGGTGTAAGGTGCAATCATTTTGCTCGTACACATTTTGATAACGCATACTTACTTGTTTAGAACATTGTTGTTTAGCGTTACATCGTTCGTTTAATGTTCAAAATTTTAAAAGTTTGAAAAGATTTTTAAAAAAGGCGAAAAAAAAAACGATTTGAGTTTCAAATAGTCTATGGAGAAAAAAGAATTTTAATCGAAATCATCGTTTTATGATTTGTAAACAAACGATTGTTGACAACCGAGCTAACTGATGTCATTTTATGTTTGAAGCCATAGCACTCAAACAGCATCCAATGCTTGATTCGTTGTAAACAAAGATATCTCGACAACAAAATGCACCTACTTGCACCTAAAGATATTTTGCAAACTAAAAACACGTTTGGCAAACGTTAATGACACTTAACTGCAGGCTAGTCCATACATTTTAATTTAAAAGATGCACCTCAAAATTCAAAAATATCATATTTACGACCGAACTGTTTGAATGGCGAATCAGCGGTTGTGACATGTAAGTAATTGGAATAGTCGAATGCAAAAGTGACCCCTCAAAGGCAACGTTGCGCTGCAAAGTGGATAGAGCGCTGCAATACAGCGTTACGCGACAACTCCAATATTATTAGGTCAAGTTCTTTGTGAATAAAGATTGAATGACACGTTCATCGCAGCGAAACGACATTTTTTTTTTGAAGCGAATGTACCCAGTGAGCTATTTAAAACTTTTGCTTATGCACAACTGAAGGCGTACGCTGAGCTCACAGCTAAAGTCAACAGCACAGGAACAATTAAGTGACAGTACCTACAATTTTAAAAAAATTTCATTGAAAAAATCAACATAAAAATCACGTAGAAATTAAAACAAAACAGTGAAAATGCCAAAGGCGAATAATCGAAAGGGTGGATTAATGCCAAATTAAAGTGGAAAAATGCCAATTTTCTACTCTTGCCCTTCAAATCAATTCTTCTCGAGTCTCACAAGACTGTCACAGCTAAAAATTGAACATCATATGATTAAAAGATTGTTCTCGTCTCATCTAATGAACTCTTCGTGAATGATTTATGGCAGCTGAAAAGCTGGTTGCTGAAAAGCTGAAAAGGAAACAGGACCCAAATATTTTAGCAAACTCTAAGCAGGTCTCAAATGGACTTTTTTATATTAAATTACTGTTGTGGCTTACTTAGAGTACTGTAGAGTGGTCGTTTGGCAATATTTTGGGCTACAATTCTACTGCTCAAAAGCTAAATAACCTCATATTTTTCCTTATCAAAATAACCTCTTATTTTTCCTTATTAAAATAACCTCATATTTTTCCTTGTCACTTTATCATGTACACAAAAATCACATTTCTACGCTCTACAACCGTTCGTATGTAATAAACGCACAATTTACATCCCGTTCGTCCGTAAACGGAAAGCACTGAGAAGACAGATTGCAAAAAAGCCATGCTGAACATCATAATGAAGCAGTTATAAGGAAGTATAAGAGCAAGAACACACATGGCGATAAGTATGCACTTACTGTATTGCGCTGTGAGCTTATGAGTTCCATTAAACGTCTACCTTTTAGAAAGTAGAATCATTGGGAGGAAGTTTTTAGGATCGACGCTCTCGTTATGTTCCTATTGTGTACCACAGTTTGGTAGTGCATAGGTGTTCTCTAAGGTAATACACCATTAACCAAAATCCGTTTATTCCAATATACCCCGAAAAAATCGGTACAACGATATTTGTAGAAATCAGTTGAAGGGACAAATAGCAATCAGAAAGAGTCCTAAAAAATCTGATGAAAGTTTTCCGTTTAAAAAAAATGTTATTGTATTGTATGAAATGANAATTCGAACGATCCTGATCCAGTTGTTGTGATTATCAAATAAAATAAGAAAAAAAGCACGTAGCAGCATTGGTGCGCTATCTGTTCGTAAACAATTTCGATGTCCTTTAGCGATACGAAGTCCATGCGTAAAAAAAAAACATGAATACCTCATTACGATTTCGGCGTATTCTAGTAAGAGCTATCTGCCACCTTAAAGCTCGTTTCGAAACTTTTCTATAAAAACGAAAGATATTTGTTAAAAATTTCAAAATCCCCGTTGACATTAAACATTTCAAACAAAATTGTCACACTTTTCTCATGATTTTTGGAATCTCTGAAAAGCTTATGAAAGGAGTTCGCAAATTATTCGAATGACGCGAAAAAGAGAGAAAAATGAGAGAATTA
>JPKZ01000989.1:25720-36520 GCA_000803305.1 Toxocara canis
AAACATTTCGTCATTAATTATTAATTATTATTAAATACTAATTATTAATTATTAAATATTGAACAATAAACAGAATTATTAAACATTAAACATAGCGCTAGTGTTCTCCTTAAAAAGTATTCATTTGCTCGTGGCAAAATCATCGCTTAATGGTGAAAAAATATTTCTCTACATTTCCAGCTCATGCTCGTTTTTGCATTGTTTACGTGTCTTTGGCATCAAGCTAAAATAGAGGTCGAAGTACAATATACCTATACTGCCTACTATATTGATAGACTTAAGCTACCTGATGGAAGGAAGTACAGTTTGTATCCACAGGTAAGACATATGAATGATGAGAGGATGGTTCTTTTTGTCATTTAGGAATTCGCTCATAGCGAAAGTATGGGCGTCTATTCCTTTAGGTTTAATGTAAACGATGAAAAAGCAACAAGAGGATAGTGTTGCCCATTAAACAAGTTACAGTGATCGAATGGCAGAAATCTTTGCGTTTTACGATGTCTAATTTTAAGCTTAAAACGAACTTACTATTGATGGTTGAGTTTAACTTTATGGTCCATTAAACAAGTGCACGTAAGCCGTATTGGCAAGCTAGTCATGAACAAACTACAAAAGATGTATCTCTGAGATTTTGGTTAAAAATTCTCAAATTGAAATATCGCACCTAAACGAACACATCAAACGAATCCTCACAACGTTTTAAACAAACTCCATCCTAAGGCATCTAAAAACGTTAAAATTCAAAAGGGCACTAACCGTGGTATTAACGGAAATCGGATTAGCTAGATCCACACAATTATACTGGCAGTATAATTCGTTTTGCTCTCTGTATTTACGACGTTTTATGATGTGAACCGGGAGTACTGCCAGGATATTATTAGGAGTATTGCATAAGCAAATTTATGCTTATCTCTTGAAGTTTGATGTTTGAAACATTTTGCACATTCCCTCAGTATTGAAATGCTTAACTTAGATAATTAAAAATTAATCTATTCCTCCTAAATGCTATAGTGGTACTCCGCATCTAAGTGAGCTCTTTAAGAAGAGCTACACAACTGCGCAGAACGAGACGAAACAAGAAGCTGCCTTACGAAATGTGATTAAAGCATTCTAAAATATTCTTGTATTCGACACTTTGTAAACTTAAGTTTAAGGACTGAAGAAAAAGATATCGAAGTTGAACACGTTCGTTGCAGGTATCATTTTGTTATGTGCATTTAATTGCATCTAACCAGTTGAAATTAATGAAGAAAAAAATCTTACTAATGTCGATGGCATTATAATTAAAGTTAAGAAAATATGCAGGCAGCCTTATAAAAATTTTAGCACTCGACACAAATATGGATGGATGATATCGAATTGAAGAAAACAGATACGGTAAAAAATGGAAGCTTTTCAACTTTCTTTGTTAGTTCGACCAGATCTAACAGCGATCCCAAATGTGTGAATTATTTCATATTATTTGTGCTATATATATATATATATATATATATATACTTTGTGTAGTGAAACAACCAAGAGCTGTGCTCAGTAGCTCACTCATATCTTTTCAAATATGCATTCGCTAGGGCTATTCGTTGTAAAGTGCATCGCAACATGTAATCAATCACAATCATCGTTCTACTTTTGAGGATCAACTCATCCAAAATTAATTTGCGCTCGAAGAAAGTATTGAAGGGGATAGGTGTACTGATTAATAAAAACGGGATTTCTATCTATACGCCTATAATGTGCGATGAGACATTTGATGTGCAATCGCATCCAATAAATCGAGCATGTCGTCGTTAATGGTACCTTCCACGTATTCAGTTTCCTAAATAACATAATTCCATCCAGTTAACCAACCATTTAATATGGACTGGAAGTATTCCTTTAATGAAAATTATTGTTGCCAAAGAGTTTTCTTTCGGTTCTCTGAAGATCTTATTCAACGATAAAAAATTTCTCTCACTGACGATTTGCAAACGCTTAACAAACTTTGAAATTCAACAACTTTTCAACTTTCTTTGTTTGTTCAACCAAATCTAAACAGTTGCTTTCGAATTAGACGGCAAATAGCAAATAAACTGTGGAGAGCGCGGATATTGATAGCGATCATCAACGAAACGTTACACTTAATGAGTAATGAGTAAGCTTAATGAGTAAGATGAGCGCCTTCGTCAATTCAGTGATGGACACTGCAAAATGGAGTATATTTTGGAGCACACTGTTTAAACCGCGTTTATCGAAACGGAGTAACGATGACAGAAGCTCAAAAGTGTGCAGAAATTTCGAAATTTATTGGAGCTTCGTGAGCGCAATAAAATCAATGAGTAATGAGCAAACTTACAGTTACAGTTTTTGTCGCAAACAGTCTAAGTGCCCAAAACGCCCTTTTATGTTACGAAGTGCGAGCGCATTTTGAATATTGTCTGTCTTTGGAGCTCTTATCATCGTCTTTTTCGATTATGGGTAAAGGCGTACCATCCAGTTAACCAACCATTTAATATGGACTGGAAGTATTCCTTTAATGAAAATTATTGTTGCCAAAGAGTTTTCTTTCGGTTCTCTGAAGATCTTATTCAACGATAAAAAATTTCTCTCACTGACGATTTGCAAACGCTTAACAAACTTTGAAATTCAACAACTTTTCAACTTTCTTTGTTTGTTCAACCAAATCTAAACAGTTGCTTTCGAATTAGACGGCAAATAGCAAATAAACTGTGGAGAGCGCGGATAGTGATAGCGATCATCAACGAAACGTTACACTTAATGAGTAATGAGTAAGCTTAATGAGTAAGATGAGCGCCTTCGTCAATTCAGTGATGGACACTGCAAAATGGAGTATATTTTGGAGCACACTGTTTAAACCGCGTTTATCGAAACGGAGTAACGATGACAGAAGCTCAAAAGTGTGCAGAAATTTCGAAATTTATTGGAGCTTCGTGAGCGCAATAAAATCAATGAGTAATGAGCAAACTTACAGTTACAGTTTTTGTCGCAAACAGTCTAAGTGCCCAAAACGCTCTTTTATGTTACGAAGTGCGAGCGCATTTTGAATATTGTCTGTCTTTGGAGCTCTTATCATCGTCTTTTTCGATTATGGGTAAAGGCGTAGTCTGTGACATAGGTTTTCGCTTAGCTCCTGTCTAAGCAGAGAAACTCAACTCTAGAAGAATCATGGGCAGAATAAACTTCACTATGAATTAAAGTAATTCGAGAATGCATGTGGGACCAGCTTACATGGGAGGTAACTGGATTTGGGCAAGACGTATAAGTGCTTAGTGCACCTATTCGTCCAGAAAACGTCTCAACGAAAAACAGTTTGACCTTTCTGCAAAAAAAAAAGGAAAGTTTTTCACTTGTGTCAGATATTTCAAATGATAACGCCGGAAAATAAAGCGTAAAGGAATCTTAAAAATATCGGCGAATTCGCAAAATTCTACAGAATAATATATTGGTTTTTTGACTGACAGAAATCGAGTTTCGCATGGAACCCCGAGAATTATAAACGTTAACGTTTTCAGACAAAATTTCAAAAAATCTCGGACATATTTCATTGATATCAGCGAGCAATGCAACTTTTTTGTAGAATGCTTGCATCAAGACGCAAACAATATTTGAAGCTGAGGTTAGTTACGCAATGCGATGAGCGCAATCTTTGCGGGAATAGACAAACATGTTTGCGGCATATAATCCACATATATATAACCGTATAATCAAATACCGACGACGTTACACTGTCGCTTTATATTCAAACAATTTTTATCGGCTTATTTGCTAAAGGACATCTGCCACTCATCACTTTCCGGTTTTAAACAGTCTACGCGATTCCAGCAGTATTTTTTTAAAGTTTAAAGAGAGATACATAGCTTGTTATGTTTGGAGAGAAACTGCTCTTCTTTCGAGAAGAAAACTATTGTTGGTATGGGTGTGCGCATCAATCTTGCGGCCTTCGTATTGTCTTGGAATAGACGTATCATTTTTCTTTGTGAAAAAATCGTCACGCATTTAGTGACGAATAGAGGCACACTTTCAGAGATAGGCGAAGCGGTTGTTTCTATGCGGTATTGCTGTTCCAGCTGGTTGCATGCTAATTTGAAACTTAGCTTTTCAGTGTGGTGTCTAGTATGAAAATATTTCGACAGTCGTTCTAAGTAATGAGGTATTAGAGCATGAGAAAGGAAAATTATATTCCTAAGGATGTGCATGTGATGAATATGGGGTCATTTACGTGCTGATGAGTATGGCCTCATTTACGCCTTCGTTTAGCCGTCAAGATTGCTGTTTATCTCCGGGAAAAAGGCAAACGAGAAAGAAGGTACCCCTAGCAGTTCAAAGAAATAAATGTAAACTCAAAGCGATTTTTTATTTGCCAGTTATGCAAATCAGAAAAAGCGATTTTGTGAAAAACATTGCACAATGTGCGTAGTCTTTTTTGTATGCCTCATAAAATTTTAAGGTGACACAAAATAAGCGAAAAATATAGCTAGAAATTTAGTAGTGCGGTAAGCATTACTGAATTTCTAGCTACATTTTTAACGATGTGATGAGCGATAAGTGATGTAAAGAAATATATGAAACACTGAAAAATGTCAAGTAATCAGATGAATTCATGAGTGGTAATCAAACGAGTAAAAGTTGATGGGCGATGTGAACGTAGGGATGCGATAAACTGAGAGAAACTACTTGAGACGCTCTAGTATAGAAAATAAAACAAAAAACCACAAAAGGGGTTCTCTATTTTGCGATCCAGTTTTGAGGCTTTTGCGAGCAGGTCGAAGTATGATAAACTGTTTTATCGCTTTATACGAATGCACGCGCACGCAAGTGTGCATATGCTTGCCCAAAAAAAAGAGCAGTTGCACGAAACAGCGAGCAAGCTTAAATGTAAAGTAAACTGCATACGAACTGGCAAGCTCAGTTGCAGAAATTGTAGTGCTGAGGGGTGGGAGGGGGGGGGGGCTTTCAGCTGGATTATTTTTTGTGCAAGGGTCACGAAAAAAAAATTATTGAATTTCTGTTGAATACGAAGTTTCTGATTTTGCGAAACCGAGGGCCACCGAACAGCTGCGATAACAAAATTTGATAAAGCTCTGTGCAAAATACTTTTTGTGAGGCTATTCGCAATGGTCGGAATGTCATAAGCTGAATTGGTGAAGTTTTGCTTCCGTCAGTAAGTGATATCTTCATTGGTTACTCGTACCGCGAAGCGATGAAGCGGTGCTATGTATCTGATCAAAGTTTTTATTCGTTTTCAAGATTGAAATACGCATCTGATTTTCCCTCATAGCTGCCATTCGCCATGCTAGAGTTTATGGAAAGCAACAGAGTCCGACGATGCACAGAGCAGCCTTTGAGGACAGCTACGTACTTTCATATATAAGAGCGGCATTTGTGAAGAACATTTGGAATATTTCGTCGGAAGCAGGTCGCTTCATCTAATAACCTCAGCCTCATTGCACGTTAAAGCTCAATTTTTCTAAAGCACGAGAGTAGAGCGACATTCTACACAAATATTGTACGCCTTACGTTTTCCGATTTGCAAAGACCGCTGATGCGCAAGAATATTGAATATGCTGGCGCAACAAGAATATTAATAGCGCAAAAATACAAACACATAACGCATCTTTTGAGAGAATGCCAATATTAGAAAACCCCAAAAAAAATGTACTCTGAAAGAAAATATCATATCATTTTCAGTTTGATTTATGCAATTATCACACTACTGCAACGTTTCAAAGAGTAATGCGTCAGTTCCTCAACGAAAGGAAGCTTCAGTAGAAAAGCAAATCACAACCATTGCAAATAACGTTTTACATGTGCTAGTTCAAAAAGCGCAAAAACGAGATGAACAGTTTCGTTAAATAAGCGAGCAGTTTGGCGCGAAGCTATGCATATTTGCGGCTCTATCGACTCAGAGTTATTGACAGCCGTATGGCTGACGACGTCACCACAGTTTCAATACAATTCTTTTGCGTTCACAGCTGACAATACCGTTCCATTCCATTGCAGCTGTTCAGAGATTGCATACACTAGGGCACCTCACTTCCGATATCCCTTTGATAAGATCTCCGTTAGTTCACTTCGACTGGAACAAATGGCACCTGCTCCTGTGATAATTTAACTGTCCATGATGCACCTATGAAGTGTTTTCGATCCATATAAGCTCTAACAGAATTGCAGTTTGCACACAACATTAGGGATATGTCATGTGTATGCAAATGACAGAATTGCAACTTGCATACTACATTACGGATACGTCATGTGAGTGCAAATGACAGAATTGCAGTTTGTACACAACATTAGGGATACGTCATGCGTATGCAAATGACAGAATTGCAACTTGCATACTACATTACGGATACGTCATCTATGTGTTACTGTATGTGATTGTGTTCATGTGTGTATGTCAACATGTCTGTCTGTTCCAAGGATTTTTCCTGGAATTGGACAGTCTATCGCATAGGCTTGTCCGATTGTTCCAAGAACTAAATTAAAGTTTCAGTAGATCCAGTTAACTGGGTTGTGAAATTGAATCGGTAAATTCGCATCTAATTTCATCTTCCATGTCGAATTCGAAACCAGTTGGTCGGCCTCGGAAGAATTATGTGCTCATAAACGGGAAAATAATTTGCATTCATTTTCTAACGGTCTGATTGCTTTCATCGCGTTCGGCTAGCAGAAAAATGAATCTTTACTAGATGATTTTTGCAAGCTGTTATTTCAGAAATAATTTGTATTTCTTTCACTTGCCAGCAGCGTATCAAAGTGACTCATATCACGAGTTGACTGTTATAGCGCCGCATATAGTGCCAGCCGCGTAAGCAGGAATTCTCACTTGTTAGCACACAGGACTTGCATGATTTGCTCCATTGTTTAGTGTTGGGAATAAATAATAATATAGAAAATGTAACGAAGGAAGCAGAAAACATATGGGAGTAACATTGGCGTTATTAATACAAATTTAAGGAAATGTTAAGCATGCGGTAGAACAGTATCATATGGGTGAAAAAATTCAAGAAAAGCAAACTTTGCAGTGCGCTTAAAAAGACAACAAGAAAATTTTTCATCGCAAAAAAATATTGAAAATGCGTAAAGTGACGAGGAAAATAAATGTGAACGAAGAGGCAATTCTCAATATTGGTGCCGAAAAGCGATCGTATGAGATCGTTGCATAATGGTGCGAATCGCTTTTAATGTGCATATCGAGCAATCCTCTTAGGGTCCACTACAACTGAAAATGCCATCCATATAGCGTTATTGCGGTTGTAGCCGTTCAAAATTCACGTTCGTTTGTCGCACACTTTTCACGTTACTGCGTCGACAATGTGCAAATTTTTACGAACGGATAGAAAGACAAGATTCTACGCAACAGTCAGCAAAACCTATCCCATCCGTGAAAATTTGATCGCTTGGAAATTTGCAACCCGTAAAAACGCTACTGTAGTTTTCACTTTTAAGGCAAGTTTACGACATGATAGTTTCTAAAGCAACGCAAAATTGAAAATATTTATTTGTTAAAGATCAGCTACATTATTTCCTCGTCGAAGATGCCAAGAAAGATTTTGTTGTTAATTGCGGAGCATTTCGGGGTACTGAGGAGACAGATGGACGACAAACATTCGTCACCTTCACATTATTAGATGTGATTTTCCATTATGCTATAATTTTAACCTGCTTATGATTTTAATTACGGTAGCTCGTACAGCACAGCAGCAACAAGTGACTAAGAATTAGCATGAAAATAGGGGGAGGGGGGGGTTATATTGCAAAGCAAAAGAGTAAAAATGGTGAACTCAAACATCTCGAATGTATCCGTGAAAACATCGAATGTAGGTCTCTCGAATTTCTGAAAATCATTTTTGCTATGATTTTCTTTGAAAGCGTTCCCAACAAATCGTAGCTACTAAGAAATATTGCTCTACCGATGGCCATCGCCTATAGCAGTTATAAATTCGGAAGCCACAGCCCTCTAACACACAACAGCGCTGCAATCGTTTTCTTGCTGTTACTTAAAATACATACAGCTTTTGTGTATTACAACGTTGCGAATGTCTCGGTAAAAGAAGCAATTCTGAATGTATAGCTACAACATGGAGCGCTGTATCGTTATTTCTTAGGAGCGCCAAGTTGGGGGATCAGAAAGAATGGAGCAATTATGCGGGGTAAAAATCAACAAAGCTTCGTCACAGCGAAATTTACGCACCTCTAACGAATTAAGTTGGACGTAGATAAAGAGTATGACTTCATTCATTNCACCGCAGTACACTGCAAAGAAACGGCTAATTGAAGTTGTTCTTTATTCGAGGTATAACATGCCCTACCCAATTCTGAATGTTATTTTAGGTTTCTGTTGTCGCGTTCGCTGTTGGCTGTGGGATCGATAGCATCGCGGCTGGTGCGAACCTCAAACACACACGTAGGCGCCGTCCTTAGTCACGCGCTTAGCCTTTCCGCAGCCATCTCGAACAGCCGTAAACACAGAAGCGCCCCCGTTGGGTTCACCGACCACGGCACGTTGACATTATGTGTGCGCGTTGCGTCCCACAGGTTTTGTTCAGAAAACGGTTTAAACAATGCAAAAAAATGCACTTTAATATTTAACAATTTTTTTAACGGGGTTCTTTAACGGACTAATCATTTATTTCAAACTGAATAAAACGCAATCCCGGAGTCGAGATCACGAGAAGAATACAGCCACAGTGTGACTGCCTATATCGTGTGTGAGGTAATCATCGCTGCGTACTATGTTTTCATAAGCATAAATATGCTGTGATACACCAAAATTTTAAACGATAGAACACTTGAATTTTTTTTTCTGGAAAGACTATAGTCTTCGTCCCTTTTCCCGCTCCCCTTCCTTCCGAAAAGGCGTACCCCGAAAGGATGAACGAAGCGCATGCCTTCTAGCGAGCAAAGTCTTAGAGATTTCTTGGCTAAAACAGTTCAAGCGCTACTCTTTAGCAGCTGCAAATAAAAAATTCAAAAGTTTACAGAGAGGAGGTTCGCCCAGCCAAACTATAGCCTAATTCCGCCCATATTGAGGATGTGATAAAATAAAGCAGGGTACTGCATGATAATATTGTTGTGACACTTTGGAGTTGTTTAGAGGATTACTTACATAATTATGCCGGACTAGTTTATAATTTTGTCGAAGAAGGTTTCTTTAGATATGGCAAGTGCAAAAGTTACTAGCACTTGGAAGGAACGATGTGCTTTTCAAACGTTAACCTCTATACGAAACATAGATGGGTAAGAAGAAGTACTACCCCTCCTCATTCGCGCTCATGATGAGGGAAAATAAAAGGTCCTTCACATTCGGCCCGGCAATGTTATGTAAGTAACGTAGGGGAGGCGTTGTATACAAGGGACCCTCAAAGCGTTCGTTGACCTTTCGCACGTGGGAGGACCCTAGCAATGGCAGACCAAAAATTTGCGTGCTGACAGATTTCGCATGGTTCAAGAATTTTACCCTTTTCCTTGGAGATGTATCAAGCAAAAAAAATAGAAGCCTGAAAATGGAAATCCAAAAGGACGACGGAGCACCGGAGACGAACGGATGAGATAACACACGGTAGAACACAATAAAGAAAATTCGTTGTAGGTGTTATGCTGAAAAAAAAAAGAAAAAGTAAAAGTACGTTAGAGCTTGAAAACTCATTAGTAACTAGTAAATCGGAACAAGCTATGATCGTTCTAAGGTTTACTAACGCAGTGTTTGCCTCATATTTTAACTACAAAAACAGTGGGCAATTTTTAAAGCGTCCATCAAATATATCCAAGCTTTTCAAAAAAAACGATATAACCACTATGCAGTACTAATTTGCCTGAATGATACGTTTTGCCGGCGTTCTATTTCAATAAAGCAGACATCAGCGCAATCGATCATAGGGAACACGGAACTCCAGAAACCAAAACAGCCTGGAACTTTAAATCATGGATCTTTAAATCTTTAAATTTTCATCGTAAAAAATCTTTAAACCATGGAATCTTAGATTATAAGTTTCCATGGTTTAAAGATTTTCTTAGTTTTTATGATGGAACACATGAAATCGAGAGACAGGATTAAAGTGTGGATTTTATTGCAAAAGCTCTTTGAGCAGAACTTTACTACCATCTTAATCGTTTGTGATTACTTGGGGATTATGATCTAGAACTTGAATTTATTTGCTACATATAATTATATCATAAATTTCACATGCCCTCCTTTTGAACTCTTTCCTTATTGCTAATCTTTTATATAAACTTTCATATGTTTATTTCAGGTCGAGTAAAAATAGAACGCAGAACGATGACTGTGCAAAATAAAAATGCATCACGACGGTTTTACAAAATGCAATTATATCCTAATTTCGGCTTTCTTATCGAAATCAAACGTAAAGATGAAATTCATCTCCGAAACCGATGATGCATAAGTTTTAAAAAGTACAAGTTGAAAAGTATAAGGCCTCATAAGGGTCAACAATTGTATCTCTTCGTTTCGGATGGCTATGATCGTTTAACACACAATAGCTTATAAAGTGGGCTTGAAGTTATGATGTATTTTGTTTGAGTGTTTGAACGATGAGAAAATGACATGCGGATATAAGCGTAGCAGCTTATCGACATGCTACAACAACGCTGACTATCGCATGACAACGACAATAAAGATAATGCAATATCACAACGGCGTTGTTGCATCGTGATGAGTAGATTATACATAGAAATTATGTAGTAACACAACGGAATACTTTGAACTGAAAAACGGATAAGTCAGCAACATTTCTGTATTTATCGCAGCAAAACAAGCGAGTTCATTTTCGTTGAACTCCCTTCCCC
>JPKZ01000989.1:36927-80506 GCA_000803305.1 Toxocara canis
TACTATAAAGCAATACTAAATTTTCTGCACTAACAATATTTTCGCCTACTATGAGTTGTGCATTCGTACTAATAAAGATCTAAACGATGCAACAGTTGTAGGATGTTAGTATCATAGAATTCTTTGTTGTCGTCTGGAATGTATGCTAACAATAATTAGGAAATTGCGAAATAACAGTGCGCATTTCTACGCTCTCTTAAGCGAAATTTTGCAAAAGAAAAAAAAACTCATCAAGAGATGCCTGGGTGCTATAGAGATTAGCACATTTGTTGAAGCACACGAATAAGAGCAGTAGAGTGCTAGAGGTACAACGCAAAAAAAGCTCTACCAGTGGACGCTCGCCAACGATTTGTTCTGCAGTTAATTTCGCGCATCGATAAGCTAGCCGCCAACAGCGCAACGCCAATCAGGCGCGCTATAAGGCCTATCCAATGGCTAGTTGTTGACAGTGCTCATTAGGCAAATGCTCAAAGAACGAGTTTTAAGTTGTAGGTAATACCGTCAGTCTCTTGCGGAATGATCGAGGTGTAAGAAGTATAACTAAGAGAATACCTTTAAAAGGCTCTCTGTGTGATGATAAGCCAAAATAAGTAATCAAAGCAATGCGCTGTTTTGCTGCTTTATTGTTTAAGTATGCCACCTTGAAAGCAATATGCCCATGTCTTTCTGCTACCTAACCATCGAGGTCTATGCGTCTGAGACTTGTTCTCACTGCAGTGGTAGTACTCACTTTGCAATGGGATGTATAAGCACAGGCTAAGGTTATGGCTAACACAAAACCCTCTTTTCGGCCATCGTTGCACATCTTGCATACCATATGTCGGCTATCTTCCTCCCCCCTCCCCCGTTTTTGGAAAATTCCTATCCACAGGACTGATCAAAATACATTTCAACAAGGGAGCATTTTGCACATAATAGATTTTCACCAGTAATTAGCTGTTTCGCTCACAAAAGCCTCATGAGGCACCTACGGAATTCTCTATTTTAGCTCACTAAACATTTTGAAAGGGTGCTGAGATATATATAAAGGCGTTTGCCTCTTCAACAAAAAGCATGCGCATCGAACAGTTCAAACGTTTGCCCCAAATGAATGTCATCCAATGACCACCCCTAACCACTGCTTCAGACCGGCACCTTACTCATGAATTTTACCGCCACACGCTGCACTTGCAATGCGGCGTGGGAGTTTATTTAAGCAACACAACAAAACAGCTGTCCTAGAGGAAATGTCAAATTGTAACAAAAACGGCAAATCGCTTCTACATTAAAAGGAACCCGATTTGCCCGTCTATTGCGCTGAGGTGACGCATATCGCAATGGGAGCAACCATTAGAATTTTCACTCGTGCAGCTATTTAAAATATTTGTCTTATTATTTTGCTCATTACTGTAGTTTTTTGAGCAATGTTTATACACATTGCTCCATAATCTTCTTTTAGCAAATACACTTTGTTTTAGTTTCACGGTGCTGTATGCTTTTTAGCGAATGAAAACTACTAAAATAGAGAATTTATAGAAGGACCAAATTCACTAAGATTTTATTCCGCAATTGTGCGCATCTTATGCTTGTTGGAAGAATAAGCATCGTTCCCAAGGTTTTGCTTCCCTCTTATGTGGAAGGGGTTTTCGCACTCAGTCAATGCTGAAGTTGACAATGGCCGAAAAGGGCATTTAAAGATCTTGGAGAGAAGTTCTAAGCCACTTATGATTCCGTATAAAAAGTTACAGCAATATTTTCAGTCGCCTTTCCACTTAACAAAATTGGCAACAATCCATCTCTCCTCAACGGTTATTCATTTTGAATAAGCAACATTTTCCTTGAGGAAGGCCATATTGACCCAATTACCACTCGCTGAGTACACGCTCTATGAAAGCATATCGGTGAATGGTTTATAATGATAAAGTCATAACAAACCTTGCAAATGTCTTCAGAAGGCCGTTGCCAATTCTCTGATGAGGTGCCGGTGCCGAGCATCCACCATTTACGCCACGTTCATCCGGATCATCTTCACGAATCACATCGGTCGAAACTGAATGACTTATGATGATACGTGGGCGTGGGGCGCCCCGAATTGCGCACTCCATTCGGTAACAGTCGAAAATCTACAAATGTATACGAGTGCATTAATTCCGTCACAATTCTACATTTTAATTATTGGAGGCGGCTCGAATACGGAAGACGACTAGTCGAGTTGAAGCCGGTGGGAAACCGGCCGGAAAAATAGGAGAAGGTTATTCCGATTGGAAAATCAAAAAAAAGAAGGCTGGTGAATTGTTTCCTTACAATTGTGTATGGCTGTCATTGTGTAAGGAAACAAAGTGATCGGAACAAACTGAGCGCAATTCGAGGAAAGAGAAAGCCAAAATTCAATCAGCCATAATCTTTCCCTATAAGTGCTTTTTTAGCAACTATTTATGACCATTGTGAATTTCAAAAGTGGTTCGATTGCTTTAAATTGAAAGGCATTAAACGCGCGAAAACGATAACTGGGCAAACAACTAAAAAATGACAACTGCCGACTGAATGTCACGAAAGCTAATTATGGCCACAAATTAACCACTTGTTTTACACAGTGATTCGGAAAGGTACTATCGAGTGACAGGCAATATAAAGTTGCATAATACGGATATGTACGTAATCCGAAATCGGTAATATATTGTAGCCAACAAACTGAAGGCACCAACAGCGAGAAAAATAATGAGTTCTTCGAGTCCTAATAAACAAAATTCCATGTCATGGGATGTATCTGTTAAGAAAATCGGAAAAGAAAGTTGAAATGCTTACAGCCGCAATCCATCTCTTTTGTACAAACTTCAATTTACATAATCATATTAATCGAATTGAATTCATTTTAAAAAATGGTATTTTCTTGCAGCGAATACATTACGAGTAACGAACATGCCCCATTTCGATTGTATTCTTAACTGCGTCGAATAGTAATGTAGAAAGTTTGAACGGGTTCAGATTTGCCGAATTGTTACGGCACTCCGACGACTTCCAAAGAACTAATTAACTTCTTCTTCCTCTTCTCCCGTCCTCTCAATCCCCGCCCTGATTCGAAGGCTCTTGCTTACTCTTAGCCCAGTTACAGTCGTATTATTATTGATGAACGTTGAAGTTCGCCCAAGAAACGAGAAGTCACAACGCTGTCGATGACCCTCGAATTTATTGTTGCCGTGCCGTATTAGCATTAGTCTTAATTTCCGATTATTAACACAACAGAAAGCCTCAGCGAACTGCTGATGACTTTGACAGTGACAGTAATGAGTATTAGCGCAGTGAAGCCGTTTAATCAGAATGGGAAGAAACTTATCATAGTGAGTTTGAAGGGGAAACGGATATTCCATTTGTTAAACTATATTTTTAAAACTTTTATTCTATCCACGCTTCGCAGTTGGCAAAAAAAAATCACATTTGTTGCCTGTGATCATCATGTAAGATTATATATGCGTAGAATTTGAAGAATTTCTTAGAATTTTATTTCCCCTCCAACCCCCCCCCCCCCCCCCTCAAACCGAATCCTAAAATTTCTATGCCAGCTCACTCCCTTAAGGAGCGATCCAGTACGCAGTTAAAGCCGGCAGCTCCCGACCTTATGGCACATCGTGCTTGCGCCATTGCTAGGTTAGCAAATAAACCGATTGTGCAAAGGAATGCAAGCAAACCTGACCGATTGAACAAATGCCGTTCAATTATTAAAAATGAGATCCTCGCTCTTTTTAAAATTTCTTGAGAAATTGGCATTTGCAGAACGCATTATTATGGCATAGGTGAATAAACATGTATGTGTCCATTGGTCTCATAATTTCGTCATGAGAACCAAGCGAGCAAAACGTATAGAACTTGTTGCATATAATCTATACCGCCTGTACCCAATATTTTAGACCACTCTGTGTGCGCTTGTTAAGCCATATACAAATGAAATCGCTTAAAAAGCACATAATTGAACCAGTCGGATTGCGCATTTCACTAGTTAGGAAGAATAGAAACGAATTTTTTTCGAATATTTGTGCAAGTGATCAAATCAACTGAAACACATCGTCTATGAAACGTTTATGAGGCCGATTGATCCGATAGACCAGATGCCAAAGTGCATATGACGTCACCTTGTACCCTCAAAAATTTCATCGTTAAGTGACCATAAATCAGAGGAAAGTGAACGTCGAAGAAATTCCCAACTATCGTAAAAAATGTACAGTTGTAGTGGGGGAGAAACATAATTTGATTGAACTCAGGCTATTACCACTCCGACGACAGATATGGTCCCTTTTCGACGATGAAGCCGTCCGTGGACGGCAAGATAGCCGAGCGCAATTCGTTGCCGACTAGTTGGAAGAGTGAAGGCAACGAAACTACTTTTGAATGGTTTCTTTCATAGGCCTCTTCTAATAGAAATTAAATTCTAGAAAACGATAAATTTATTGCTGAACAGCTTCTTTAAACGTACAAATAAATAAAGTTTTCAAACGCTAAAACATGATCGAAGCGATATGTTGCTATAAGTTATCAAATCAATGGACCCTTAGACAATACGATATAGCATGGTGCTATGCATGAGTAAATAAAACAAGTAGTCGCTTTTAGTTTGTAGATTTCAGCTTTTTTTTTCTTTCCAGGTGCACTTTGAATTACTTTTCGTTATTTAATTTGCAGAAAATGTTAGCACTTCACGTGTTCAATGAACTCAATAAAAGTTTTTCGTTTCAGCGTTTTCGAATGTCACTAATAAATTTCTCCTTAATATCCGTGCAAAAGTGCACAGAAATCGTAGAACAGTTTGTTTTTTCATTTGTACAATTCATAAATATTTTTTTTAAAAAAAAAGCGATATATAACTAAATGGAAACCCGAAAAATAAACGGCCAAATAGGAACGGATAAAAGAAGGGATTAGGTGAAAATTAATTGAAGAAAAGAAGTAGAACATTTTCGGTTTTTATGATAGTCGTACAAAATGCAATGAAACTTAACACCGCACAAAACATAAGCAATTACTTTTTACAGAAAACCTAAGAGAAGACATTAAAACGTATAGGAGCACTTCAAAGAAAATCGAAATTTCGTTTGGTAGAGATCTATAAGCTTGAAAAAACTTCATGAATATCCATGCAAAAGCTATGTTTACAAGCGAAACTGGAACATTTTCTAGGAACTATGGCATCTGAAAAGCGCAAAACAAAGGACATCATATATATATATATCAACAAACAACAAACGATATACCAACAAATAATTTGGTAGAGCGGCGAAAATCGAAACGAAACCTTCGGCATCTTGATCATTTGAAACACTTCTCCCATAAGTCTGCAACAGCAACTAAACATATACAGCCGTTCAATTGCTTGCATCTTTCATCTCCCCTCAGCTCCGTTTGTACCAAACATAGTCCCACTATGATATGATAGGAAGATGCTAGATGAAAACGGAGAGTAACAAAAGGAAAGAGCGATAGAGTAGAAATATTGTGTATTTCATAGAAATGGTTTCTGAATTGACGTCTGTGCAGGAAAAAAAAACGGAAAGAACGCAAATGTTGCTGTTTTATAGTAATGCTTATTGGCGGCGCGAATTTCCTCAAGTTTTCATCTCACCAGCGCATGTTTTTCATTTGTTTTAAGCAGCAAATCCTGATTTCAAAACCACCACCTGGAAACGAACCGCTTATGCTATGTTTGTGATCCCTTTCGATCACCTCCTATCCGCCATTCTAATCCTTCTGTTGGTTTTGTATCGTAACGCTGAAATTTTTTTAGAAATTTAAAGCGAAATGCTAATACCCAAAACGTAATGAGAAAATGCTTTGTTTCTTAGAATCTAGGCGACCACTGAACAAAACAAAATCCAAGCAAGCTTACGTATAATGAAATTCCAAACGTTAACAAGATAGAAATTCTAAATAGATAACAGCCAAAAAAATAATCCATTGGTTGAGCGTATAACATTTTAAGAAATCCATCTCTCAACAAGTTTTACATATGATCGTCGAGCTAAAAATGATCGAACCGATCATTTCTCATAACGAATCCGATAAGTATTAAATATGCTTCCAAAAAGTGAAACTCTGCGCAGCGCTCGTTTCGTTTAAATGCGATTTCGTGCAAGTATCCACAAATGAAAGCTTAACAGCAAGAAAAGGAGCATAAAAAATGGTATTTCGAGCAAACATTAAAAATGGAAAATTAACAATATTCATTCATAACGGAAATTCAACAGAAAATCTTAAGAATTTTACGTTATTCTTAACAGTTCTTGTTAAGTTTTCGATGAAAATAGTGAAAATGTTAAGAAGCGTACTGCTTGTACATCGTTCAGACTGAGTTATTTTCTCTACGTTCAATGCGTTCGTGAATTATTGAGATACAGTTAATACAAAGCAACGGAAAAAAAATAGAAGGGAGAACTAAGGAGCGAATAAAAAGAAACTGAAAAATTAAGCATAAAGAGTGTGCATTTCAAAAAAAAAGCGGTTTGTCGAATTGAGGCAGCATTTGATTAGCGTATAGCAGCGAATGAACGATTAGCTAAATTTTGCCAGATTGTGAGTTTTTAAAGAAAAATTAAACTCCATCAATTTTTACCCTCCAACATCACATATTTTCCACACGAGATCTCAATTCAGAAACGATCTCAGCGAAATGATCACTTTTCTGATCACTTTCTTCTCCTTTTTTTTCCTCTCCCCTCTTCCTGGCGCAATTCTTTTCTGGTCTTCGTTTCATAGCAGGATCATGCAATTTTAAGCTCGTTTAAAACGATGCTTTAAAATCCTCTTTCATGGCTTTAGTCGCACTCCTACTGCCAATAAGCGAATAAAGTGATGTGATCTTTAGTCGGGAGCCAAGTTGAACGGTTGCTGAGCGATCGTGTCCGCTTTCGCTCGGCTCGTTGCGCTGACGGATTGTGGAACGGCCGTCAGGTATGATGGTTACCTGCGAATATGTTGAATAAGCAGGCGCGAATCAACCAACAGCGAAATCCATCAGAGTGTAGTTGCGGTTGGCGGTGGCACACTTAAAAAATGGTCACAACATCCAATGACGGTTTCGTGTCACGGCGAGTACGGTCCACTGAAAAAGTTCGCAGCCCCTACTGCCTTGTATGTACTTCGTGAAAAAAGAAAGGCTAGGTGAAGGGAACTCCGAATAACCGAAACCCAAATCGCCAGCAGGCCGGCCACCAGGCGATGTAGTACCGGTCAGAGCAATATGGAAAGTAAGATGAGAAGATCCGCTTCGATGTCTTCATGGCGTTGCTCGGATGCTGCGATTTCAGGATCGCGACAGGTGGAAAAATTGCCAGCTGCATCGACGGAGGGGATGACGAAATCGATGAAATCATAGCTGTTCAAGGTATTCAAGGCAATGAACGTCAGTCGTGTAATAAGCCATAATAGTCATTTAAAGAAGCACACTTAATTGCTGTTAATTGCCTTTTCTTCAGCACTGCATCAAATAACGCATTTCACAATGTGTTGTTAGAAGCGACCATTGTTAAATAGGTACGAGGATTATCAAAGAGAGATCAAAGCATTCTCTTTTCCGAACAAATAATGCATTCAGAGTTATAACGAACGAGGAATTCGCTTAAGAGATTCTAGCAAAATTTACGAATAAAACATATTTCGATATTATTGACTGCGAACTGCGCGTAAGAGAAAATAAAAAGACGATGAAGAATTCTGTGCGTGGTACATAATATTCCTAGATGCATCGACTGAGTGAGATCAATTTATTATTTAAGTTGTACTCATATCGATAAGAGCTCAAAAAATTATCACCTGCTCTTAATGATAGGCTTGTCGACTAATTAATTAGCTATAGTTTTCGCATCCCACTGCAGAGCAATTCCATGCTTGTATGAAGTAAGGCGATTTTTGGTGTTTAAAGCAAATTATAAATCAGTCGATTTTCATTACATTTCGAAAAAAAAAAACTTCATACGATTGCACATATAGAAGAACAAATTGTTTGCATTAGAAAACATCACTAAATAATGCAACTTTTTGGAAGTATCATGCTCGATGGAAAATGTCGATGAAATTTTACGTGTTTTTAGATGATGAATTTATCGAAAGAAAATGTAGAGCTTATTGGTGCGGAGAAATGTAATTTGAACAATGGAATTAGCTTCTGGTTAATGAGCTCAGAGTACAGTTAGCGCCGTGAAAATTTTGTTCATCTAAGCAATCAAACATCGGAAATTTTTTGCTGGCGCTTTTGCCACTTCACAGCTGTTAAGTCCAAACTGACAAGTAAACAATCACTTTTACGTGAGATTTACGATGTTTATTTGACGTTTGTGGAAACAAAACAGAAATAAGCAATGAATCCTTTCAGACATAAAATTTGATGAAAGTGCAAAAGAATTAGCTAAAGATTCCTTGCCAATGCATTCAGCACCTTCTATTTTAACAATTTATACAATAGCAGCACTCCATAGTTTCTTTGACGAGGAAGAAATTGTGAAGCAACGACGACTTTAGAGTTACGTCGACGATGCCAATCAGCAGCAGGAGGCATTTTAGAAACTTGTGTCACCTGAACGTTCTAACGTTCGCACGATTGTTAAGTTCCCTCGTTTCACATCAAATATGTGTTCGCTAGGCAAAGCCATTAATGGCAGACATACTCTGTGGGGTATGCTTGCGATGAGAAGGCAGCTGTAATTTCACCGATTCCCGTATCGATGCAGCTGACAACCATGCCCAAGCATGATTGTTTTGACCAGGTTCGGAACGCCTTCTGGTCAGCCTACTGGCAATCCGTCGGGGAACCAGGCGGGAACCGAACCCAGGTCTTCCCGCATGTGAAGAGAGGAGCTCTACCACTGAGCAACTGCCCACCGCTGGAATGCTTAAGATAGGTAATAATATATCGGACGTTACTCTAACCCTCCGGGCAATGAATAGCGAGTGACCGAGAAAGTTTGGCGCTTCAAATGTCCTACCATATTAAAGAAGGTGTAACTACTCCTAAACGATCCGTAGGAATTTGCAGCTTCTAAGCGATTCGGAGTTGGATATAGCAAAGAATGTCCACTGCTACGACTTACTGCATTATGAAGTTACCTGGTCATCCGGTCGAATTATCACTTGCAACGTTATGCAGAACGGAGGATGGATAATGATTAATGTACTGAATGAGCTATTACTAACGAGTTTTGAGAGCGACAACGAAAAAATGGACCTTTTTCTTCTAGCTAGTTCGATGAAGTCAACATCCCTTATAGCGATTAAACAATCTGTCGATCGTCATCTTCATCTCTTCGAGGAAGAGATCCATTTAATTTTACGTAAAGAATGCATCAAATGGTGCTGTCATTGCCCGATGGGCTTCAGGGATTTCTTGATCTCTTTCGGAGGTCATCTCCACACTGACTTTTCAATGAGTAGGATGATCTTACACAAACTGATGTATCCACATTCTGAAAAATGCCATCGAAGTCTTAGCGATGGTTAAAGAAGTTGAACTATATGCAAAGAGCGCACTTTGTTAGCCATCTTTTTGTCGTCTCAGAGAATGCTGTCTTGTGATACTCTATGATTAGGTACTTATTGATGCATACAGACGTCATATAAAGACAAACCTCTTCATGGACGCATAGCCTTCATTGTCTCAGAGTAATTCCCTATTCAGATTAGCTTTTAATCTGCAAAAAAAAAATACAAATTTTGATTATCTGAAAATTGCATGTTTCTCCGAAAATAAAATCAATCTGAAATATGTGGAAGAGTTGTTGGCAGTTGGCAAAAACTCTACGAAGTTGGCAAAAACACAAAACCCTCTTTGAGCGCAGCAAATTTAGGCAAGCAAAAAGGCGATCGATTCTTCACTCAGTAAAACATGATACCGATCTTCCATTTACAGTTCACCTTTGCTAACTTTTACATTAACGAGTTTTCTTCCAAGAAGGAGCACAGTTAGGAGAAACACTTACGAACATGTGTCAATGCGCTCACACGATACTGATTTTGGCTATAGTCGCTCGTACAAATCGCTTACTGAAGATTCGCTTATCGCTCTCCAACTGGTGGAAAACCGCTAGGAAAGAAATGCAAATCTTTTATAACCTTCAAACCGCAAGAAAGAGGTCTATAAAGGGCCACAAACTCCCCACGGTCGATGAGTTGGCTTGAAGGTAAGTGTAGGTGACAAGATGACCTAACGATGTATTTCGCATCAGCCAAATGCCATGACCTTATCGGTGCCCCAGTTCAAACAGCCTGGCATAAGGAAAGACAAAGCCACAGATGCATATATGCGGAAATGGTGCCATGATAATCGATTCGCTTCACACATTTGCTACGGCATATAACTAGGAAAAGCATTGTTACCAACAATAGGTCAAAAGTTTGCTAAGGTGTCACGCTTTCAATAGATGGTCTGCAAGTCTGCTGTCAAGTAAGCAAACGTCTAACGAACGAACTGCTCACTGGAATGCTCGAATGCAGGCTCAGCGTTTTTCTTTCAGGGCATGCTGCACGTGATATCACCTGCACCTTGTCGATCGCACCAATCTACTCTATGTTAAATTTGCGGCCCCATTTTCAGCTTTTACCATTTCTCAAAACTGAATATTTAAAATTTGATATATGCTATGAAACAATGTTTTACATTATTCAAAATTCGTATCACAAGCGCAGTCTAATGACGACTACCGAAAAAGCTATACAGTACGGTTGGCAGCGAGATATTAGACACTTCAGCAAACTGGGAAATATGTCAGGGGTTAACATGAGGCACGTTTCCCGCTGTCCTAATTAAAATGGAGCGGCACACAGTTCAACTAGTTCGGCTTCATGTTGCGCCTTCCATAATCTGTATTCGTTTAAGAGGTATAAGGAGCGGCAAAAAAACCAAGTGAGCAACACTTAGTTAAACACAGATATTCTCGCTCAGCCTTCGATCAAAGAGTTACTTTCGATGCTTACCGCGTGATCAGATATTCGATGGTGGTGATCGATTTGCTTACGAGATCAGAACTGTTGGTATCCAATTTCTGGGAAACTTTACGCTCATTTCCTCAACGATACTAATTTTCCTTTTAAAAATCCAAGGCCCAAATAATCTTCAATGAATGACACAGTTCGCAGCAATGTTCTGCATTTTATAAGCCACCCTTTCCATGCCTAGTCTTTCCTGTCCTAACATTTTCGACATATCACAAATCGTTCACAAATTCATGAGTCATTATACATTTCTGTTTGGGAATTTTAGCAATACTACAGATTATGCTTGCCATATTTTTTATCGAGGAAGCTTTTTGGTTTGTTAGTTGAAACAACGAGACTCGCAGAGAGACAAACGCTCATATCTACGCATATAAACACGAAATGTAATTATTAAGCGATAATGTGGTTTCGCCACAGCGTAAAATACGTTAAAACTAAATGACGAGCGCTTAGCTGAGCATACAACACCTCCGCTCTACCGGCAATCAAACAGTTGTTCTTGAGGCATACTTTGAAATGTCGCTAGTTGAGCGATCTGTTTACAATATCAGAAGTGTTGGCGTTCATTATTTCTTATTCCAAAATTCTATTTTCGGGCTATGGTTAATGAATTCTTCAGTTTGCAAAACTCTATTTGATTGTAGGTAGAGCAAAGGCACTGTATTTGCAGCTGTATGAAGCAAAACTGGGTACCTCGAACTGAACTCGAGAGCAATTATTCTCTCGACCGAGCTTTCTCGACAGCTACATTCCATGCAGCATAACTCATTTGAAAAATTCCGAATCTCAGTACGACTGAGATAAAGAGCCTAAGCAGTGCCATAGGTTATGTGCGCTGGGTTTCATTGGCGCGGCCTTTCAGGTTCATGAGTTGAAAACAACCAAATAGACAACGAGGCGCATATATGTGAATGTGCATACGTTAGATGTGATTAACATATAAATGGCAGTACAGTGAAAAGAACACAAAAAGTATCGTTAAGTATCACGTGGAGAATTCAACTAGCAAAAATTACCAAAGCAGAATGGGAAGATTAATCGAGACGCCGAAAAGTGTCTGTGTAGGCCTCAGTAGACCTTTAGAAAGTGGGGTTTTGTTTTATTATGTTTTTTGTTCCAAACTTCCAACGAAAAGCTCCATTGACAAAGCTCCAACTCTGGCGTAGCATACGCCTATGTGCATACGCTTAAGGCACATATTCACGCACAGATTCTTGAGAACGGCAATCAACTGTTTTGTGAGCATTGATGTATATTTCGCCTAACTGCTAGATTTTCAAAAACATTCATGATCATAAAAATGCACAATTGCCAAATCTTTACGCATCGCTATCGGAGCCAAAAAACTATAAGCGTAGGCGATCGCTGAGTGGAATGTTTTTGTGCACGTTTATTCTGAACTCATTCCGTGTGATCGACGTACAGATCCAATAATAATAATGTTGAACATATGGTGCCAACAAAATAACGCATTGTTTTAATTATGCAAACGATGCTTAGGCGCAGAGTTGGGCGAATCACAAAGCAAACACTACCGATATATGAAAATAAATGACTCTACTTGTTCTACCTACACGACGATATGATCGTGACATGGATCCAGCTGAAGCAGTAACATATCTTCTTTTAAAAAAACAAAACAGAAGTAGAACATTGCATAGATTTTTTTCATAAAATACATATAATTTCGTCCAATACGGCAATACCTTCATATCTACCCATTCAATAACCACGGTTTCAGCTAGCTACCAACGACTAAAGGATATCCGAAAAGATGTGGGTAGACAAGAATAAACACAATGCATTCACTATTTTACCGTATAGAACAGTTGTTTTGCGCAATACTGCAATACTGTATTGCGCAATACCGTATTGCGCAATACAGAGCTATTTAATACAACCATATGCAACATTTTAAAGGCAAACAATTTTCAATTCATCAATTTCATTATGTACTGTAAACGAAAATCGCGCTATGTGACCATCATATATGCGCTCGATAAAATCCGCGGTTTCAGCCATTCGCAAAACGCCTTTGGAATCCCCACAGATAAGATGACGCGGAGGATTCCGAAGATATTTTGCGAATCGCACAAATTCTACAAATTTGTGAAAAATTATACCTATTCTACAAAATTTGAACCTCCATTTTACTACCAGCTTGGCTTCAATAAATGTTTTAGAGAGAGAATTATGTAAAAAGGAGAGCTAATAAAGTTTGCTAGTCTATTGAAATTGTACGTCCCTTAGCAGAAACACTCATAAAAATGAAATGACAGCCAATGTTCTCATGCGAGCATTTTCTACACCAATACACACACATACACACATACACACAACCACACAAAAAAAAAGAAATGGATTTGTGACGATGAAAAGATGTTGCAAACTTCAACGCATTCAACAATCAGTCGCTTACAATCACTCCCTTTTGAACTGATCGTGATTTGTTTGAAAGGTGTGTAATATCGATATTTTTCTGCATCATAACAACCGGTTAATTGCGCAACGATGTCATGCAAGTAGAGACACTTCCGCCCCCTCCCCCCCCCTTACTGCAAGCGGGAGGGTTGCATTATGGATATTGAAGGAGGTTCGAAACATGGATTGAGAGTGCCACGCTATTAAGAATAAAAGTTTGGCACGAGCAATTGCAAGCGTCTAATTGTTAAAACACACGCTTTCAAACACTTTAAAACACTATATTAAACGCTGTAAACACACTATCGCAACACACTGTCAAATCGACGGAGTTTGCAATGTGCTTCGACTGCAAAACGCATCGGCTTACCAATTGACACGAATATGCAGGCAACGAAGCAAAAATTCCAACGAATTCAAACAAATATGATGGAAAAAACCTATTCTACAAAATTTGAACCTCCATTTTACTATCAGCTTGGCTTCAATAAATGTTTTAGAGAGAGAATTATGTAAAAAGGAGAGCTAATAAAGTTTGCTAGTCTATTGAAATTGTACGTCCCTTAGCAGAAACACTCATAAAAATGAAATGACAGCCAATGTTCTCATGCGAGCATTTTCTACACCAATACACACACATACACACATACACACAACCACACAAAAAAAAGAAATGGATTTGTGACGACGAAAAGATGTTGCAAACTTCAACGCATTCAACAATCAGTCGCTTACAATCACTCCCTTTTGAACTGATCGTGATTTGTTTGAAAGGTGTGTAATATCGATATTTTTCTGCATCATAACAACCGGTTAATTGCGCAACGATGTCATGCAAGTAGAGACACTTCCGCCCCCTCCCCCCCCCTTACTGCAAGCGGGAGGGTTGCATTATGGATATTGAAGGAGGTTCGAAACATGGATTGAGAGTGCCACGCTATTAAGAATAAAAGTTTGGCACGAGCAATTGCAAGCGTCTAATTGTTAAAACACACGCTTTCAAACACTTTAAAACACTATATTAAACGCTGTAAACACACTATCGCAACACACTGTCAAATCGACGGAGTTTGCAATGTGCTTCGACTGCAAAACGCATCGGCTTACCAATTGACACGAATATGCAGGCAACGAAGCAAAAATTCCAACGAATTCAAACAAATATGATGGAAAAAAAAAGGCAATTTAAGAGTAGCATCAAAAACAAGTGATACTTGTTATGTGCGTATAAAGTTAAAAATTAATATGCTCGCCAGACTACAAACAACTAAAGATTGCTAATGAAGCGAAGAAATGGGCTCATTCACAACGCGATCATTCGCTGAAAGTGCTCGAAAACAAAAGTAGCGCAGCCAATCGTTTCAAGCTGTTATATACTGAACACCGAAAAAAACCTTTAGCACCGAAAAATGAAGTAGTCACAAAGTAAACAAACGATGATCGTTAGATGTTGAGAAACGAACGTTTAGTTTGTAGAAGAGAGGGATCAAGGGTTGAGTAGAGTGCTAAATGCAACTAAAAAATAATAGTCATAAATTTGCAACAAAAAAAATTTCGAAGTTTTCCTACATCTCATTGAATCTGAAGGAATGTAGATGATTCACATCACCTAGGTCAAATTAAAGAGGAAGGGTACAGAAGAAAGTCATTGTTGTTTATTTCGATATTCACATTTGAGCTTGCCAATGTTTCGTTTAAATATGCGCATATGAATAGCACAGTTGCATCCACATTTACAACTGCAAAGCCTAATGCGGTTATCATTTTAGATCGGTAATCTTCGTTTGCTATATCAATGGTCGCGAACTGGAGTAATTGCCTCGCATGGGGAAACGCAAAATTTTACAAGGGAAACCGTGTTCTGTAATCATCAAAATTTAATGATGTGTTCTCGCACGATCTACGTCGCCGTCCAACCACGTTAGTGCTTGGAAAAGTTGTACTCGTACAGAAAGCAAGAAGCGTATTTAATCCGCAATTCTGAGCACAGTATTGAACTAAGACAGATGTCTGCCGCGAAAGACGGGCTAAGGAAAAAGCGCGCAAAAAGTGCAGTGCTACTGCGACGCACTCACCTTCATCATTTTCAGTGATCACACACCGTAGATCATAAAGCATTCTCGCAAATCGATTCGCCCATAAACAAGAGGAAATTTTCGAGAGGATTAGCTCAACACTATGAAATAACGAAAGCGCTCGATCTACCCACGCTTAACAATATCCGAAGTTGTGGGGCAATAGCATCTTGCATAATACTAATTAATGCTCTTAAGAAGCACTAATTAGTATTAGTTAGCAAGCTCATCGTTAATCAGTGATATGCCATCAACATAACCGAAGGAGGTAGTAGCATTAGTCGCAGCAAAAGTTCATTAAACGAATAACTGTATACAATTTAAGACAGTGATGCATTTAGTATCAAACGCGATGATCGCATTGTGTATACTGATGATAATATGGTATGCATAATGTTAGTTTAAGTTTCTGATAAAAGACTTCAATCATTATCTACTACTTGTAGCATCAAAAAAAGGACTTTTTTCTTGATTCAGTTTCTTTTCCTCCTTGATCGTTTCTCATTGGGCAGCCGTCTTTAGAATGCATTGAGGAGGAGCAACAATTTCCAAAAACTGCAGCAGCTTACATAATGGCCTTATCGCATGAATAGTTAGGTGATTTATCGCTCACTAATGTGCAATTAATTGAGGAACCTTTGTTTATAAATGTTACAGCGTAATAGGGAGCCTCCAATAAGTTAACCGCTCAGTGATGCGACGAAGTAGATTTTCTGATATGTGCAAACACCCCCTCCCCACCCCCCTGCAAAAAGTAGGGCTAGGCATGGACAGAATTTCTTTATGTTTCAGTATGTAATGTCTTAGCGCTTCATGTTCTTAAAAATTCCTCACTTTTTCCGATACAACACTTTTTATTGTGCTATCAGCATCCCCTAAAACTCCGGTTCAGCAGTCCTAGTGGATAAACTCATAGCAATGTTCACAACTTTGCGAATAAAACTTCAAAGGTAGTCCTTCCATTAAAGCATGAGATTTCGCCTCAGAAAAAAAAGTCAATCACAGTGAAAATGTGAGAAATCTCGAACAAGCATTCAAATTCATTTAAGCGTATAGCACATTTTTCGACGTTCCATATAATGTTTTTCATAACTCCATCATATTCAAAATTTAACTGAATGTCTTGCGACATATTTGAAATTCAGTGAGCAACTTGAATTAAAAGCATTTTCGCAGCGGATGATGATTACGAAATTTGTTTACTAAATTAAGCATTCTTTAAGACTCATTTTGCTCATTTTCAGACTCAAGGATTCTCGTTTAATTCGCCGAAAGAAGACGCATAGGAGGATTCAGACAACTCTACATCTTTGGGTTACAACAAGAGGACTAAAATCGACTAATAATAACCAGGGGATCAATTTTTAGAGGAAGGAATCTGTTGGGACAATTCAATCGGGGAGGGGAACATCCACGGAGAGTTCGGGGAAGGGGGTTAGCGCAGTATCAAAAGAAAGTTTCCGCGGAGACGAACAAACCCATCAGTGGGCGATCAACCAGTAGAAAAGTCGGTGAACCGCTCTTCGCCGCGATCAGGCACCACAATCCCGTCCTAAATCTCGCTTTCCGCAGCTTGCAGTAACACCCGGAGTTTAACGATCAAAATTCAGAGCTACCAGTTTTAGTGTTCACTAAATTTAATTAAATCATTCGGCAACCTTCCATATTAAGTCTCGATTATAATAATCATAGTATTGTTGTTTTACGTGGCTCACCATCATAGTCTTTTTGTTCCAAAGCCCCACTTGAAAAAAATAGTAGTAACGGTCAATTGCCGTATTATTCACTTCTGCTGAACGCAACAACCAACAATATCCACAACTAAACTGAATTTTCTTTATTCACATGAATAAAGAAAACGTTGTAGCGAGAACGTGTGACAATGAAATGACTGCATCTGTACAGACATAAGCATACATACATTGCGTGCATTCACTTAAAAAGAGAGAGGCGGCGAACGCGCAGAATATCAAGCAAGAGAAATCAATCAAGTGAAACCGTGGTGATACATGAACTTCAGACAAAGGGAATACTGAGTAGCGTCGTATCACAAAAACGATAAGCAAAAGAACGATAAATAAATATTCGAGGACCAACAGAACAGAAAAATGAGCGCGAACTGGACATAAGGTATCAGACGAAGGATGTGCGGATGGTGTTTCGTTGAGTAATTCAGCAATGCTCTCGAGATAGACGAATTAAGGCGACTACGAACTAACGGAACGTTTTGTGTTCCAACTATACTTTATGAAAAACTGGTCCAAAATCGGATCACTCTAAATCGAAAGTTGTGAAAGATGCGTTTTGTGGCGCATTGTTTACTGTTCAACTAAAGGTTATGAGTTCGACATTTCCATTCATAAGCGAACGAGAAAATGTTGCAACGGATATGTTCGAAAATCGTTTAACGATTTTACAACAGAAAATCGAATCAAATTTCACACTGCGGTATTCTAAAGTGTCAAGATTGAAAACGTTCAATTGCACATAATTGCCAGGTGAGAAGGGGATATGGAACAATTTGCGAAACACCACAAGAATGCAATATTTTTGAACCTTTTCAACAATCTTTACGTCCGCAACAACATAAATGAACTGTACTTCCGCGTAATATTCTAAAATAGGTCGACGGTAAGCTACATATACCGTACAGCAGTGCTCAAAGCACCTACATTCTACAGATCGCAGAATACAATTCGCATCCTTCAGAACAGGGCGTTCGTAGCAGTCTCTGAAAGGAACGACTTCTAGCGGAGACTGGAACAGATTTTCATCCCGAGATCACCGATGCCGTCATCGCATATAATAAAATCGAACCGTCACCTAACGAAATACTTATTTTTAAAATTCACATGGATGGAATACACGACCTTTTCATGAGACATGTTTAACTGCCACATTCTTGATCATTCACTGAATTTATCAAAGTCAGCTTGGAGGACGTAAAAATCAAAAGCAGGATCATATTAGGATCGATAGATTTTCATTAGCAAACAGCTACATTCAATAGTGGAATGTCCGAAACATCGTTTATATAGACCAAACAGAAGATGAGGAGTGGTCCTGTAAAATTTCTCTGGGTAGCGTCACTGACGATTTCATGACTGGGTGAAAAGGATCCCCCTATGCTCACATTGAACGAACAATTTAGAAGAAAACGTTCTATCGATTTTAATAAGGAACATAGCAGCACGCAGCACAGCAGCACAGCTTTCCTGTAGCACACAATATCAACGCACAACGGTCCCATAAAGATGCACAGGTTGACCACTATTGCAGCATTATTGACCACTATTGCAGCATTATTGCACAAAACAGACTACGCCGCAAGCGTTGCCCTTCTTCTATGAATTGAGCAAGCGAGAATGTGTTCAACGATTGCGCGGATCAGACGAACTGAATTTTATAAAGTAATCCAACACGGCCGGATATGTAATGACATTTTTTAAAAACAAATTATTAATTGTGAAGCAGTCATTGATATTTTGGCTGATTCGACGCGAACACAAATCTTTTATTAATGGATCGCTTTTTTTTAACCATTTGAGCCAGCGGAAACGCGACCAGACCAGTTGCAAAATACTTGCAATTATCTTAGCTTTTTAAAGTACCCTTGACTTCCTTGAAGGTCGCGCATACACGGTGAGTTAGTTATCTTGGAACGCAAATTGCACATAACAAATTTCATCATATTTCATTTTCAGCATCTTTCAAGCTGAAACTACCGCACTGATAGACATGTACTGGCATATCAGTTAATGCACATAAACACAAAGTCACCGTGATACGGTGCAGAAGCTGTCGAAGAGCATAAGAACCACAATAACCGCCCCCTTCCTCCTCCTCTCCTTCTCTCCTCCCCTCCCTCCCTCCCGTCTCTATAGCCGCAACTGAAACCACGAGAGAATTTAGCGCTTATGATCCTCTTCCGCTGGCTGCTTTCAAATCTCCTTTGCACAGTTTACATATGTCCTTCCCGGCATAGCCTTTCAAGGAAGACCTTTCCGGATAGCGTATCAAATTCCTTATTTTACGTGCTCGTTGTGTTCGAAATGTGGGGAATGGCATCTCATTTATCTATTCATTTTACTTCCAAAGAAAACAATTTGCCCCTTCTTTACATGCTTTTAAAAAACGCAGTTTCGTTTTTTTCCATCCATCTCCAACGTCATTCATACTAATTATCCAGTGTTGTGATGAGGTGGCAAAACTCATCGTTGATGATCAACAAGAACAAGTTAGGTTTTTGGGAAAAAAACTTTTTAGAGGTTACCCACAGCTCGAGCTATAGAAATTTCCGCCTTCGATACGACAACATGAGCAAAATGAAGATACTGACAAAAGTAAGTTCGTGTTGACAAGTGGTGCCTGTGTTTGGATCCACCTTTGACAGCGAACCTTTGCTTTTTCGTTGCCGCTGAAGTACCGCAAAGAAACCCTTTCTGCTTCTGACGTTGACATCGTTGCCCTTTATAAGTGATCATATCGTTATGTTTTTAAGTTTCGAATTTTTAAACGAACAATGGAATTTCTATTTCTTTTCCGCTTGGTGCTGAACAACATTCAAAATGGAACTGCGATGGAACGCATTTAGTTGAGGACAAAAATTTTGCCGCAAAAGAAGTGCGATCGAACGCAGACACAAAAACTTAAATTAAAAAACTGCTTTACCGTATTTTAGGGAATATGACAGTGATTTAAGACCAAACATGAACCAAACTTCAGTAGAGGCTTACTGAGATGATACCTCAGGCTGACACAGAATATATAATAGTATGAAAGCGACATGTTTTCATCTTAGAGATGTCCGAACCTATTCACATCAATTCACACGTAAGCAGTTTGAGCGAACAAAGAAAGCTTTTATTCGAACTACTCTCAAAAAGTCAAGTCTGCTTTATTTTGGCTTGATTAATGCACCAATTCAATGTTTGACATTTCCTGAGTTGTAGTTTTTCGATATGATCGACGTCTGCGAACTTTTTTCGCGATTGAATTGAATACCTCTATCGTAGCAGAATCCAAATGGCTGATTCTGATTGGAAAATGTTGGCGTTCAACGATATTTTCAATCAAAAAGCTACTTTAACAATACAGAACGAGATTAACTCGAAGCTAGAGCGAACGCCTGTCATTTTAGGCAACCGTTTTTTTTTGTGGCGTATATAACAGCTGATGATGTTATTCCACTTACACCCAATACCATTCAACGATCGCAAAGCACGTCGATCAAAAATGATCTCATTCACAATAACGCTTTGCGTTTGGAAAAAAAAAATGATCTTCTCAATACTCGTTATGAAAGCACGAGATTAGCACAGCTTATTAAAAGTTAATTCGATTCGAACATATCCACTCAATGATTTTCCTTCCATACTTTTGTTTTTGCAGTTCTCTACTTCAACTATGTTTCAATCACTTCGAATCATGCGGAGTACAAATAATCCCTTCAAGCAGTGCTGAAAACTTCGTAGACTTCTCCGAACAGCATAGAGTTGGGTGGATAACTCATTTGTGCAGATCTTCCACTCTTTTCGCTGTATGTCAAAGTGAATTTTGTACAGTGTTGAAGTCGATGTAATGAATAAGTTGCCAGATTAGATAACATCCTATTTAAAGTCCAAAAAATTTCTTCTTCAGAAAGTTTTACCTCCTCACTAGATGCCGTTGTCACAGCTGATAACTAAACATTCATTTTTTTTAGCGTTCTTCCTTTTCATTAACAGCCATTAAAAACGGAAAGAATTTGATGGAAACACTTTGGTTTAAAATAAATATAAATGTTATTTCCTTCCTTCATCTTAATTTTTTTCTGATAACTTTCTATAGTTCCGAAAATATTTTCTCCGTTTTTTTCGCAAAACTTTTTGCAAACTACATTTGAGGACGATGATGACATGAACTACCATAACGTCGAATAAACTCTATTCGTTAATATGCATTAGGTTTTCGGGAACAACAGTATTAAGGGGATAAGCACATTGGCAGCTATCAGAGTCGCGAAACAATCGTGACGCATTGTTTGCAGTATTTCTTACAACAGATAATGTTATTAGCAATCATTTTCAACAATTATTGGCTTTCCTGTCACGGACGTTTCTGACTTATTCATAGAGTGCTCACATCATAGAACATGAACAAATGGACTGGAAACTGCCGCAGAAAATTGCATAAATTGGTGAAACACAGAAAGCTTGCTAAGTTGATTCTCTTGAATGGCCGAAATTACCTGAACATCGGCCATAAATGTGATCCATTAGAAAGATCGAGTCGTATGCTGATATAAATGAAGTAAAAACTAGTTGCTGAGATGCAGTGACCAGTAAGTTTCGAGTACTTTATGTGCTGTTGTATTCATGAAGCAGCGGAAGCCATAAGCTTCTACTCGAATGCCGTCCCATTTGGGTGGCAGATTAGCTGCTTTTGTTATTCTACCATGCACGTTAATAGTTTCAAAAAACATTGTTCTAAATTAGGCCTTTTTCCGACAATCGCAGTCCTCGCACATTTTACTCGCTCTGCGTTACACTTTTTCTTCGATTTATAGCTAAGAACGGCCGATACGAATAAAGGATGATAAACTTTGAATAAACTGTCGTGATAGATTTGGAAATATTACTCGATGGGCTATCATTAGGCCCCTTTAATCTAAAACGAGACTAAACTGAGAGAAGAACTGTAACAAGATGGAAGACATATTGTTGAATGAGATCATCGTAATTCTCTCTGGATGAGACATTAGCTGAAGTAAGAAGTCTCGCAGTGTGCGCAAGCGATTCGATTACATGCTTCCAGCTCGCCAATAAAGTCAAAGATTAGAGATGAAATCACAATTAACCATCAGTCATTATACGTTAGGCCATCGTTCAGAAAGCACTCAGTATGATAGCCTAACAAATATAGCACTGCTGCAGTTCCTGCAAAAAAATACCCCAACAGCCAACGTCATGCACAAAGTTCGACTTAAGTTCTGACACTTTCCAGTTCACAAGCTTTGAGCATAGCGCAAGTACGAAGTGGATATGTTGAATTGTTGATGTCTAAGACAATCGGGAGAATATTTCATAGATCTACATGTCATTTACTTACCTTGAGATAACACCGCTCACAGTCACCGAAATTGTACGCAAGAAAGCGACCTTCTAACTCACTCTTCACGTTGATCTAACTCACTCTGTCAGATTACGAGATTGCTTGACATTGGCTGAAGAGGATGGATGGAAGTTGGTATAACAGATAAATCGCATGTCTTCTCAAGTGACTTGTCTGGATGGTTAGGAATACTGCTGAGATATAAGGATGCTGTAGCGACAAAATATGCACAAACATATCTTCGAATTGAGCTACAAGCGCCGTCATGTCAAGATTTGATATTGAGATGTGCACAGAGCTTCCTTCACTGCCGCCACTAGCGTGGATCGATAGAGCAGTCACATTGATCTAGTTAATCGGATGACGCATGCTGGTATATAAGGCGTTTCGGAAGAAAACTACGGCAGAATCGTCATGCAACGATGAATTTATTCTGTATTCAGCAATTTATAGCATTAACTCCGGTTGCACAAAAGATAATAAATACCCTTTTGCAGCAATCGAAATTTTTATGTTGAACTGCAAGAATGTCATGTGGAAGGGTAGCTGTCTGTGCCTATGACTTCCGACAGCTTCCATCTGATGCGCTTTTATGGATAATAAGCACATACAATGATAAACGTGTAAGCATAGTGGCGATACCGGAATTTGAGGTTATAAAATTCTATTTACGTTTCGACCAGTGCAACACTAAAAAATAAACGAGTGCAAAAATTTCTTCAGTCATTCTCAACGAGTGTAAAAGACAAAAACGATGACCAAAACAATCAGTGGATAAGCGCATAATTGGGGCATAAAGGTGTTCAATATATGAACACGAGCGATAACGAAAAAGGAATAGAAAACAAAAGACGCAGAAAATGATCGAATGAACGGCCTTAGTGCTTGCAACGCTTGATGTTCGAAGTGCGCTACCGAGATCATATTCTAATGGCGAGAAAAATCATATCCGAATGATGCCTAGGAAGCAAAATAAGCATCTATGAAAAAGCACTCAGCGGGTGCCCACTTGGAAAAATCCTTATACTTCAGGACGATACATGGAGTTGATATGGCAGGGATAGTACTGAAAACAACTTTTACTACAGGAATTGCAAAAGAAACCAAATGAACGTTTTCATGCAACAACTTCATAATTGGAGATGGCCTTCTTTTTTGAACGCGAAGTAAAATGCAATTTAGAGAAGTCCTGACTGAATGTCATAATTCCTCGATGATGATTATAGCTTCTTCAAGCTATCTATAGATGATAGGGGTGTGCGGATGATGCCGAACCTTTGAAAAAATAACAAAACAAGAAAAGGTCAGAAACGAGAGCCCAGAATTGTTGAGCTCTCGCTGACCTCCGCACAGCAATTTTCTCTCGCAAATATAGCCTTGAGTGAGAAAGCGTCACGAACAAAAACTAAAACCGAAAGAAATTTCACTCTTTCATTTTCTTCTGCATTCCAGGGAAGTGAAGCTGCAATGGACGTGGATATTTCCTTTGACGAATTCTCGGTTCAAAAGTAATGACTGATTTTGACGGCGAATATAGTTTTGCTGCTGCGATCGGCAGTTATCGCTTATGTCTAGCGAATATTTATAAGTGAAATCAAATATACGCGGGCGATGCAAGTTTTGCAGATATTATGAAATCATCTTTGTGACAAATGTCAACACCGCAATGCAAATGCGTTTTGCAGCGTTGCAAAAGTGAAAATGCAACAGTTTGCACCGTCGATAGCTGAAGATCAACACTTCGCAAATGACATTCCACAATCTTAACTGATGCCGCATTATCAGCAAATATCCATCGTCTACCCACAGTCTGTCTGTCTCAACTCTAAGAATGAAATGTGAAAGCTTTTCGGTTCCATAAATTTTTTTCTCTCTTTTTTCATATGCTACTCCATTGCCTGAACTTTTCCTTTCTTCACTGTTTTCGTGGACTATTTCGTCAATTGGATTTAAGGGAATGATTCGAATTTGAATTACAATCATATTGCAATTAGTGTTCTTTGAGGCAATTAGTGTTTTTTGAGGCTATCCCCCACTAAATCACTATAATTCCTTTTCTAACAATATGCTTGTAGGAGTAATTTAACGGCAAACAAGCAAGCGTGACTAAGGCAAACTTCCCTCAAACTAGTAATCTTAATTGAAAGCAAAAGTCGCTCATTAATACGGTCATAATATTCTACAAGTCGTAAAATGGCTGATAAGCTTTCAGCCCTTTTACGTGGCTGACTTATAAAAAGTATTGCTCGTGAAAAAAAGCGAAAAGCTCATAATTAATGCGAAATGAATGCATAGTGTTCGTTGATGGGAGCAAAATTAATCATGCCATAGAATGACAAAAATGCTTTGAGTACAAATGCCGAGCAGATAATGCAAAAGAATTTCGCAAAATTTTTCCGAAAGTGTTTGCGAAAAAGAATGATATGAAATAAACGAGCAAACAAAACTAGCTTTTCTCATTGGTTCAACGATTCCGTCTTGCGTCCACTAATAGAAATAACAAGTGAGAATCATGCCAAAGCCTTGCTCGGTACGCAATTTGACGTCTTACCCATCAAACTGGCCAGCTTTATTAAATGTCCGCTAGTGATGAATTTTGAAATTTTATCCGGCCTAACCGCTCAAGCAAATCTTTTACTAAAAATTGCTTTTTCCACAGCCCGATAAGTCAAGATTGCAGTCAGATCAGCTGAAAATGCATGTAACTATTTTGCCCTTTGGTACTTTTTTGCCCTAAACGGGGTACAATTTCGTCTGAGACTGACGAAATGGTGTGAAGTAGGGCTAACGTTGGCCTAGAATGTTGCTTATATCTAGCTAATTTTATAGCTTTGTTCCGTTGGCTTCAAGACGAAACTAAAGGCGAGAGTGACACAAACGCACAAAAATTCACACGCACAATTACCACACCGCCATAATGCTTCAGCAAATAGTGGATTCGCAAAACTGCATAGAAATATGCGGTAAAGCAACTTTTATTTAACTGCAATTTTAGTGGGAAAAGCTCTCAGTAAGTTATTTACATACTTGTTTGGGTGCTTGGGCACCGTCACACAGTAATGGAGCACGATGCACAATGGTTTCCGTGGTCGAAAACCTCGCATATTTTCTAGATAAGATTCTCCAGCCGCTAGTAACATCAGCAAATACATTCTTAGGTTTAACTGGATGGTCATCCTTCTATAATCGAAGCGATACTTTTTTGATGGTTTCATTTTTATGCACTTTGGCAAATTTGCATGAGCAAAGCAAGATATGGCAACGTCGTTTCTGTGCATATGTGTGAATCCATGTTTAGTAGAAGCCTAATTGTACTTCCCATATATTCAATCCGGAAGTCCTCGAAGGAGTACTCTGGAAATTTTGCTACAAAAAGTCATGCTCAAGTAGGTCTACAAAGTCTCAAGTCGGTTCGCCGACCTCTGAAGATATCACACTCATTCGCATTCATTTTGCAACTGGCAAGGTGGTATTTCTGATCGGTCGAGTAGCAGGATAACGATTTTCAGTAGATTTTTGCGAGCAGTTGGTACAACAAAAAAAATTAGTGAGACCTTTGTTATATATATATATATATATATATATAATGTATATAAGAGTAAGTTCTCTCATATGATGTCAGTTTTCCTGAAGCCGACTGGTTTGATGAGTGGAATCGCCAAAGCGCATATCCGTGCACGTCGTCTGAAGCATGTTCTTAACTGCTGGACGTAACAGTATAAAAATGGTCAGCGATCAATAACAATACGAAAAATGAGCTTAGCGGGCAAGCTGCACTGATGGGACCCTCAAAACGCACTGTTCGGTATATGTTATATGACTAACTTGGGACTCATCCTCACTACGCAATGCTTAATTAATTCGAGTTCGCTTTGCGAGTCATATGCTTGTTCCATAAAGTACCGAAACTAGAAACGCCCTCTCGTTCCATAAAGTTTTGAAACCAGGGATGTCCCGTCGTTCCATAAACCTTTTCGATGAGAGAGGTATAGCACTAAAATGCTCGCAAGCAACAAACGTGTGTGTACTCATGTAAAAGAATAGCCAAATACCTTCTAAACTGTAACATAGGTCTTACATACGAACGAATGCGATAAAGTCGAGATTATAACGTGCGCCATCTAAATAACACACAGCCTCTAGTCTCCTCGGAGGCATCAAAACAAATAGAATTCCGATGCGATCGTTGTCTGCAAAGGTCGAAAGTTCTAGTGGCCCGCTTCGCGAGCCATATGCGCCATCGGTCGTTTTAACTGAATCGAACGATCCATCGCGCCACCATTTTTGTTTCAGCTATGCACAAATCATACGAATACGTGAAACAGGCATCTTGTGTTGTGCATTGAACGCAGGAACAATGGTGCATTTAGCAAATTGAAAAAATAAGACGCACGTTGTGTGTTTATGCATGCGGTGCACACCATGAGATCAATGAGTGATCGATCAGACGGTGTGCCGTATGCACAAACATATGGCGAGTATTTTACGGTTTCGAATTACTATTTTTACGGGAGTGTGAAGCAAAACTGTACTGCAAAAACTTCCAAAAATTTTGTTTGCACAAGAAATTAGCAAATATTCCATTACAATCTTGCAATGGTCTGATCTTGCTATATAATTTGCAATTTACTCGAGAAGGCAAAGAAGGCACTGCAAGTTTTTTATGCATACAAAACGTTCAAAACTCAATACTAGGCAAAGTCGAGAAGAAACTCCCTTCCTGAAATTAATTTCTGCAATGTGAATAGACAAAGAGATTTCTATTCGGTATTCAATATTCATCATGACAAATAGTTTCAGAACAGTTTCTAAAGCGAATGATATGATCGTAATTTTTAGCAAAAATAAGTTGTAAACGTAAAAATAAGAAAATAAGAACACTGGGTGAGGACGGGATCTCAAAAGTGAAACAGATTCCTATAGGCTTCCCGCAGGGAGGCATACTTCCTCCTATCCTTTTTTCCTTCTTGTTTCCCAGCGTAAACGAAGTTGAGACGCACGCGAAAATGATACTTTTCGCAGATGACGTGCAACTTCTATACACGTGTGAAGAAAGTGAATAACCAAAGGTGGCGAATCTGATAGAACAAGATATGAAAAAAATCATAAAATATCTAAGAGAAGCATTAGAGATGAAAATTAAAGAGTCAAAAACAGCTATCACCAGATTCGGAAGACCGCGATCTAAAAAGCGCCTAGGTAGTGAAACCGTGCTGATGATTTTTGGGAAAAAATAACTGTTAAAAATGACACCGGTAACCTAGATCTAGAACTAGATGGTAGTCTAACCTTCCGAGCCTACTTTGGTAACGTACCCCGTTCGTGTTCAAAACTTCTATACCATATGAAAGCAATAAGGCAATATATGAATACGAGATGTATAGCCATGCTAATAAATGCCTATGTAATCCCCAAAATTAGATTATTCCTGCCCATCAAGCAACTGGAAAAGATTTCAAAACACTGCAACGAGTCGCAAACCACTCGATCAGAGTCATTCACGACCTTGAAAAATTCGAACAAATTGGCGAACACAAAGCCCACTGCAACTGGGGAGACATCTCAACACTAAGCAGCATGAAATTCAAAGTATTGGTCAAGAAGATGCAAAATGGCCAACTCAGTAAAAATTTGAATAACTTGCTGACAAAAACTCGTAACCGAACGAGTAAATTGTATCCAAGCGACCATGAAAAAAGATTTCTGCAACAAAATAAAGCCTTTATGGAGTGTTTTTAACGAAGGAAAACCTCCTAAAGAGGGATTTTTCGATAGTTTTTAACACACCTCACCGCTCCACATAACATAGTTTCATAATGGAACATATATCCTACTAATGTCGTTAAAGCGTTTAATGTTTTCGTATGTAGAAATTGCCTAAAGCATTTTCGCTTCAGAAAAATCTATGGACTCGCATTCAACTGACACCTGCTTTCGGTCATCGTCAGCTTTAGTTGTTTGGTTTTTTTGTTTCCGTCCATTCTTTATTTTGCACGGCGGCATTAGGGTTTTATAAAAACAACAAAAAAAAATGGCGCAATGCAGCCGATCAAATGCCATAGCGCAATTGCTGTAATAAGCATCACTCAATTTCAACAGAACAGTCACGAAAAAACGGTGGAACTGTGAAAGATAAGTAGTCATGCATGTTAGGAGACTGGCATGATATGCGCTTTGGCAACTCATCTGCAAAAAGTTGATTTCGTAAGTTGCTTATGACTGTCGAAGCTTCAAATTTTTTCTTGATTCTACGTGCAAATCTCGTGTAGCAAAGATTAGTTTTGTAATAAAACAGAAATTTGCATAGGGCATTATGGCACTATCATATGTGTGCATATGCATATGTGAACATGCGTGCTTATCGTCCAGATAGTTTCAACTCGGAAACAAGTGGAGCTAGAGCTGTGAAATTTGCTAGATATCACTCACACACCACGGTCAGCTCTTATCCCTAATTTCAAAGTGGAAAAAAACTCGCAGTGTTCTTAGACAGTTCAGACTTTATTTTCAACTGGTTGGGTGGCACAGAAACAAATCTTTAATAGAAGAATCGACCAAAGAATCTACGCCAATGATCGAGTTGAGTAAAATATGAATTTTCGTCAGGCGCTAGCAATTAACGGAAACGGATGGCTTGATGGTTCAGTGATCAAAGAACACTTTGTGGGATCTCTTTGGCAAGGCGACTTACTTGTCTACAAAATAACCAGCAGAACGTGCAATCTGACGAGTTAAGAAAGCATGCAAATGTTTTACGTCCTTCAAAAGGACAAATTCGGAGGTCGACGAATTGGTTTGAAATAAGTATAAGAGATAACGCGAAATGTAGGTCAGTGTTAGTCGGCCTTTTGCCGTGTCACATGATATTCTGAGATGGGGCACCACATGAAAATTATAAGAAGAACGAAAGGGATGAAGAATTCCTAGAATGCCTTTCGCTGTGCTATTTTATGTAGTTTCACACCACCGAAGATGGAAGTCGCAGTTTTGCAGGGCAATCGGTAAAATTTTAATTATAATCAACTGTAAGAAAGTAGAGCAAAAGGTTTCTAGCAGAAATCAACTTTTGCGCGAATATTCGGTTTTATACGTTCGTTTCGCTAAGGCGAGTAATTCGCTTCTTGATGTATTCGCCTTCGTCGTTCGAGCACTCTTCTCAGCCGTGAAGAATGAATACGAACGTTTCGCTAAGGCGTTTCTTCGCATTCACCCTTCATATTCTCCTCCCCTCAGTAAAGTAATTCCGATTCCTTTCGTGTACCAGGCACAGTAAAACTACACCGAACTCATCTTGCGCTTTGTGCGGTTAAACACATGTCACATTTTTTTGTCCGATCCATCGACAGCTGTAGGAAAAATGCTTTTCACGCTATTCGCCCGGTCAAGTTATTACAGCTTACGTTAAACCATGAGTAGATGTGAATAATACAGGAAACATCTTCGAGCATTTGAAAATCGAAATAAAGGAAATTTTAAAAAATTTTACACCAATTACAACCGCAGTTGCTAACTCTACTTGTTTGCAAGAAACGAGCGAAAAGAACAATTGTGACAAGAAAGCGAACTACGGCGAAAATTTATGAAGTAAGCGGCCATATTTCGAGGGCATAAGAAATAGAGCATTGTAAATCCTCGCACTTAAATCAGCATCTCCCAGTAAGCGACCCCATTTGACTCATCTTCTTTGCAGTTAATTGATACGTTATTCAACGCTTGGAACGAGTGAACATTTGCATAGGGGCGTGCGCAAAAAGTTTCCGTGCAAGCGTATCGGATAGATCAAGCCGATTAAAATGGTTGATGCGTCCAACCCCTCAGCGCAAAAAAAAAAATTTATGAAACAAGAGAGCCATCAAATGAACCAAACTTCTTAGAATATCGGGACGTACTCATGAATGCTGTCCAATCGCTTTTACTGTCTCCATTTTTTTTCGCCACTCTATCTGACCTCCAACCTAAAATAGGGGGCAAATTACTACTGATGTATTTAACGTGCATCTTCGTGACCGGTTGAGTTGTTCGTTGACAGCAAGAAAGCTTATACAAAAGAGCATTTATTAGATTTATTGAGGTTTTTGAAAGAGTGGTCATTTTAGAGGGTAACTATTTTGATTATATGCTGTAAGCAGTTGGTGACATTATAGCATGCAGTTCATCACATTTTATCCTACTGGGTCAAAAAGCAAAAAAAAAAGACTTCTCGGATAGTTGAGAGAGGAGTATAATATGAAAATGTAGAACATTATAGACGATTTTCAATAAATTTTCACATCAGAGAAAACAACAAAAAAAACAATTTTTTAAAAATAGAATTTTCGAATTCCATCGATCCTATAGGAACGACTTTCGAGTTAGCCGCAAATTGAAGTGAATCGCAAATTTTCAGTAGTCTTTCGTTTCCCATTAGCACTTCTCGATCTCAAATGCCACCGTGCGCACATATGCATATTCACGTATCTCGTAGCTAGCCGCTTTTCGAAAGGTAGCGAAAAAATTGTGAGTCGAGCGAGAATGGTCGAATTACCTTCGCAAAATTTTCAGTAGTTTTCATTTACGTACGCGTGGGAAAACTGTTCCAGACTTTCAACGCGTGAAGCGAGCTTAAAAAACATTTGAGAAAAGCTGATTGAAGCTCTGAATATTCTACGGTGTTTGACACTTCGCCTTTCGTACTGTGCTTCATCAACCGTAGCAAGCCGAGAAAAATATATCAAAAAAACCTAAAAAGGCGCGGGGTTAGAGGGGGTGAGGTGGGGGTGTGGGTGGTGAAGGAGGAAGGCTTGTACACCCATCTGACGTCCTGTAACGCCTCTAGTGGATAGTGTCTGACGTTTCGCTCTAATAACTTTGCCAATAATCCTGTGCACCGCCCATACTATTATGAAGTCACCCATCCGTGTATGCTTTTGGCGGCAGGCCCATCGCTGGAACGGGTTTCTAGTTAGCTGCACTGTGATTTTTACTACAACGAAAAAAGTGTCAGTGAGGTGAAGCAAGGAGCACAGTAAACGTGCGTGAGCGACGAAGTAAACCTGCTTTCTCAATCATACACTGCTTCCGCCCCTCCCCTTCCTCTCTTTTACTGTTCGCACACTTCAACTGCGTCTCGAAATTATTCCTCAATTGCCCTCTGGCCACCGGCACTAAACTATAAGAGCTCATAGGAAAGCGTAACCTATATATATATATATATATATACATATATATATCAATTATATATATATAAATGATATATATATATATATGTGTATCACTGAGGTATATAAGGTAACTGGACTTGGAAAGAGATGGAAAGAAGCATCGACAGGAACATCGCAGAAACATCGCACAGTCGCTCATCGAACACAGTTTAATTACGTTGTGATAAAGTAAGTGTTAGCAGCATTCGATAGAAGAATGGTTCATTTACAAGCTCAACTTTTACAATTAAAAAAATAACCACCCATTCATCTTCACTATCGCAATGCTCGTCGATCCCTGGTCAAAAGTGCACGCAGCCAAGCGGCTAACTTCCAATAGAATTTCCCTTATTTTTCGTTGCTATGCCAGAGAGGCTCCATAGCACAAACCCCTGCATTGACACTTTGCGCATGGAGCTTTTATTCAGGGTTGAATGAAGTGAGCAATAACTATGGTTGAGGCCATAAATTAAAAAGCTACGATTCGTTGCACTAGAATAAACCAACGAAAGGATCCTCATAAACAACAGCATCATGCACAACAAAACGTTTTGTTTTTCAAAAAGTGTTCAGTACATACGGATCAGTGAAGTGTCCAAAATTTATTTTCATATAAATTTTGGGCAGTGACAAATTAGGCATTACAGTAGGCTTTCTTATAACTTCCATGTTTGACATAGTAAACTAGGCTGTTTCGGCACTAGCAAGGAATAAGTGAGATTTGCACTCGACCCTATCCATAGCTGGTTTAAAAATTAAAAACGGAATTTGCACATTTACTTCGAACAGAATTTTTGCGACTTCAGCAAGAAGAAATTTCTTCAGGCGTATATCTTTCAAGCAATTTTGACTGTATCTGAAGCAAAAAGAAGTTATTTGCTAATGGTTGAGCGAATGCTACACTCAAAGCATCATGACTGAGTAGAAACATATTTGGCAAATCTTATTCAAATTCATCATCCCAGTTCCATTTTCTTAACTGATTGATTAGTTAAGCATTCAGTAGAAGCCAACGAGGAAGCAGTCGTTGAGAAATAGGCAAAGAAGATTTTTTGACGATAAACCGGTACATTTCGATAGCAGTAATTACACTGAAGTTATGAAATATATACATCCTTAGTCATGTAAGGCGAAACATCAAGTCTTTTGAAGCTGTCCCACATATAGATGGTTAAATTGCTTTCTTGGAAACGTTGCTTTTGGGGTGAATATTTTAGGAAGCGAAACAACGACGTATTGCTGATTGGAGGAATTTTGAAAGTACAACACATAAATAATCATGGAAGTTTGACCAGCAACAATGAGCTCACGACTAGATGAACAGCTTGCTCATTAAGAATGGACTGTTGCGTTCCTTAGAAGATTTTCATTTTTTCCAATTCGATAGCTACATTCAGGAACAGGCATGGATGCAACAAACACAGTTACTGGGTGGAAAAGAGCATTTCGATGATGAATTGTGGGCAAAGTGCAGCAGCAGCGTTTCCGCTCAGATGAAGAAATCATTGGCTGAGGACTGACATGCGTAATTTTCATGAGTTGACCTAGTGGGCGGTGAGGTGGTAGCTTCTGAAAAATTCGTCGTTGCGAGAAAATGCATGCCTGAGTTTTGAGAACAGTAAAACTGCTACTATCATAGACGGACGAGGATCACAGAGGAAGTTGCAAAGTCTCACACTGGGTGCGACCTTGCAAGCTCGAAGAGAAAATAAATCTAATGAAGGATTACTTTTAGTCCTTTTGGTTATGAGCTGTTGCCTTTTTTTGTTTTCAAATAGGAAAGCGGAATAAACTTACAATGATAAGTAAACGTTTGGTGTTTAATAGGGAATTACTTTGCGCCAATATTCCAATCTCCTTCCCCCAAAAACAATTTCCTTCGGGCCATCACAGCAATGTTCCTCATCATCCGGTAGTCGTGGACACAAAAGCGCCTCATTACAGTATCGAACAAAAGATTCGCGATTGTTATTAATTTACAACGCTGTACGTATGAACGATATCGAGCCTCTCGCATAGTCTAATCGCATAAGTCTACGCTTTGTCGAAATACACCTCTAACTTATGCATAGTTCATCTGAGGCTCATTAAGACGGCGCTGATTCAACGATACCACGGTCATACGTATGGCGAACTGGTTTAGGAAATTATGCTTGCGTTGACAGTTTTGATGGTGACGGTTGTTGCGTTGGCGCTTACGGAGGTGCTTACCACTTACAAGTACAGCGGTTATACGTACTGCACATGGTTAACTGACAAAATTCCCCATCATTTGCTAGGTAGTAATGAAGGGAAATTATGTGCTGTGCGTATCAAGCGCCCTCAAAATGATAGCATTTTCAAAGAACGAGAAGCCAATGACAACAAAAAGAGTTTATAAGCGTTATTATTATCGTTTCACACAGATATAGTATGTTCTTGATTAACAAAAACAAAGCCGAAGAGTATTCTAATTTTAAATAACATTTGGTAGGTAGCCCAAAGTGAAACGCCAAATTAGCTGCTAGTCGGTGATAATTTAGTTGCCTGCTAGTACTGGTATTTTAAATTAAAACTAAGGCCTTTTTAAAGCGTTCCGACATTTGATAGCAGAGAAAACAGAATAGTACACATATAATTTCTAATTCTCATGGAATCTTCTTCCCTTCCGAACATTTCCGCGCTCATCGTTGATTGTGATGATAATCGATCTTTCCGGAATATAGCTTTCTTATGACTTTGAAAAAAATGGCATGACTTTTCGCGGAGTTCGCTTTTTTTTCGTCGCACGTAAAGCTTGCAGCATGTGCACAAATATACGGCGCGCGTTATAAGTCTTCATCTTGCTACTCTGCTCAAGAAGTGACTTAACGAGGAACAAGAACGCAACACGCCTCTCTTTCTTCCCTCTGAGAACTCATCATTTCTCTGCCATCTTTCTGGATCATCCAGTTTTCTCTACAATTTTGAATACCCACACTCACAGGAACCAGAACTCCATCTCATTCTTGAGCCTTTCTAAGTACGCGTTTTTTTCCTGTGTAAGAAATTTGTATCTCCTATTTCCGTTTGTCTTTCTGATTTCTTTTCGTTTCAATAGTTTGCGTATTCTTATCGAAATTTAGCTACAGATTGGAAGCGAGATTTGGAGACAGCGAAAAGCTTCAGAATTATAAGTGATCATAACTTGAGGATCGGATGCACGAAAAAAATGCAGATCTGATACGCTATAATAAAATTATGAATAGTTGACTATGTACAAACATTTTTTTTCCACATTAACGATCAAATAGTGCTCCAAAAACAGAATGCAGTAGTGCTCAAACGATTTAACGACGGCGATCAGAGGTGCAGAATCCAATTAGAGTTCAAACGATTCAATTCATCACGCAAAATTGACACATTCTTATTGGCATAGTCTTATCTTTCTGCGATCGTGATTAAAAGTGGAAATGCTATTTGTAGCAACTTTTAAATTGCCATTAGCATGCAAACTTTTGATTCGAAGCACTGAATTCAAATCATATATTTTTAGATCTCAGCAAGGGTAACGTCTGGAAAACGATTTTTTGAAGCGATTTATTTAAGGCCAGCGGGATGGGGTCAACAACTGTGAACGGGCTATCTGACTAAGGTTCAAACATTTCGAAGAAAATTTTATGAAACTTCCCAAGCAATGCCATACTTACTCCTAAAGCATTATGGGTAACATTATCTAATAGCAGCACGCTTTGAAAAGTGAGATAATGAAGCGTTTCTAATGGGGTTCGAAAAAAGACCATTTAATGACTGAAACGAGTAATTGCCACGAGTGTTCATGTTTTAATTGATGGAAGGGCACTTGCTCTGAGTGGCCTCAATCTGTTGGCGAGGAAGCGCGTGCATCCAGTGCTCCCATTGGCCACGCTCATGCGGCACATCCTATCCGAATTTGTGCCGTTGGGAGGAAGTATTTAAATTTCTGCATGTATCTTCCACAGTTATGGTACTGGCTTAGTAATGATGAAGCAAATCATTAACCCAAACTTTGAAATAGAATTGTAGTCTTAGCAATCTGAAGCTGACAGCTAATGCTTCATGAAGCTCAAACGTTTTCAGTAAACACGATGATGTAAGCGCCTGACGTGTCGTATTGACTGGTGGCAGAATAGAGCTGCGTATAGCAGCAAGTAGTAGTAGCAGCAGCAGCAGCATGGATGCGCTATGGCAAAGCGAATGTCGTTAGAGAGGCATGCTTGCCTACGTCAAACGCCTCTGTTCCGTCCTCCCGGATGCACATGTTTCCTGCCGGTCGATTGTGAGACAAAACTCAGCTTTTGACAACGCTGCTACATATACTTTAGAGTAGTAGTAGCAGCAGCAGCAGCATGGATGCGCTATGGCAAAGCGAATGTCGTTAGAGAGGCATGCTTGCCTACGTCAAACGCCTCTGTTCCGTCCTCCCGGATGCACATGTTTCCTGCCGGTCGATTGTGAGACAAAACTCAGCTTTTGACAACGCTGCTACATATACTTTAGAAACTAGGCAGATTGTGTTTCTCTACTGAAAACATGGTAAAGAGATATATATTATTGCCTTTCTTGAAGCGTGATTCTATACATAAAACATAAATCGAGCAAGCTTCAATGCATCGAACTTCATACGAATGAATGCATTCACTTCTAATTAAAACAAGTAAGAGAAATGCATCCTCAGTTGGTTCACAATGCGCGCTTTGCGGATGCACACTAAACTTGTGCACTTTGCATGGGCACACTAAACTATCTCATCCAGAACTGCCAAAAATTGGTAAAAATTCTTCTGCGCATCAAAGCTTTCATTTGATAAAATTGGACCAAACCCGCTAAATTTGATTCAGATGCCTCTACCCATGCAATTCATTTGTGTTTTTTATTTCAAGGATCCGTGAGATTTATTGCTAGTTAAGCTGCGATATTTGCTGACGAAGAGAGATTGCTTCTTTGTAATTTTATCGCTTCGTTTTAAAAACATTTTTTGGCAAATTTACGATGTGTAAAGCTCTTCGATGTGTAAAGCTCCAAAGCTCATAATGACGGCTTCATGTCTGTGCATACGTGTGTGTCTATTTGTCTGTGCGACGGTTTCAATTCGGGAGCACTCAAGCAAAGGCTGTGAATTTTGGTAGTTGCACAACATATCCTAGGATCTCCTGCATTCCGTTTTAAACCGGTTGGTCGAATCCTGGGGAAGTAATGCCTCATTGGAGAGGAACAAAATTTGCATACGTTTCTATCCCGTTAATATGCACACCTCATTAACAGTATATCCAAAAAAAAACTAACCTTTAGTGCAAATTTTTTACTAGCGCTCGGATTGGTTAAAATTTCGTTATTCATAAGTTGCGAGTAATTTATGCAACAGATTGGCTGGATAGCTGAGTTGCTAAACCGTGCATTTTGCTACCTACATAGCATTTATTCCCGCGGTCCCATTCAATCGATGAAGGCGAATACTGGAGTCAGACTAAAACTTACTTGCATACTTAACTGAGATCAAGTTGGTTGTGCGCTATTCGTCTAAAGAAAACTAATTTTACAGCTGAATGGCCTCTAATAAAGTATGTAAATGAACCACCAAGGAAATCAGACTATAAAGTTGCGGTTCACTGATTTCGAGCTCGTACAAGTACAGAAGTTATTGCTGTTTGCTGAAGCGAATAAACAATTAGTGAAACTTATCTGCACATATAGTAAGGTGCTACAGTGAGATCGTAGAATTAAATAAGCTGAAGAAAAATTGAAAAGACATGAGACGGAAACATTGTTGACCGTGTCTGTTCATTGATGAGGATTGCCAGGTGGAATGATTTAGATAAAACGTCGACTACCGAATGTCAGAGAACTTCCAATAGAACTATGATCGAACTAAACACTATTTCAATAGTCTGTTGGCAGGCCGCTCACGAGATCTGTTAAACGTGCTTCTTCTGAGATAAGGAGAGGCAGTTGTTGATCAAGAAACGCTCACATGACGAGCAGCAATCTATCGAACAACAATCATTGCGCAATTAATTCAAACTTACTGCGTTTATAGCAAAGAACGCTGATGGCACATTGGCACCTCCATTTGATATCCATTCCCCAACTGGGTGAGCTGCTTGTAAATTTCGGAGTTTCCGACGAGTAACTGCCATGCGGCAGGTCGGCATGCCAGGAAACGAGCAAAAGTTTTGGTAAATTCACGAGAAAAATCGTCGAAGATTTAAAATTTTCGACACCTTTTGCACCTACTAGCCGATACAAACACCTTCTGTATAATATTTTCTTAATTTGCGATTTTGGCCGAAAAATCAGGACTCGAAAATTTCGGTTTAAAATCGATGATCCTCAAAAACTTTCCATAAAGTGGTCGGTGATGGTCATTTGCAACTAATAATTCCGAATTTGCTTCTTAGGAAAGGATTAAGTATAATAAAAGGTAAGATAACTGAAACATTATTAGCCCATGAAACATGAAAACATTATTAGCCCATGAAGCATTTCATAGGCCTAGCACATCACGTGCTTTAACGAATCCATTCCATGACGAGCTTTTCACATATGCTGCACGTACACAACTGGAATTCATATACGTTGTGATCCCTTGCACACAGGCCGCCTGAATAAAAACTGTTCTTAAATGCGAGGTGCCCTCAAATTGTATTTTACGACTATTCCATGTGCCAACATGTGTGGGTAGATGCATAATAGAAGCTTTTGGAGTATCTTTGCACTTTTTTTTCCGTAAAACCAACCAGCTTCATAAGTTATCCCCATGTAATGCAGCATACTTTTTAGCTATTCTACACGCGTCTGTATTTTGACTAAACTGGCAAATCGCTGAACTGTTTGTTGAAGAGCTGAGTTTACGCAGCTTTGTTAATTTTTATTTGTAAAGCGCATTTTGCTTGCACATGTGAATGTGTGTATGCAACAGTTTGCCCACCCGATAACTTCCCATAGACATACATTGAATCTAGAATTTCGTGGTCCCAATATTCCGTGGCTCAACTGAACCGGCATTACATACGTGGTCCCAGGCTTTTTGCCAAAGGACTTGTAACCTGCTAAAACCACATGTTGTCAAATGACGGCGCCCGAAACCGCAATTAAGGGGGCATCAGATGCGGCATGGATCTAACGTCCACATATCGAAAGCGTAAGCTAGGTTTGGTGCTATTGCAGTGAACTCTGTATATGTGCTTTTATACAGATGGCTGTTTCCTGAAACAAAGTATTCTGGCCTCATATCTCCGGCGTAACGTTCCACTGCTGCAAAGCTGGCCATTAATGATCAACGCAGTTAGAGACGCTTAAAAATTTAAGTAGTGGAGGAAAGTTTGCAAGCAGTGGAAAGGAAGAAAGAAATTATAAATAGCAGACTTGTTTAACCGAGCGATTCTGCACAGCAATGAGAAATGCATTATTACGTATGCTATATCATCAGGTTTCCATTCAAGAAATCGGTTGATTTCACGGTCGAAATATCAAAAGCTTATATACGGCTAAGTTACACAGTAACGCGCATAGAATTGTTATTTTAATAGGCATTCTAAGTGAACGAAAAAGACGAGTGGCAATGCTCGCGATTGGATCGGCAAAGTATGCACACTGATGACTTCAACTGGCAGATCGACGATTTCATAACCATAAACATTACTGGTGGATGAATGGAGGTAAGACTGAAACGACCCCGGTGCTTCTGTTTTTCACGATTCTTGCTGAATTAGCTTCTGCTCGAGGCAGAAGCGAGCCTCCTTCGATGAGGTGAAGAGAGGAAGGACGAGGAGGAAGAGCGCTTCAGTTTTCCAAGGTGATATAGAGAAAAAAGTGCAGAGTTCGGATTTATTCAAATGCATACACTTTTCGCACCGCTGGTTAAGAAGCATGGGACAACAGTTTAGGCATTAGTCGGTAATAATTTTTTAGCTGGTTATATAAGGGAGAGCGAGGAAGACGGATAAAAAGCATGAAAAGTTGCTCATGCGAACGCAAAATGAGCAGCAGCTTACTTTATATCAGAGTAGTTTTAATACGCTTCAAGAAATTTGCATTTGTGAGCGCAGCGTTATACTTGTGCACATTTATGTGTTTATACGTCTGCGTTTCTTTCAGTAATTTTGACTCAAGGACCATCAAAGTTAGAATTATGGAATTTACGAAGTATATTCTAGATTAGGCTAATCTTGTATTCCCAATTTCAAACCATCGATTCAAACCAACCTACAGTTTATTACTCTTTGTTATTATTCTAAGCTCTGTACTCATGCCGAAACTATCCAGGCTTGTCCTTTTTTCTCTAATCGATCGTGTGCTTTCAATAACTACTTCATATCTGATACCAACAACATATCGACGAAAGGGTATTGTGGCGCCAACTGCGACCTTTGTTACCTTCTCGTCCATACTTGCGTTTATTATCGTCTTTGCTTCAGTTATCATTCTCTTTATCTAAAGGTAAAACTGGCGAGTATCGTTTCAAATACGCAATACTTTCCATCCAGTGACTGAACACGGTTATGTATATATATGCGCAAGGCTTGTGTGGATTACTCAGTGGCTGAGCATGTTGAATCTTATTAACAGCGCAGCTGTCTCAACGTCGCTTTTCGTGCTCAGGCAGTCTTACTACAAAGCTATTAGTAAGAACCGACATCAGGGATACTGACTGATTGATTTAATATTTCACAGGATATTGACTTACAAGTAAGATCGACCTCATAAGATGCGATCGAAAATTAGTAGACGACATGTGCTGTCATTTCAGACAACACATACGAGTCTCTGATGCTGATACGAACTTTGACAAACACGTGAAACTGCAATCCAATTGTATTCTCTTAGCATTGCATCGATCTTCGTTGTTTTCATTGTTGTTGTTTTTTCCGTCCGCAACAAACACCGTACATAATTCAACTTTTCAGCCACCAAAAAAACCTGTCATATCCGCTTATCGATCAACAGAATTGTTGATTGAAATGTGAGAACGAAAATAAAAACGGCAAAGAACATGATCAGCGTTATAGTACATTCGACAATTACGAAACTCATAGCACTAAAATGTCCTAAAAACTGTAACTGGCAGGTTCGACTTCTCGTCGTTTTCACTGAACCATCAAATCGGCTTTTCTTTCTTTTCGAAGTGTGAGAGGGGTGAGGGGGGAGGAGAAATGTTTTTGGAAAATTGAAACAGTCATTTAGAAGTCGAAAAATCCCCTGCATTACTTTTTTTTAAAAATGAAATTACAAAATCGCTATGCGAAATGTAGGCACGAGTTAACACACCGTCCTACTGATGTAAAGTTTCTTTGTCGATTTTTACGTCTAGGCAAAATTGCAATTTGCATCTGGGTATGCGTCCATCTGTCTGCTCAGCAGTTTGAACCCATGAAACACTAAAGATGGCGATGAAATCTGATGGTTATAAGCTATACCTCACGAACTCCCTCCTCCTAATTTCAAAACTAATTTACCTATCCCGGTAAGGCATCCCGGCAAACTAATACGGCTCCCCCCAGTCTTGAAGGTAATGAAAAGTTTGCTGCATTTTACAAGCGGCCAGTATGCGTGTTCGATCGGTCGGGTGGGACAAAAACGAATCCTTGGCAGAAGATTTGTAGAAACAGTTGCGTCAGATAAGATTTGAGTTTTCATCACTCGTCAGCAGTTATAAAATCAGCCGGTTTGATTGGCGAATTGTTAAAGCGCATACCAAGCCGGCTCACTGACACACATCCCTATTTGCCAAATAGAATGCTGTACGGAATGTGTTCTATTAATACTTAGAATTGTAGCGATCGTAGTATGCAAAATCGGAATGCTTGCCGGCATACTGAGTCAGGTCTGCTCATTCGCTTATGAAGTGTGCTTCCGAATGAACACTCTGTCCTCGGAATGATGAAATGCTATTCTCGGCACCTAGGCGAAGTTGAGATCTGGACATTTTGAACATGAATTTTTCGCCATTGATAAATTAATCGACAATTTCTCGTTGGTTTTAGCGAATAAGTCAATGAAAAAATGGGCGGCAATTCTTATCAGTTTGTCACCACTCATTCTTTATACCACTTTCATCCTAGCCTCTGTGGAGCGGACAACTTGAGACGAGGACAGAAATCTGCTCAGCTCATCCTTCCATGTTGCGAGCCAATGAGTTCAGCTGCGGTGTCTTCAGCTTAAGACTTGAGAATTGGTGGAGAAGGTTTGAAAGACGCATTCAAAAGGCGCATTCATAAACGACTGCTGAGAACTCAAAAAAAAAGCTTTAGGAGCTATGAATAGCGTTTTCGGGAAGAAGAAAAAAGTGCTATGCATGTCTGCAAAATTCATTACCACTAGATGCATTTACTCTTTCGTGAAACGCTTCCCGAAGGAAAAATTACCAAAGAAATTGGATAATCCCCGCTGCCAGTCCAATCCATTTGTGTTGCAAGTTCTTGGCTACAGATGCTTCCCGAGCTATGATGGTTTGACCTACGATTATTCGAACTTGCGATGACGATACTGACACGGCAAATTGTAAAAATATTTTAAACTTCGCGCGGAAGACAAAACAACATAGTATGTGAAGCGATGCAGTATACTCTTTTCTCACCTCTCACCTCGTGACATGCCAATATACAGTATTGCTCCGTACTGATCAATAAGACTTGTCGGTAGGCTAGGTCAGCTTCAGACTTACGATATTTTCAAGTTACGATGGGGTCGTCGTAAAGCATCTCTATCGTAACATGAGCACTACCTGTACATTCATAGATCCAACACCATCATAAGAAACTTACATTCCGATTTTAAATAGAAGAAACGAACTAAAGCCATAGCTGAAGAATATCAAGTCCAAATGGACCGATTCCCTTTTCCAAAGAGTCGCGCCCAATTCCACACCAACAAGTTTCTTCGTTCTCTGCTGCAACTTTCCCCCTCCCCTGACAAACAGCTTGGCCCGGATAGTCTGCCAACGTTAACGCCCATCGGCAAATTGGGGAAAGCTGAAAACCCTTCCTACAGCCATTATATCTTAATTACGCACAAAACGCAAGACAGGATGCTATTCTTTTTGTTATTTTTATTTTTTTTAATTGATAGTTTTTGCGTTATGTGTCGCATTTTCAAAATTGGTTCAGACTGCCGTTTTCAGGCAATTATATTGCCGACTTCTCATTGGGTTACCGATGCACGGTATTTCGACGAGTTTCGCTCCTCATCCCGTCTCCCCGCCCTCAGCCCTTCCCATTTTACCGCACCAGTTTGACCAGAAAGAGAATTTTATCACATTCCACAAACCTTTCAAAATCATCAAAAAAAAATAAAACGAAGCTCGTAGGAAGTTTGCGTAAATGTTAGGTTTTATGGACAAGCTCACGATCTCTCGTGACCTCGGATCGTCCGAGAAGGACTCGGAGTGTGTTGGTGAACGCGGTATGAAGAATGAAAGCGACTGCTTCGATTCTTGGCTACTCAATCGACACGGTCTTACAAGGTTGCGCGGAAATCATTCAGTTTGTAAAAAAAAAAACGCTTCGCTCTGGCTTATATTTTTCATTGCATTTCGCACTAAAACAATTAGTACGATTCACTTAAACGATGCAATTGCTGTCCGACAGAAGAGGAAGTTGATTATCTCCTCTACTATTTCAGATGGCTACTCAACAAGCCAAATTGCTCGGGCCACCTTATATGAGAGAAAAAACACACAGCAGAATGGCTATGTACCATACCACCCCCAATAAAGCCTGCGATGGCTATAAATATCATGTCGTTCCACGGTGTATGTATATGAGCGTGGCTGCTTGTGGTAGTTCACATTACCAGTTTTTTAGCATGCTTGTGATGTGCTCCTGCGGTATACATATCGGTGCGAAAAACGGGGAGAGGGAGGGGGGT